>CP139507.1:433988293-434316916 GCA_021014915.2 Artemisia tridentata subsp. tridentata | reverse complement strand
AGTGGTATCTAATATATATATATTTGCATGACTTGCTACTAGAACTTGAAAATATATCAAATGAAAGTATAAAAGTTTGGAAAATATATGTAGACACTTACTTGAGGATTCGATGAGTTTTGGAGAAAAATGCTTAAGAAATTTTAAGGTTTTTATCTCAAAACCTTAACTAGTAACACTAATGGAGCTTGAATAATACTTGTTCTTGAATTTTTGGGGGATTCTTGCTTGTTCTTGAATGTTGGCCGAACCATATGATGGAGAAAAGGATGAGAGGATTTTGCTATCTTAGTTTATTTGTGTTCTTGTATGTGTAAATTAAATAAATCTTTGGAAGATATCTTGCGACATTAATGGTAGTCAATGTAATCAAGTGAAATATGGAGAAATAGGAGCCTAGGGGGGGGGGGGGGGGGGCGGAAACATGGAAGAAAAAGAAGAAGTGTGGGCTAATTAAAGAAGTTGTCCCCAAAATCACATGTGCTAGTTTAGTTTAAGTGTGCATTGGGTGTTACCGGGTACCGAGTTAACTAAAAATAAATTTTGACGAGATAAAATAAATTATGGCGAAGTTTCCCAACAACATTCCTCGCAAGAATCGGGTGTTCAAATTGTTGTCGTGTTGAAATTTCGCAAATCGATGTAGTTATAAGCTTTTAACGGAAAATATAGTAAACGATTTAAAAACACCGGGTAAATAAACAATATGATTGTTATATCATTATAATGAGTTTGAAAATATATTTGGACCATAATCGGGAGTGTCGGCTATCTTATTCGTAGTAATGGCTGAGTGGTAACGTTTATTAAATATATAAACATATGTTAATTGAAATTATGCAAACCCGTGCATGCCCTAACATACTAATGATGTTACTGATGATATGTAGACTACTCTAGTCTATATGATGTGTTCCTACTGATGATGCATGAATACGCAGCTAAACCATAAGGTTACGCGAATTTTGAATACTCGTAAACCTAGTTTACGAAATGATGAATGATAACCATGAATAGTGATTTCCCTCCGGGAATGAATAGTATTTTGTGAATAGTAAATTTTTTGAAAACATCTCAAAGTCTCAAACTGACTTCAAAAATGATGAATAGTGAATGATGAATAGTAACCCATGAATAGTAAATTGTCGTGGTTTGAGAAAATGACCTGAAATTACGAGTTGTCACGCTAACTGCCAAGAGCGAAGGTCTGGTAATAGGAAGTCTTTGCAATGCCATAGTATTCAACGGTCGTTGGCAGCTTGGGGTGGGGATGGTTTTTCTGAACTTATCCTATCTCTTTTTGCCCAACCCCTGAGGGTGGTCGCGGGTAAGGATGAGTTTGCCTCTGAGTCTGATAGCTCTGTGGTGTGCACCAATGTTAAACAATGTTTGAGGAAAGTTGCGGATGGGCGTTTCACTACTGCCGTTAAAGTGTTGCGTTCTTCGGGGGTTGCGCCTCTTGGTAGGGATACTTTGACAGCGGTGTTGGTTAAGCATCCTATACTGCCCCCTCCATTTATGCCTGGTTCATTGCTTTCTTAGCCTCCTCTTGTTGTGGATGTTGATAGTGTTCTTGGGTGTATTCAATCCTTCCCAAAAGGGACTTCTTGTGGGTGGGTCAGATTGAGGGCCCAACACATTTTAGATGCATTTTGCGGGGAGGGGTCGGCGATCGCTGTTGAGTTACTCAAGGCTATCTCTGTGGTGGTTAATTTATGTTTGGCTGGGAGGTGCCCTAAGGTTTTGGCGGAGTTTGTTGCTTCTGCTCCCCTCATGTCGTTGCTCAAACCGGACAATGGGATTAGGCCTATTGTCGTTGGCGCGATTTGGAGGAGGCTGGTCTCTAAAGTGGCTATGAGGGGTGTCAGGAAGGAGATGTCCAAATACCTTTGTGATTTTCAGTTTGGGGTGGGAGTCCCCAGCGAGGCAGAGGCCGTGCTACATAGTGTGAATAGATTCTTAAATGAGTTTCACTTGGATGGGTCGTTGGCTATGCTTACTGTTGATTTCTCTAATGCCTTCAACTTGGTGGATCGGACTACCCTTCTACATGAGGTTCGAACTCGATGCCCGTCTATTTCCCTATGGGTGGAGTTTTTATATGGTCAGTCAGCGAGGTTATATGTGGGTGATGACCATATTTGGTCCACCACTGGTGTTCAGCAGGGGGACCCTTAAGGGCCTCTTCTTTTTGCCTTAGTTTTGCACCCACTTGTTCACCGGATCATGGATTGCTGTAAACTTCTTTTCCATGCTTGGTATTTGGATGATGGTATGATTATCGGAGACACTAAAGAGGTAGCTAAAGCCTTAGATATAATCAAGGCCGAGGGGCCCCGCCTGGGCCTCGAACTCAACATTAAGAAAACAGAAGTTTTTTGGCCGTCATGCAATGGGGTGAAGGTGCAGGATGGGTTGTTTCCCTGCGGGATTGGGAGGCCAACGTTAGGTGTGAAACTCCTTGGAGGCGCTGTTAGCCAGGATGTGGGTTTTATTAGTAGTTTGGCTGTGAAAAGGGCATCTCGTGCTGTGGAACTAATGAGTTGTCTCCCAAGTCTGCGGGACCCTCAATCAGAGCTCCTTTTGCTCCGCTCATGTATGGGCATCGCAAAGCTGTTGTTCGGTCTCAGAACGTGCCAACCTATGTATATAGGGGAAGCTGTTTCTATTTTTGACAATGGCCTTCGGAAGGAGATAGAGGCTATTCTTGTTTGCGGGGCCCTTTTTTTGGGGATTTTCAATGGAGGCTAGCATCCCTTCCGACTCAGTTTGGTGGGTTGGGTTTATGTTCGGCAGAGGATGTATCTACTTATGCTTTTGTGGCCTCGAGGGCGCAATCTTGGAGTTTGCAGGACCACATTCTTCGGGGATGTGGTATTGATGGGGTTGACTCTGATTATGGGTATGCGATAGATCGCTTTCGCATGTCCCTCCCTGATTTCGATCTTAGCGGTTTCTCTAACAAGGACACCGCCCCCCCTAAAGCCTAGAATGTTTTGGCGTGTGGCTTATTTAGTGGAATTGTCCAAAGTTTGGGAGTGAAGTTTGATTTATCCCCTCGACAAAAAGCAGTGTTTGAATGTCTCCGAGCTCTTCATGCTCAGAATTTCTTAACGGTTATCCCCAATGAAGGACTAGGCCAACATACGTCGGCTCTGGAGTACCGGCTAATGATCCCCCTGTTTTCGGTTGATGAGCCTTGCCCAATCTGCCGCAAGGTATGTTTGGATTCTTTTGGCGATCATGCAGTCCATTGTAAGGAGTTACCTGGTTTCAAATATAGGCATGATTTGGTTAGAGATGTTCTATATGATATTCTTAAATGAGCAGGAATTTATTCTAAAAAGGAGGCCCCCGTGAACTTTCTAACAGATCCGCTTGAAGGGAGGTCTACTTTACGGCGGGCTGATATACTTGTGTTTGGGTGGGCCGGGGGGAAACATGCTTTTGTGGATCTTACTGGGGTGTCCCCTCTTGTTTGGCTCAGGGACAATGGGTTTGTTGCGGGACAAGCGGCGTTGAAAGCGAAATCGAGCAAAGTTGCTAAACACGAGAAGGCTTGTTTAGAAAATCAACACGTGTTTATCCCTTTTGCTTTTGATACATTTGGTTTTCTAGCTCCAGAGGCAGGGAAGTTTTTGACTAGGGTTCAACAGGTTGTGCAAAGTAAATTTTCGACCCCTAAGACACAAAATTTCATTTTTAGTAGGATTGGGTTTGCAATCCAAAAGGGGGTTGCGGCGCAACTTGCTGCTCGTTTGCCGGCAATCTTATTGTAACATGTACATTTATCTAATGTATTGATAGATAATGAGGACTTAACGATGAAGGTAGAAAGTAAACTGTTCATTGATTTGATAATAATAGAAGATTTATGAGCAATAATATCAGTAGAGATTGTTAACTTACAACACAACTACGTTTTTGGTTCTATAAAAAAGTTAAACAACTTTTTGAAAGAAACAATGTATAATTGATGCGTGGTTTTGTAACCTTACAACAGGTTTTACCTCTCGAGGGATCTCAAGAGGCTTACAACCCCACCAGGCAGTGTACCTGACCGATGTAGTATAGTGTAGTGGTAAGTACGGGGGATTGATCGTTCTCCACAGGGAATAGTGTTCGTTAGGTGTGAAAGGCTACTCTAATTAGGTCTAAGGGTTGAGGAAGATTCTTTTTTATGTTTTTATGGTTTTTATGAAAGCAAATAAAATCTCGGGTTTGAAGGAGTGGGCGGAATTAGTTGCTAGTCAACTAACCCAAATTACTACGAATGCAATAAAATTAAATAACTGAAAATAAAATGTGGTGAGAAACTTATGTGTAGAGAAATGTGTTTACTTAGATTTCCTTACTCCCTAACTATCTTTTACCGGTTAATTAGTGTGTATTAGTTGCGTGGATGACGGGTGTATTCCTTAATACCATTCGTGGGGTGGCGTACTTACTTCCCCAACTCTACAAGCTCCTACTTCACTCCTATGTCGAGCCGGCTAGGAAGCTCCTAACATGGGATCACTAGAATTCGCTTGTGCATTAAATACAACCATAAAAACCTTTAGTACGCATTTGGTTCATGTTTCTTAAGACGTTCAAGCAAGTTACCGAATAGGAGGTTAGCCAGTTTTCTTAAGCCTAACATAGATAAACAATCATCCAATACAACTAATAACACACTAACAACCAATAATCAATAGCTAGGTTTCATTAGATCTAAGCAAACACAAGATAAATTTAGCCTAACATGTTAATCAAAAGACAAGAATAAGATAAAATCAAACAACACATAGACATATTGAATGATTAATTGATAACTTATCTTCAATGTAACATGGAAGATCTCAAGGCAAAAAAGCCTTGAAAAAGAAGCTGAATTCGTCCTAGGGTTTTATCCCAAAATTCCACACACTAAGCTCTCTCTAATGACAAAAAATTAGAAAACTATATATATAGATTTTTGGATCTGACGGCGTCACCTTATGGAGTGTGACGCCGTCACCTCGCCGCTTTTAGGGTTCCCGGATGACCTTCTTGACGCCGTCCCTCTTTAGCTCTTCAAAAATCCATTCTGGCTTATCAAGGCTTGACGCCGTCGAACCATGAACGTGACGCCGTCCCCTTATGATTTAAGCCGTGACGCCCTTGATCAAGTTAAAGCGTGACGCCGTCAGAATTCACATGCTATTTTCACTGGCCCGTCATGAGTAAATTTCACGTCCAACTTTTCTTGCCAAGGCATGACGCCGTCCAGAGTAAATTCTGACGCCGTCAAGAGTAACTTTTAGCCAATTTTTGAGACTTTGCCGTTTTCTTCACTTTAATGCTCCAAAAACGTCCAAAATGCCTCCTTTTCCAGATTTCTCCTCAAAAGTACCTAAAATGACAAAAGGAACGATTTAGGGCAATATTTGATCAAATAAATACGATTCAGGGCTTAAATGACCCCTTAAAAGCGGTACACTTTTCATTTCATCAAATACCCTTACACTTGAGATTTGCTTGTCCTCAAGCAAATGCGCTTTTATTCTAATCAAAATACAAGTTAGGGGTCATTTAATGCAAACATAAAAGTAATTACAACAAACAATCGTTCAACTTCAATCATAATAAGAACGGAGATTACAAACTAGCACCTCACAAGTAGTGTTTAGATACTCACATCTCTCAAGTGTCATAAAAATAAATCTCATAAATGAAAACGGATAATATCTCTCACTACCTGTCATAGCAAATAGATTACCATAGGCTTGGGAAAGGATCGAAAACCTCCTCCACTAGGCGTAAGCACCTAAGATAAACTATCAAAGAGGGCTTTTTCATGGGTTATAACGTTAGGTGTAGGGAAAAGGAAAACACGGTTTGGTTGGATAATGGATATTTTACTGGTGGCGAGTTAAAAATCTTGATCAATTACATGTACTATACAATGTTGCTAAGCCAAGACTAGACTCGATCTTAAGCTAAAAACAAAATAACAAAAACATAAAACAAACATAAAATGAAACGGGATGGTAGTCCGTATGTTTTTTCTATTTTTTCATTTTCTCATTTTTTTGTGTTTTTCTTGATTTTTTTTTTTTTTTTTTTTTTTTTTTTTTTTTTTTTTTTTTTTGTATACACTTTTGCCCTACCATCCAAAATAATACATCATAGGGGCATTGCATCCCCCTTACACTTGAACTTTTACATAACTTTACAAATACTAATCTAATGACTCGAATTAAGATAATTGAAAAACTTGGAGTACTTTTAAAACATTTAGCATATATGGGGGTAATAAATGATGTTCTTCCCCATTACTCCATTACACTAGTACTTTACCCATGAGTCCCAATCGTCCCAAAACAATATGTACAAGGATATGACTCGACTTAGCAACCATGTAATCAACTAGATAATTAACTTGGGTTTAAACAAATGTTGTAACAATAATGCACTAAAGATGAGTGCATACAAGGTAGGCTAAGGCGATTTGGGTGTACATTTAAGTGGGGTGTAACAAATTCTTCCTTTAAGTAAAATGCTTAAAGGTCGAAACGAAAAGATAGGCTCTGAGGGGTGTACTAGGGGTATCGTGTACTAAAAATGAGTACAACGCAAAGGGGTGTGGGAGAATTACTTGACCAATGTAGCCAACGTAATTATAACAAAAACACAGGTGTAAAACAATGGGTTAATCCTAATGCCTCTTATCATGTAGTAAATCTAACTACACGAATGTAGTCTCACTTGTGGCCTCGGAATGGTCCTAACGCAAGTTCTAGAATCTAAGTGCTACCGGTACACACATCATAGCATAAATGCTTTTCCTACCAATTCTAGGGGCGAACCTCACATATTTGGGGTGGAAAATTTTTTAGTGGTACGGCTTTTTGTGCTAGTCATATAACTCCTATCCATGAGACGCTCATTAAGATCAAAGTTTCACTCCTATATGTTGTAAAAAAATTTAAATTTGGCACTAAAATTGCCCTAACAAGTATTTCTCTCAGTTTTATTACACATCTTCTATTAAACAAACAAAAATCAAGCGCAATGGTATTCTCTAAAATCGTACTTTTACCCTCCCCTTACACTTAAGATGAACATTGTCCCCAATGTTCAAATAACAAGATGTAAAAGCATAAAGTAAAAGAATGAAATCAAATACTCCCCTGATTCGTTCGGTGGATAATGAAATTACACGGTTAAATCTTCCTCCAAAGAGAATGTTGAAGCTCCATGACTAATGCATCGCCATAAGCTTGATTCAAAAACATTTCCTTGTCCAAAATAACCTGTTAAACCTGAGAAAACAGTCACGAAAACCTGCATAACATCGGCGGGATAAAATCTATATATAAGGATATAATGCTTGTGGAATGATAATTTTGCAGATTCCTGGAGATTATAAGTTGGAGATTTTAATAAAAACTTTTTAAAAACAAAACTTTCAAAAATTTCTGAAAATTAAATCTGACGCCGTCAGGTTATAAACCTTGACGCCGTCAGAAATGACCTGACAAAAATTTTCATTTTAAGTTTCCGGAAAATTTCTGGAAAAACCTTTACCTTACTTCCTGGAAATCCTGCAAAACATCATTATGACTCGATACAAGCATTTGACTCAAACAAATATGAATATGCATGCTTATATCTCATTGTTATCGTTCATGTTCAATCTTGTTCTTAAAAACAAATTTGGATTTCCCTTACACTTATCTTTTGCAAAATACCTTTATATGTAGTTAAGACGAAGTTAAAAACAAAATAAAGCATTTTCACAATTTTAGTTTTGAACATGAATCAATAATAATAAAAATTAAACATACATACGGAAGCAAATAGAATCAAACAAACAAATAAATAAACACACAAAGCAAATAAAGCAAGTAAAGCTTGGGTTGCCTCCCAAGAAGCGCTTGTTTTTGTTCGAGTCATGAGCCTGACTCTACCCTTATTTAATGGATAAAGGAGAGGTTTTCCCTACACTTAGGATTAAGTGCGGGTGATAGTAGCGATACACACCAGCTCGGTAGGAGTATGCCACGTGAGGAAAGAGTGGTGGATGAATTATATTCTCAAAGGGGTGTGCTCCTTTCATCATAACCTTGCCTAGTTCACTTTAGTCAATGGGTGATTTTGAGTTTCCTCCTAAAAAGGGATCATCTTCTATCAACTTTGAGAGATTCCTAGTTGGGAATCCATCTTGACCTAATAAACCCGGTTTAAACCCATAGTGTTTCTTGTGATCTATCATGAATGGGTGATGTAAGTATGTAAGGTCATGGTTCACTCCTATATTAGCTTCCTCACTACAAGGCTTAATGTCTACTACCTTAAACTTAAGATTACCCGGACTACATGGTTTGATGGGTGGATCGGGACCTAATTCAATTCCTAAGTTCACATTTAAGGATGGAAGATTAGGTAACGGTTTTGGTTGAGGCTCCGGTTCATCAAAACTAGGAACTTCCATAGAACTAAAAGAAAGGTTATGACTACAAGTATTCAAACCTATTTCTTCTAGTTTTGTTTGGTCCAAGGGCTCTACCTCTATTGGGGTTCCTATAGTCTCTTCTACTTCTTCCGGGTAAGTCATGGGTGGTGTGTATGCCTCAAATGATGGTAGGACTTGTGGGGTACTTGGTGGGCTTATGTTACTTACCTCATCATTTCTTATGTCAAGATCACCTATATCCTCATCATGTGTTTTAGTAGGATCTAACCCTAACATTTTCCCAAGTATCTCAAGTGCTTCTCTAGGCATCACAACTTCTATGTCCGAATCATAAGGATCATCCTCAATATTCTGACTGCTATATTCAAATTGCCCAAAAGATTCATCATGTGTTTCTTGAGATTCATCGTCATCGATCATAAAGCCTAGGTCTTTTTGATCAATGTGATCATGTTCGGCTAAATCCTCCATCACATCAAGGTCACCTATGTGTTTGTTTTGTACTATGCCATTACATGACATCCACTTAGGTATCTCAACACTAACATATTCATCCCCAAACAAACTTGTTTCATGATCCTCGAAATTTGCGGTCAATTGACTTGTACTAACGTTTGTTGGGTTGTCTACTATATAATAATATTGGGCACACTCCTCAATAGCTTCCCATGCTCTCTCGGCACTTAATTCCCTAATATCCCTGCCGGCAATATGGTAAATGTCCCTTTGGGCATGTCGGTCGACATGATTGTAAAAGATTTGAGTTAGGGACCAAAAATCGAAGTTATGATGAGGGACTTTTTGGAGTAAATATTTAAAACGAGTCCATGCATCATAGAGAGGTTCATCTTTATGTTGTTTAAACATCAAGATGTCCTTCCTTAGCTTGGTAGTTCTCCCCGGTGGGAAAAACTGAGCAAGGAAACGAGTGGTGAGATCATCCCAAGAGGTGATGGATCCTGCGGGTTGACGTTCTAGCCACTGACTAGCTTGGTCCCGCAAAGAGAATTGGAAGAGACGCAATCGGGTCGTCTCTCGAGTGGCAACATCAAGGTCTATAGAATCAACGATTTTAAGAAAGTCCTTGAGATGTTGATTAGGATCTTCAGAACGAAGTCCATGGAATGCGCATCCGCTTTGCACCAACCGGATGGTGTCGGATCGCAAGGGTGTGATATTGGCTCCTTGAGTTTGCTCAATGGTGTTTCGATAGCCATGGTGGCTAGGACGGGAATACTCTCCTAAAGTACGGGCTCTAGGAGGTGGTTGTGGTTGTTGTGGTGGTGGGTTGTGTGGGTTAAGGATATTACCATCTTCCATGATGTCGGACGGTAATGGTTACGAACAAAGACACGAAGAAAATAGATAGATTAAAGAAAACCTAGAAAAATAAAATAAAAATCACACTAGAAAGGAATCTAGTGAGTAGACCTAATAGAAATAAAAATTCAACCTAAACAATAACTATTCCCCAGCAGCGGCGCCAAAAACTTGATGCGTGGTTTTGTAACCTTACAACAGGTTTTACCTCTCGAGGGATCTCAAGAGGCTTACAACCCCACCAGGCAGTGTACCTGACCGATGTAGTATAGTGTAGTGGTAAGTACGGGGGATTGATCGTTCTCCACAGGGAATAGTGTTCGTTAGGTGTGAAAGGCTACTCTAATTAGGTCTAAGGGTTGAGGAAGATTCTTTTTTATGTTTTTATGGTTTTTATGAAAGCAAGTAAAATCTCGGGTTTGAAGGAGTGGGCGGAATTAGTTGCTAGTCAACTAACCCAAATTACTACGAATGCAATAAAATTAAATAACTGAAAATAAAATGTGGTGAGAAACTTATGTGTAGAGAAATGTGTTTACTTAGATTTCCTTACTCCCTAACTATCTTTTACCGGTTAATTAGTGTGTATTAGTTGCGTGGATGACGGGTGTATTCCTTAATACCATTCGTGGGGTGGCGTACTTACTTCCCCAACTCTACAAGCTCCTACTTCACTCCTATGTCGAGCCGGCTAGGAAGCTCCTAACATGGGATCACTAGAATTCGCTTGTGCATTAAATACAACCATAAAAACCTTTAGTACGCATTTGGTTCATGTTTCTTAAGACGTTCAAGCAAGTTACCGAATAGGAGGTTAGCCAGTTTTCTTAAGCCTAACATAGATAAACAATCATCCAATACAACTAATAACACACTAACAACCAATAATCAATAGCTAGGTTTCATTAGATCTAAGCAAACACAAGATAAATTTAGCCTAACATGTTAATCAAAAGACAAGAATAAGATAAAATCAAACAACACATAGACATATTGAATGATTAATTGATAACTTATCTTCAATGTAACATGGAAGATCTCAAGGCAAAAAAGCCTTGAAAAAGAAGCTGAATTCGTCCTAGGGTTTTATCCCAAAATTCCACACACTAAGCTCTCTCTAATGACAAAAAATTAGAAAACTATATATAGATTTTTGGATCTGACGGCGTCACCTTATGGAGTGTGACGCCGTCACCTCGCCGCTTTTAGGGTTCCCGGATGACCTTCTTGACGCCGTCCCTCTTTAGCTCTTCAAAAATCCATTCTGGCTTATCAAGGCTTGACGCCGTCGAACCATGAACGTGACGCCGTCCCCTTATGATTTAAGCCGTGACGCCCTTGATCAAGTTAAAGCGTGACGCCGTCAGAATTCACAAGCTATTTTCACTGGCCCGTCATGAGTAAATTTCACGTCCAACTTTTCTTGCCAAGGCATGACGCCGTCCAGAGTAAATTCTGACGCCGTCAAGAGTAACTTTTAGCCGATTTTTGAGACTTTGCCGTTTTCTTCACTTTAATGCTCCAAAAACGTCCAAAATGCCTCCTTTTCCAGATTTCTCCTCAAAAGTACCTAAAATGACAAAAGGAACGATTTAGGGCAATATTTGATCAAATAAATACGATTCAGGGCTTAAATGACCCCTTAAAAGCGGTACACTTTTCACTTCAAAAGTCAAACAACTTTTTGAAAGAAACAATGTATAATAGATGATCTACAAGTAATAATATGAGCAGAATTAGTTAACTTACAATAAAACAATGTTTTCAAGCCTAAATGATTTATAAGTAATGAAAATGATTTTTTGTTGGATATTTTTGTGTAATTAGATTAACTTGTTTGACCAATTTAGTCATAATAAGACATCATTTAGGCTTGGAGGTGCGGAGTGCACGCCTATTTGAATTTATTATGATCTTAGGGGCGAAGCCCCTAAGGGACGGGGGTCCGGGGGCAGCGCCCCTGGGAGTAGGGTCTAAGGGGCGGCAGCCTCTAGCAGGGTCCAAGTTGTTATGGTAAAAGTTCATCAGAAAATTGAATTTTCGAAAATTAAGGGACTAATTTTGACAACTTTGAAACCCTTGAAAAAAAACTGCCTAAAAGACAGTTTGTGCCCTAATCCCTGATTCATGTATTCATTCATATGTTTTCATGGTCATTAAAAAAAAAATTCTCTCTGGTTCATCAATCTCAAATACAAGCATTCAAAACGTTCTCAATCTCTGAATTCTATCCGATTGAATAATTCGGGAGAACCACCGAATTGATTCGATCTGAAAGTGTTCACACGCCTTTCAGAGATTCAAATATTATCCGGTTGTGTTCGTTTATTCTGTATATCCCCTAGAAAGATCGAATAAATTATTGTAGATTACGAACCCGGATTCTGATGAAGAAGTTTGAATGAATTAGTCTTCGGGAGATTCAAACGGTGGATAAGAAACAATAAATTCCTTAATTGCAAGTAAGTGAATTATATTGATATTCTTCATCGATATTTTATATATATATATATATATATATATATATATATATATATATATATATATATATATATATATATATATATATATATATATATATATATATATTTCCCAGGAATGTGGGTCTATTAAAAAATTGTTTCTGCACAGTAAGATTTGGGCTAATAAGGGCTTACCAAAATAATTGTACCCAAACGTGTGGCTGTAACATGGGGAAAATACTGTTCCGGGCACTGTTCATTGCATAAAAAATGCAAAAAAAAAAAAAAAGGCCTAATGATGTTTACCAAATTAATTGCATACAAATATGTGGCTGTAAACCCAGGAACTTACTGTTCCGGCCACTGTTCATTGAATAAAAAAAAAGGGGATAATTACAAAAATAAACCATGGATCGAAGTGATTATCTTTTTCTATCCCGTACCCCGAGCAACTGGGAAACTCGCCCCATATGATGACACGTGTCCCCAGTTGCCCAAAAAATATCGATTGTTGCCCAAAAAAAATACACAAGTTGCCAAAAAATACACAAGTTGCCCAAAAAAGTGTAGGTTCCCTTGACAAAAAAAATATTTTCCGATCTCGGGGTAGATAAAGAAAATCACTTGGTTGCTTTGGCTATTTTTGTAATTATCCAAAAAAAAAAAAAAGTCCTAATGATCCTGTAATGACACTATAATTACAATTGTAAGGAAAAAAAAATAAACAAACTGCAGTCCTGTAGCAATATGTATTCAGGCCCGAATACCAATTTTTTGCCACAACACCACCACTGTAGCAGCATGTATTCTTGCACAGATAACAATTATAGATACTTTTAGACTGCTGGCATTGTGTACATGTCCATACTTTCCTTCATATGTGAAAATCCCAGAAAGTTCCATCATATTCTGATCATACATAGTTGCTACCAAGTAGAAACAAAAAAAATACAATCTTAAGTTGCAGCTTCTAATGACAAGTATGTTTATGTATAATCTGCTTGTTGTTTTACTAACCTTTATACTTATATATTATTTCCAAAAACTTTTGTCCAGGACTGTAAATTCCATACATAGTTATTACTTATACTGTTATTGTCTGTTACATATTCTATACTCTCTTGAACAACCTACTGTGGAATCTAAAAAATGTCTAGAAATGCAAGATCTTTGGGAATAGGTAGACTCAACCATCTTGAAAATTTTACGTGTAACAAAAACGGTAAGCGTGTATTGCATATGCACCCCCCATCTGAGTTAGACGCTGAAAGTCAGCAAAAATGGTTGAAAAAGAAAGCTAGATATCGGCGACGAAAAAACGATGGTGTACCAAAAGATTATGCCACCATGTGTTCGTCTGCATGTGAAGAACCGTCTACACTAAACACCCTACAAACAGGTTTTCAAACTTTACAAAATACCGAAAACTTACCCCAGCAGCTGTCTTCAAATCTGAGTAAATATACTGATAATGTCATTCAAGACAGTCCGCCATCTCTTATGCATAATATCAGGGAATGCAAATTCAACAGAACAAATATGCCTGCACTCGACAATGACACAAAAGTAAAAAGTAAGTTTTAGGATTTATTACATGTTATATTTAACGTTAATGGCACCTAAATTTTTGTTATGTTCGATGCAGGAGTAATGCATAATCATGTATTTCAAACTACTTCTATTAATACAGATTGTTTTCATACGGAAGAATCAATGCACATGTCAGAAAAGTCTCATAAATGTGACACTCCACATGCTGATAGACAAAGTAAGTATTTTTCCTACCCATTCTACAACTAACACTTTGGTATAAAAAAAACCCAACTACTGTAAAGCAATTTTGTATACTGACACATTTGATAAATCTTTAAAAAAATGTTTCAGGAACGATTCGTGGACCGGTTATGCTCGACTTTCAGTCACAGACTACTTCTTCTGCTTCTCAAAATGATCAAACATATAATACTAATGGCATGAAGAAACAAACAAGTAAGCAAAAGACAACAAATGCAGCTCCAACAGAGGTCTCTACTGAAGGTATAAAAATTAATTATAATAAAAAGAAAACCAAATTTAGTTTCAGCTAATAATTTATGTTAATATTTGTAAAATATTTTTTGCTTTCAATGTGTAGGTGTATCAAATTTGTACATAGACATAGGAGATTCTGATTATCAATGTCAGTATTGCAACGCAATGTTTTGGTATGGCGAAAGATTGAAAGGAAATTGTGATAGAAGTTACCCAAAGTACAAGAAATGCTGTGGAGGAGGGCAAGTGTATCTTGAAAAGGAAGCAGACCCTCCTGAATATTTCAAATACCTATTAAAAAATAAGCACTTCTTAGATAACATTCGAGCATACAACCAGATGTTTAGTGTGACATCCTTTGGAGCAGAAATCGATGAATCAATAAACTATGGAAGAGGACCGTATGTATTTAAAATTTCGGGTGAGATACACCATTGGATAGGCACATTGTGCCCTACCAATGGGGAAGACCCAAGGTTTTTGCAACTTTATATCTATGATATAGAAAACGAGGTCCAGAATAGGATGGAACCTTTTGGTGGAACAAAACAGAGCGGTTTGAAGACTGAAATAGTAGAAAGGTTGATACAAACATTGAATGAACACAATGAATTGGTTAAGCTGTTCAGAATAGCAAGAGATAAAATTAGTGAAGGAAATATACCTGAATTCAAAATTCAGCTTTATAATGTAGTAGGGGCTCAAGAATATCAGCTACCTTCTTCTGGAACTCTTGGAGCAATCGTCTTTCAACCCGACGCAAATAGCCAGACAGATTATGACATTGTCGTAGAGTATAAAGACCGGCAACCAAAAAGAATCAATAAACTACACAGTTCGTACATGTCTCTCCAATTTCCTCTCCTTTTTGTTTATGGCCAACCTGGCTACAATACAAAAATGACATTAAAAGGTATCAATGCTGGTAGAAAAAGGAAAAAACTATCGATGAATATGTACTATAAATACCAGCTACATGAACGGCCTAACCAGTTCGGTCTTCTGTTTATAGGTGGAAGGTTATTCCAACAGTTTGTTGTTGTCGCTTACTGTGCACTTGAACAAGAACGGATTGACTTCATACGATCTAAGCAGAACAACTTAAGAACTGAATGCCTTTCAGGTATTTGTGACGCGATGTCAAAAGGAGACCATTGTGGAGCTGATACAGGGCAAAAAATTATTCTTCCTTCAAGTTTCACAGGCGGTCCACGGTACATGTATAGTCATTATATCGATGCACTTGCCATATGTAGAGGTCTTGGTAACCCACAATTCTTCATAACTTTTACATGCAACGTTAACTGGCCAAAAATTAAACGACGAATGAGAAGGTATCCAGAACTTAACGCCTCAGACAGACCTGATATAGTTGATCGCGTTTTTGAAGAAAAGGTAAAAGATTTTTTAACAGTCCTCAAAGAACAAAGGATCTTTGGTCGTTGTACTGGAGGTAAGCTATTTATTTTTGCACTATTATATTAATATCCAATATAAAGTTTCTGCTGTAAATCTTAATGTTCTTACTCATTACATTTTACTGCTACAGTTCTTTACACAATCGAGTTCCAAAAACGCGGTCTTCCACACTGTCACACGCTCTTATGGATAGACGCAAAAGACAAAATAAAAAATCCAGAAGAAATAGAAAATTTCATTTCTATAGAACTACCAGACAAAACATATGATCCAGAAGGATATAAAGTTGTAGCCGATATGATGATGCACGGACCATGTGGAAATGCTAAGCCAAATGCTCCCTGTATGCAAGAAGGTGTTTGCAGTAAACATTTCCCAAAAAAATACAATGAAACTACTTACTTTGACGACAACGGCCACGTACATTATCGGAGAAGAAGAGGATCAGCATATGTGCCAAGAGGTGAGCTGAAATTAGACAACACAAATGTTGTACCATATAACCGTTTGCTTTGTATCATGTTCCACGCTCACATTAATGTCGAATACTGTGGCTGGAGTATGTTGATAAAGTACCTATTCAAATACATTTCGAAAGGCACAGACCGAATTGCTGCACGTATTGTAAAACCAATTGGTGATCTGGGTCCATCGTCTTCTGCTCCAAAGATGAAATAGATGAAATAAAAAGCTTTATTGACGGTCGCTTTATTTGCCCACCTGAAGCCTGTTGGAGAATACTTGATTTCACGATACACCATAGAGAACCAGCTGTGTAGATACTTGCAGTACACCTCAAAGATATGCAAAAAGTGACTTTTCGCGATAAAGAACCACTCAGCCACATTGTAGCAGACGACGGAAGGAAATTGACAACTCTCACACAATGGTTCGCGTATAATGAAATGTTTGAAGACGAGCGGCATTTAATGTATTTGGATTTCCCTTCAGAATTTGTTTGGTATGAAGAGACAAAAACATGGAAGCGTAGAAAAGTTAAAAGTAAATATTCAGTTGGTAGGTTAGTGTATGTGCATCCAGCAGCAGGAGAGCTTTTCTATTTTTGGATGTTACTAAGCCATCAGAAAGGTTGCAAATCGTTTCGTGATGTCCGTACCGTTAACAAAAAAGTGTTCAACACATATCGTGAAGCATGTCAGGCCATGGGTCTTCTTGACGACGACAAAGAGTGGGATACTGCACTACAAGAAGCAGCAATGTCTACAACAGCTGCAGAATTACGTGCATTTTTTTCTCAGATTTTGATGGACTGTGAAGTTGCAGAGCCTCTGCAACTTTGGGAAAGGCACTGGCATTGTATGGCAGATGACATCCCAGCAAAGGCTTCGCGAACAAGCGGCGTTAGAAATCTACACGTAAACAGTCCTGAGATCAAGGACTATATCATTTATGAAATAGAAATGATCCTCAACAGCCGTTCCAAATCAGTCAAAGAATTTGGTTTCTCTTTGCCTCCAAAACATCTTCTAGACGAATTGCAAAATAGATTGTTGATGGAAGAAAGGAATTACAATCGTGAACAATTGAAAGAAGATGCCGCTAGGTCAGTCGTTAAATTAAATGCTGAACAATTACAAATTTATAACCTTATAATTAACGCATGTAAGAATAAAAAACATGAATTGGTGTTTGTCTATGGGCACGGCGGAACTGGAAAAACTTTCCTGTGGAAAACGATTATTAACAACCTACGTTCGGAAAGAAAAATTGTTTTGGCCGTTGCATCTTCAGGTATCGCCTCTTTGCTATTACCTTCTGGCCAAACGGCGCACTCAAGATTTAAAATTCCCCTGGAATTGACTGACGAATCGATGTGTAGCATAAAAAAAAACACGCTGATGGCAAAATTAATTATAGAGACTGATTTAATTGTATGGGATGAAGCCCCAATGAACGACCGAAGTGTTTTGAAGCGCTGGACAGAACTCTAAGAGATATTTTAAGCAACGCAGAAAAACCATTTGGTGGAAAACCCATTATGTTAGGTGGAGACTTCAGGCAAACATTGCCAGTTAAAAAAAAAAAAGGAACAAAATCACAGATGATCGCTTCTTCAATTGCCAGATCACATTTGTGGTGCCACTTTAAATTTTACAAGCTTAAACAAAACATGAGAGTATTGAAGCCGAACCTGACCGAAGAAGAAAGGCGCACAGTAAATGACTTCTCCACATGGCTACTAAATGTTGGTGACGAAAGCATTGGACAACCTGATGAAGAAGATCCACAGGAAGCTAGCTGGATTACAGTTCCTGCACAATACCTGATACCAAACAGTGAAAACAACATACAACAACTTATTAATTTTATCTATGATGAAGAAACATTAAAAGAACCAACGGCGAAGGTCTTACAAGAGAAAGCAATCGTATGCCCCAAGAATGAAACTGCCGACATCATAAATGAAAGAATATTGTCCCAGCTAGAAGGCGAACCTACAATATACATAAGTTCAGATGAAGCAATCCCTGTTGGAAGAGATGGAGCTGCAACTGAAATGTTATACCCACTAGAATACCTTAACACCTTCAAATTTCCAGGCTTACCACCAAACAAGCTTCAATTAAAAATTGGAGTTCCAATCATGCTACTCAGAAACGTCAATCTTGCAGGCGGACTCTGTAATGGCACAAGAATGATCGTCAAAAATCTGATGTCAAAGCATATTGAAGCAGAGATTATTACAGGAACAAGAATTGGCGAAAAAGTATATATCCCAAGAATGCCCTTGACACACAAAGATCCAAACTACCCTTGCATTTTCAAATGCAAACAGTTCCCAGTAAGAGTATGCTATGCTATGACAATCAATAAAAGTCAAGGGCAGTCTCTCAACAAAATTGGAGTATATCTTCCGCAGCCAGTTTTCAGTCATGGCCAACTATATGTTGCATTATCCCGTGCAACATCCCCCTACGGTTTAAAAATTCTTTTGACACCCAGTTCTGAACACCCACCGAACGTAGCTAAAAATATAGTATATAAACAGTTCTTAAACAAAATTTCCTCATCACAGGTTGACATTAATTAACTTGAATCCATGTCAACTATTTATTTACTGCTATGCAAATTACAGTCATCTTTTACCCAAAATTTGACACTAACGATTTCCTTTTTTGTATATGCAGAATGACAGAAACTACCATTAAAGATCTTCAGCCAACAAGTAGAAACAAAATTATAGAAGCAAAAGTGTATCGATCCTGGATTGCCCGAGATCCACCAGACACCACAGAAAAAGGATACCGAGCAATTTTGTTAGACAGAGAGGTATCTTCTTCTTCTTCTTCTTTTTTTTTTTTCTTTTTTTTTTTTTTTTTTTTTTTTTTTTTTTTAATTCTCATATATAAGAATAACTATAAAAAAAAATACTTTAATATCTACAGAGTGGTGCAATACAAGCAAACGTAGAAGTTAGTGATAAACAACAGTTTATGACCTATCTTATACCAGGAAGAGCATACCGAATTTCGGGGTTCACATGTATACCTGCAAGTAACTATCAACAGACACTGGAAAACAAAACATCACTTTTAATTACACGGTTTACAAAATTTGATCCAATACCACCAGCAGGGTTTCCCAACCATTATTTCGACTTTGTATCTTACAATCGATTGCCTTACAAAGTGGTCAGCCCAGAAGACAAATCCAGAAAACAATATCCAGTTCTAACAGGTGACACAACACACTTTCTACTTTCCATTCTCCTATACGCCTACTTACAAATTCCATTACTTTTTTCTTACAATTGCAGACTACATAGGCTGTTACATAAAATCAGAAGAAAAGGAAAAAATAGGAAATCCAAACAAAGACCAGATGATGATCCGCAGAATAGAAATCCAAAATCTCAAGTAAGGATAATAGATAACACTTCATAACAATTTATCAAACATACTATTGTTGATAACAATATACTTAATTCTAACACTTATTTCAAACAGCCACAACTCGATTGAACTAACTCTATGGGATGATCTTGCTGAAACTTTTCCAAAAGAAGAGATTGACACACTAGAAAAGCCAGTCATAATAGCTGTTAGTTCTTGCCGAGTTTCAAGATTCAGAAACACCTTGCAACTAGCATCGACACCTGCAACTTATTACTATATAAACCCAACAATCCCAGAATTAGAGCAATACAGAGCAGAGTAAGTGCTATATCCTAACCTTTACTGCATATAGTTTTTTTTTTTTGCTAACATACTTATTCATTTTAATACAAATGTAAAACAATACAAAGCAGCGTTTGACCTAAATCCACCATTGCAAATCGTTAGGAACCCATTCCATGACAAGGAACAAGAAAAAACACGAAACATGATACCCTTGGCTACACTTTTGGAGCAGAATCCAACAACTTATGCAGTAAGTTATAATCAATTTTTAAATACACTCTTTCATTTCTTAAAAAACACATAAAAAAATTAACTATGAGTTACATTTTGTTGAAAAAAACAAAAGGGTGTTCGTTTTACTTGCGAAGGGACTATTACAGATCTTAATACATCACGTGAATGGTACTACCCATCATGCACATCCTGTACAACTAAAGCCGATAGTAGCAACGATATATTCGAATGCAGAGTACATGGCCCGTTGGCATCTCCAAATTACAGGTAACAGCACATGACACATTATTATTACACAATGTACAATCATCTTACACTAATAACACGTATATGCAGATACAATTTTAAAGCATACGTGACAGACACAACAGCAACAACTATGGTCACATTTTTCTCACCAAAAGCAGACGATATTGTCGGTGTCAGTTGTGATACATTGGTCAACTCACTTGAAAATCCTGACCCTCGAGAATTTCCAGAAGAAATATTGTCAATTGTTGAAAAAAGACACATTTTCCAATTTCACTACAACACGTCTTCAAAACAAGGACCAGTTGACTTCATTTTCAATCAAATACTAGACAAAGCAGATGTACCAAAACAGATTGAGGATAGACCATCAGGTAAACAAAATTTACAGTACTACCAATAAGTTAACTATCATGAATCAACTATCCAGAATTAGTAAAACATTGTCAATATTTTTTTTGGCAGGCTCAGCAATAACACAAGAAGTGTATCAAAATATTGAGATGTCTATACCTCAGCAGCAACAAATCCCTGTTGCAATTGATTATAGTCCAGCGGCTATACAAACAACCAACACAGAAACAACACCAGCATCTGCAACACAAGAACAAAACAATCCAGGTCACTAAATCTTGATCTTAAAAAATTAATAACAAAACATTACTTTTATTCTAAAACTCTTATTTCAATTGTTTAACAGACCCAGAAGTGGCAATAGCACCAGAAATACACACACATATGCGAACCACATCAAGGCAAGGAAAACAACCAGTTACACAGACTGCAGGTTACATACTTTATCTAACATCCAGATATACTTAAAAACCCAAGAGACAAACATTTTCCTAAACTTTTAATTGTTTCTTTGCAACAGGTAGTGCACCACCAGCTACAACTGCTAAACGACAACTCTTCCAAGACAAGACATCACACAACAAAAAGAATAAAAAAGAATGAAAATCTCCACCAACGCAAGTCCGTACTGTTGTAAATATGTACATAAAGCAATAAAAATGCTTTTGTAACACGCTTGCACTACAGCCAAGCCTAAATCCTATGTACCAAAACACCTTCTGCTATGCCATCGTTAATATATAATAAACCTTTTGCACTTACTTACTTTCATAAAAGTACATAGAAAAAGATGGATTTTATTCATAGATTTAATATCTTACAACAATCACCACCATCACAAACCTACATGAAACACCACAAAAACTACATGAACTTCTACCAACAAAGACAACCATAAGGACAACCACATGACAGAAAACTAATCATGAACTTCCATCACCATCGTGGACCTCCATCACCATGACATGACGACGCTTCTCAGCCTTGGCTTCAACCACAACATCCAGAAGAGCCTCCAACGCCTGCAAGATCTCCCGATTCTTAGCTTGCGCTTCCACCAGGTACTCCATCCCATCCCAAGCTGCCACATCAAAATGACTAAAAGCTTGACCTTCCTGAATCAACTCACCAAACTTCCCGATTTTCTCGCGCAAACCATCACACCATTCATTAACCTTACTCATAAAACCCTCGATTTCAGTCTCTTCTTGCACAAAGAGAAATTTAAAACAGTCTTTGGCCACATCAGATCCACAAATTGCTTTCAGCAAATCAAAGTTTGGAGTAGAAGCCATTTTTTCTTTTTTATTTTATTTTAGTGCATTTTTTTTTTATTATTATTATTATTATTTTTTTTTGTAATAAACTTTATACAATATGAATGAAAATCAAGGATACATATCCATCACTTATATACCCAAAAAATCTAACTAAAAACAGTAACAACAACTAGATTAGAACATCACATTTTTAGATTCCTGATACACCCCAATCACACATTTTTTAACCTAAAGCTGCATCAATTCTACTTTCCAAAAAACTAATTAACATAACGTTGACTAATATAACTGTTACACATGAAGACAAATTACAAAAAAAAAAAAAAAAAACAATAAAGTTATACAACTAATTTATATCAACATTAAACACATTTACAATATTTGATTTCTCACCAATAAATAAAACACCAACATTTCTTCTGACACAAAAAAATAGCTTCCGATCGACCCACCACGTACAAATGAAGAAACGTTTTTGAACAAAGTTTTACGTCACACTCTTTATGTCTCCTCTATCCAAAGAAAACCCTAATTTTTCAAGCCACTTTATCCCCAAATTGATAAATGGACCAAGAAGCCCAAAACACAGCCTAAAAAAAAAAAAAAAAAACGAAAAAAAAAACCACAAAAAAAAAAAAAAAAAAAAAAAAAAAGCTCAACCAAACAAAAAAAAAAACATTTTCTTAAAAAAATATTAACTGAAAAAAATAAATACATATACAAAAAAAAATAAAAAAAAGAAAAAAAAAAAAAAAAAAAATTACCAAAACACTCCCGTTGCAACGCGCGGACTACCCCGCTCGTGTGTATATAAAGAGCATATCTTATAACCAACACATGGTATGAAAATATGATTCTGTTTGTGACTAATTATGTCAGCATGTTCTCAATGAATTATATTGATTTTCTTCATCGATATATGTGCATATAAAGAGCATATCTTATAACCAACACATGGTATGAAAATATGATTTTGTTTGTGACTAATTATGTCAACATGTTCTAAGTGAATCTGAAATATAATTAAGCATACTTGATTTGATGAAACCTTGTTAAGTTGAATATAAAATGGTCTTGCCTATTAATAAAAAAGAGACACAAATTTGTGTGAATGGAAATGATCTTAGGATCGCATATATGCTAATCACAGAAAACATGCAAATGATTATTTTGTATTATGTATTTGCATGTGAAACTTGATGATAATTATTAATCAAGACATGCTTATGGTAAGATTATAAAAGGATAAATTCTTTTGTTTTGTTTTGCATACGAATTTGGCGGGTAACCGATTGCTAACCGCCAAAATCTGATACGAAGTTTTATGAAATGAGGGTGCGTTTGGTATGCATTCCTGGGAATGAAACAATGACTTTGATAGTCATTCAAGTGTTTGGTTAACATTTATAACTTTCACATATTGGATTCAAAGTTGAATATGCTCCATACTCCATAACCCCCACCTTAGCCACCTATGGCTCGATTCATTCCCTTATTCTCCTTTTCATTTTTTTACCAACACAAATTTTCATATTTCCAGCCCTTAGTTCTTCATCTACCAAACTCAGCAACTCATAACCCATAACACAATCAATTTTGTCCTATCCTAAACCTATCTACCATCTCAGCTGCTCCAATCGTTCTTGTAAAAACCATACAGCCTTCTCCTTAATACTCATAACCCAAAAGGAATCCGATTCATTTTGGTTTTGATCGATAGTTCTCGATCTGAGTTTGTCGCCGCCACAGATGTCGCCGATCGTCGGAGTTTTATTGGGTTTTAGATAGAAGATTCGGTGATGAATCTTGATTGGAGATGATAGTTTTGATGTTGTTTTGAATAGGTTTTTTTTGTGTGTGTCTGCTTTTGAGTGATTTTTCGCCGATCGTCGGAGTTTTATTGGGTTTTAGATAGAAGATTCGGTGATGAATCTTGATTGGAGATGATAGTTTTGATGTTGTTTTGAATAGGTTTTTTTTGTGTGTGTCTGCTTTTGAGTGATTTTTGTTGTTCACGATCTATATTATTGTTATAGATCGGGTTTGTTTGAGTTGTATATGGTGGTGGGGTTGTTTTGTTTTGACTGAAGATGAGTTATCAGTTGTGGTATTCTTGAATGAAGATGAGTTATCAGTTGTGTGTGGTGGTGGGGTTGTTTTGTTTTTGTGTGGGAGAGATGAATAATGAGAATATGATTCCCTTTCTATAATCAAACCAAACAATATTATTCAATATGATACCAACACTTATACCGATTGTCATTCCACATTATACCGATACTCATACCGATTGTGATTCCCGGTAGCATACCAAACGCACCCTGATGAAATGAGTTTTCTTGCTTTGGTATATGGTTAGACGGTGGTAAAAGAATTGTATTTGAATAACTAATTAAACAGAGAATTGTATACTTGTCTACGTACTGAACCCCCCACATGCATGTTGATTTGGTTTATTTAATATTTGCTAGTATAATATTTTGGTATTTATCAACAAGTGCATGGCAATGGATGACGAGCATACATGAAATAATGTTTTATTCACATTAGCAATATAATTAATGTTTTGTTGCATAATCAAATGCAAATTTGATTGGTAAGCTATCTTTCGGTTAAAATCGAATGATGTTTTGGTGGGTAAACATAAATTATGGCGGTTATTTTGGCCGGGGATATGTGAACTACATACACGTAGATATTGTTTATAATGTTAACAATGATCTCCCATGTGATCGATCCTCCGATCTGGATTAATTCTATTGGTTATCATAATAAAATTGTTCTTTTACACAAAGGGATTGAATTGTGTTTTAAAAACAGTAATCTAGAGGCTGTTAAATTTTATCATAAATCTTATCAATGAATGATCATGCTTAGTATACTATAGTCACATGTTTCAAATTTTGATATATCGTATATGATATACATGTGTGAAAATTTGATATATAGTATACTAGGATTGCATGAAAAATTGGCTAATCGTCAACTTAACTGCATGCATGTATTTATTTTAACGTTTCTGGGTTTTGCTTTAGCCAATACAGTGAATTGGTGGGTGACTGCAAATACGTTGGTTCAATGATTATTTGTTAATAATAACAAATGTTCTTTTTGATATGTTTTGAATCTACATGTTAATTATATCAAAGCAAATTGCTACATAAAACGTAATGACCAAGTCATTTGTCTAAAAGAATACATCATACACGCATGTATATTTAGATGATCTATAGGTTGTCGGATATATATCATTTGTGTATATGTAAATGATATATCGACTGCAATAGAATGAGTGCCTATGTACTTGTAAAAATTATGGTTTAGAATACAACGGGATCCTTTAAATATTATAAGGATAAACTGAGGCAAGTTGGATAATTGATCAAGAAGATTACGAGTGAATTAAGTGTTGGATTTTCCACTTGGTATATATGTAGTATCTTGTGATCAAAGGAAAAAGTTGTACAACGTATTCAACAATTGCATCATGATTCGTTGTTTTCTTGTTCAAAAGAAGCATAATGGTTAAGGGACTTGTTAATAAACATATGTTTATGTTTAAAAGTCAATGCTACCATGGTCGATGCTTTTCGTAGAAGAAATATAAATAGCTTACCACTTGGCAAAGAGGTTCGCTAGGGACTTAATACATAAGTCGGTAATAGGTTTACATCTTTACCTAAACCTGCAGACATGATTGCAAATTCTAGTAACTCTGGTACATCTGACCAAGTGACTGATACCCCTCCTGAGCCTTCTGAGCCTAGGAGGAGTGTAAGAGCAAGAAAAGCCAAATATTTTGGTGATGATCTCCAACTATATTTTGTTGAAGGATCAAGGAATGAAATTAACTTTCAATATCAATATTGTTTTAATGTTGATGATGATCCGAGGACCTACAATGAAGCTATGGCTTCAAGGGATGCTCCATTTTGGAAAGAGGCAATCGAAGATAAGATTGACTCTATTATGCACAATAATACTTGAAAATTGGCTGATTTACCACCTGGGTGTAAACCATTGGGTAGTAAATGGATCTTCAAACGGAAGATGAAGGTGGATGGAAGCATAGACAAGTATAAAGCTAGATTGGTTATCCAAGGCTTTAGACAAAAGGAAGGCATTGATTTCTTTGATACCTATGCTCCTGTTGCTAGGATTACCACCATTAGTTTATTGTTAGCACTTGCAGCTATACATAATCTTGTAATTCACCAAATGGATGTTAAAACAACGTTTCTGAATAGTGAATTGGATGAAGAGATTTACATGAAACAACCTGAAGGTTTTGTCATGCCTGGTAATGAAGATAAGGTTTGTAATTTGGTTAAGTCTCTTTATTGTTTGAAGCAAGCCCCCAAGCAGTGGCATCAGAAGTTTGATGATGTTGTTTTGTCAAATTGTTTTGCATTAAATCAAGCAGACAAGTGTGTATACAGCAAGTTTGATGCTTCTGGTAAAGGAGTAATCATTTGCTTGTATGTAGATGACATGTTGATCTTTGGTACTGACCAAGATCAAGTTGATACAACTAAGGAATTCTTGTCCTCTAAATTTGATAAGAAAGACATGGGGGAGGCTGATGTGATTCTTGGCATTAAGATCATACGTTGAGAACATGGAATTACTATCTCTCAATCACATTATGTAATGATCAAAAACACATATTCAGGAGGTCGAGGATGCTCGAAATAAAGGTTAAACATGGTAAGATTAGATTAAAGAATGGGGGAGGTGTGTGTGTATTCTAGAGAGAGAAAGAATAGAAACACACACACCTCCTTATTACATGAGACATCCAACCTTCCTTGATAAGACAAGGAAGGTATATATAGCAAGAGGGTGACACCCTAATGCTCTTGATGGGCATTCGGTTGGGCTTGAGGCTAATGGGCTATACATTAGTCATTTAGACTATACAAGCTAACTTATCTATTCCAGTCCACAAGCCCAACTCGTTAACTAAACTAGCCCTTATACATATAACTAAATGCAATTCCCAATTGTGACATAACTTTAAGTCTAACAATCTCTCCCCAAAGTGATGTCATACAAGAATTGCTTACAATGTTCCCTACGAGTAAATTTAATACAAAACATGAGCGCATCGGTTCTGAGAATGGTCTTCAAACTTCATTACTTCGTTCAGCTTGTAGAATCTTCTCAGCTTCATTTCTTTACTTGTAGAAGAACAATGTGAGCAAATCTAATTAGGGTTTAATTATGACCATTTCATTCTCCCCTAATTAGTGCTCTCCTCCAAACTGAGAACCTTTCTTATGAGTGCCCTGAGTGCCCTGAATCTGAAAAAGTCTTTTGATAATTAAATGCAATCCGTCTTTTAATCTTCTAACATGCAGCGGAAAATGTAGAACAGATTGTAGACTCGACCTTCTTCAAGATTATCCATTCAGGGGAATAGAGTATCAACATCTTCATCTCACCAAATGCATCCCGGTTACGTCCTCGAAGTATACATTTCTCTCCCCTGATGGTTACGATTCATCAGAATCAGCATAAGGCTGTGTACGAGAGGTATTAATTGGAAGCACTTTATCATTAATCATATCAGCCCGTGAGAAGATGTAGATAAACCCAATCTACTAATAATACCATTTGAAATGTCTAACTCTTTATCAACCCCCTGTATAAAAAACAACGGCTTTTTGTAGTGACTACTGATGGAGAAAACCCACTATGACGAACTTGAGACTGAAGTAAAATAACCCAAACTTGTGACTTAAACTTGCACTATTGTATGACTAAGAACCAATACTGAGCACTACAACGTAACTCCTTAAAGCATAGGTCGTTTCATATACCCATCCAACCATCCTTAACTGTATATGAACTCATCTTGAATTATCCACATCTTTGTGTGACACTTGAGCACTACAACGTAACTCCTTTAAAGTGATAGCTATACTCTGTGAGCACAACAACGTAACTTCTTACATCAGGTATAACTAGACAAATCAAGTCTTAATCATTCTATAAGCGTCCAAGCAAGGATCTCGAAGAATCATGCATCCAACCAACCCCGATATCTTCAAGATACTAAGTACACGCACCCGTGATATTCCACTTCAACTTCAAATAGGTAATAATGAATCATCATCCTTGTAGTCACAGTTGATAACATTCAAAAATTAGCCATTGTCACTTGATTGTGAATCTTGATCAGGATCTTTTAGGCTATACGTGGTGATTTTGCAGGTGTAGGCCAATAATGTCATATGTGATTTTGGTGTGAAATATGCCATAAAATGCAATTCTAATGATGCTGGAAAAATTTGAGTTTCAAAATTTTTACACCAAAATTTCACCGAAAAAAATTCGAATTTTGACCTCAAAATTTGTATTTTGGGCCAAAATTTTCACTATTGTACCAGAATTTGAATTTCGCGTAAAAATTGACCGTTAAGTCACTCATCAAAATTAAATTTTACTCAAATTTTCCCGCCATTTTTTTTTTATTATTTTTTTTACAATTGCGATAGGATGCAAAATTGCGATAGGTTCCACAATTGCGATAAGTCTCACATTTGCGATAAGTCTCACATTTGCGATAATTCTCACATTTGCGATAATTTCCACATTTGCGATAATTCTCACATTTGCGATAATTCTCACATTTGCGATAATCTCCACATTTGCGATAATTTCCACATTTTCGATAATTTCCACATTTGCGATAATTCTCACATTTGCGATAAAATCCACATTTGCAATAAAAATCACATTTGCGATAAACCCTCTTTTATCGCAATTCTTATACAAGAATTCGATAACGTAGCAATTCGATGAAGATCCAACAGTAAGCCACCAACACACTTCGAATCCCTTTTCCACGAACAAATTACCTCAAAAACCCGTAAAAACCTATAAAGATCAAACCTTTATCGCCTATTTTACTTATCCACTATATTTCGATACAAGATCTAACCTTTTAACGATATAATACTAGATTTTTGAAGATAAGATGCGACTGAAAAAGTACCAAAACTCGTAAAACTCATAAAGCTCAAACCTTTTGCGCATGAACAGTACCAGATCTTCAAAACAACACCACAAATCACTTATTTTCACCTCAAAACACCACGATTCGCCCCTGGTTAGCTCTTGATACCAATTGTAATGATCAAAAACACATATTCAGGAGGTCGGGGAAGCTCGAAATAAAGGTTAAACATGGTAGAATTAGATTAAAGAATGGGGGAGGTGTGTGTGTATTCTAGAGAGAGAAAGAAGAGAAACACACACACCTCCTTATTACATGAGACATCCAACCTTCCTTGTTGAGACAAGGAAGGTATTTATAGCAAGAGGGTGACGCCCTAATGCTTTTGATGGGCTTTCGGTTGGGCTTGAGGCTCATGGGCTATACATTAGTCATTTAGACTATACAAGCTAACTTATCTATTCTAGTTCACAAGCCTAACTCGTTAACTAAACTAGCCCTTATACATGTAACTAAATGCAATTCCCAATTATGACATAACTTTAAGTCTAACAAATTACATTGAGAAGATGTTGAATAAATTTAATCAAAAATATTGTTCTCCAATAGGTACTCCTATGGATCCCACAACAAAACTTGTGCCTAATTAGGGAGTTGCAGTGAATCAACTTGAATATTCAAAGGCTATTGGATCTCTCATGTATGCCATGATTAGTACTAGACCTGATGATGCGCGTGATGTGTCGTTGCGGTTTAGCAGTTTTAATGCCTACTCAAGTTTTAAATTTATATTTAGCCGACTTATCAATAACACACACACTTAACGAGCAGTGTACCCGGTCAGTATGAATATAATGGTAAGTAGAGTGTCGATCACTAAGAGTGGAACGTATTATCTAGTTATTCTAATCAGTATTTTAATATCTTAAGTTAGCTATACAACCTAATCTAACGCAAGGTGGTTCAGCCTGAGAGACTGGCACGGTTTGGTTATGATTAAATAGAAAACTAAACTAATGAGCACGAATCAGCGAATAGCACACACGTACACAGATAGATACTCGAGAAAATAAGAAGACCTGTCCTGATAATTAAGTAGCTTGTCACTTGTTTTATTGCTAGTTTTATATGAAGTGTATATAATTAAACCTTTCTTGTTGGCTCTAATCTTATTGGCGGAGTAAACCCTTAATGATTACTTATGTCTATCATATTCATTTAAGCGTCTCTAATAAATAGGCGAGGAAGGGGCATGGCGACCCAAGCAAGACTCAGCTAGACACAGAGGTTATCAATGCACTAATAAAAGTCACCAAAGACATCAACATATAAACTTTAATTAATGGGAAAGCAATATTAAGGGGAGTGCATGATCTTCCGTAGTCACATGACACAAGCCCATCAATCCTGATGAATTAAAGTGTACTAATACAATAAAACAAAACTACTTAATGAATTGAATACATGCAGGACCTTCTTACAACTCTTGTATCTTTGTTTGAGGTGTGTCTTGTGCTGCTTGGTCGTCTGAATTCGGCTCTAGGGTTATGCAAAAAGTCTGTCCAAGACTCTGTCGAAGACTCTCAAATTCGTCTGACCTTGGGGTATTTATAGTTTTTGTCTGAGGGATCGATGCGGCGCATTGAGTGAATAGATGCGGCGCATTGACTTAACTTCGCGTGGGGTCCAAGATTAATATATTCTGGAATATTCGTACACCGTCTTCAGATGCGGCGTATCTTGATCTTTGTATGCGGCGCATGTACTTGGATTGTAACTTGTGAAATCTTGATAGTGATACGTCGTATGTTAGATGTATATTGCGGCGTATCTGGAGTAGAACGAGCTTGATCTTCTGGATTTCAGTAGGTTTTTGACATCTTGCTTGTTTTGCTCCATAATTAGTCCAAAATCGCCAAGTTTCACATAATGCTTGTTTTTACCTGAGAATCACTAAAGTAAACATTAATGTATCAATTCTCATATATAATATAATAAAACAAGTCAAATAAACAGGATAAATGATGATAATAAAATATACTTATTTGAGTTCATCAAATATCCCCCCACTTGAACTTTACTTGTCCCCAAGTAAACCTTAGAATTAATCGTATGAAAATGTATCCTAAAAGATATTAGGATTTATTTTTATATTCAAGCACGTATTCGTTTTGTCATAATCACACAACCAAACACTTAACGAAGTAGAAACCAAAATAATTTTTAATGTAAAACAATTCTAAATCGTTTAGTTGCTTAGTCGTGACGAATATTCTATCATAGGCTTGGCAAGTATACGCATCTCCCCCACTAAAGCTAAGGAGTAACAAGTCTAAAGCGGTAAAAAGGGTTTGTTGGTTAAGGGTTGATCATCCTTTTTAATCTCTATCGATCTCATATTCCAGAAAAAGCGACAAAATTACAAATACATGATCGAATCCACGACCACGATACTTGCAATTGCTCAAATCCTTAACTCGAATAAGCTAAAGATAGGACCAAGTAATCTTCACCAATAATATTATATCAAAAAGGCGACAAAATCATAAATACATAGCCGAATCCACGACTACGATACTTAAGATTGCTCAAATCCCTAATCTCAATAAATCAAAGGTTTGGATGGAGAATGATATAGGGTATGGATAATATTTGGGATACAAATTGGTGTAAAATAAAAAATAAACAAAACAGATAAATTAAAATCCTAAGTGTGGTTAATCACTTTCCCAACCATCCCATGAATAAGACTCATATCATTGAATAACTCACGCTTTAACACTTGAAACACACGCTTTAGGTAGACACGAATTATACTCAACAAAATCTCAATCAAAGAATAACCTTAGTTGGCGTTCCCATAACGGCCAACTCCCATTCAATCCATAAATATAATATACAACAACAAATAGTGTTGATATCTCCCACTTAATACAAAACTTTACATAAGTTGGTTAAAACAAACTTCCAACTTTTCCTTTTTTTTTTTTCTATTATTATTAATTTTTTTTTTTTTTTTTTTTTTTTTTTTTTTTTTTGAAACTTTATATGTGTAAAATTTCACAACTTTTCTATCACTATTTTTCCGGATAATTTTTCCATACTCTTCATACTTTCAGAAATAACTGTAATAGTGAAAGTAGCAAACACACGAAAAATAAACTAAAAGTTATACAATATTTACTTTCATACCAATTGCATTGTGCAATTTCCTGACCTAACCAAAGATAATGAATTACGCACGCGAACACAGGTAATGTTAGGAAACACACTTTGCCTAAAGCAATTAACCACGGATTTTAATCTACAGGGTAAGCTAAGGTGTAAGGGTGTATCGAAACATTATAACAAAGGTGTAAGAAATGAAAGGAATGGCTCTGAGGGTTTTTCTAGGGGTATCTTACTCTAAAAGTGAGAGTAACAAAGGGTTTATACGGGGGTTAACTAACCAGTGTAGTTAGTTAATATCACATAACATATAAAGGCTATTTGGGTGTAATCCTAGAAATTTACCAATTTAGACAAGTCACTCCAATTATATAGATAATACTCATTATGGTGGTCTCGAATAGTGTACAAGCCAAGTTCTAAAGTTTACAAGTCACCAGCATACTAAAGTTTTAATATTTTTGAAAGAATAGAGTTATGTGTGCGGTCATGTAATTTAGACTTTAAACAAAAACATGCTAAAAAAAATTTAAATTTTGATATATTAAGCGCATTTTAAGCATTTTTTGAAAAAGTTTAGGACAAGTAAGTGTTCTAATTCTCCATCCCCCCCACTTAAGTTAAACAACGTCCTCGTTGTTTTTGTCAAAGGTTAAAAACTGGAAAATAAAAGAATTAGAACAGAAAAACTCCCCTGAGATTTGCTCGGTATGATCCTCCATTATTCGTATAAGAGCAAAAATCAACTTTCTTGTGGATGAGAACGTTTAAGCTTCATAGATGATTTATCCACAAAAATGCAGGAATCTATAATACCATTTAGACTTTAACACACCTGAGTTAAGAAGGTTCAAACTTGCATAATACATTAGTAGTTAGTAAAAATAAAACCTAAAAAAAATTAAACTGTAAATCATCAGGTCAGTCGATACGCCGTATCTTATGGAAGAAGATACGCCGTATCGAGCCTGGAATAAATACGAATCAGAATAAAAGATGCGTCGTATCCTTAACCAGGGATGCGCCGCATTAAATAAACTGACAGAAAGTTTTAAAGTCAAAAATAAAAATGCAGAAAATGAAATAAGATATGACCAGTGCAGGTGATGCGTCACATCTTATGATGGAGATGCGCCGCATCTTCTGCAGGTCTGACAGACTCGACACAGAACAGAAAAGTAAAAATTTTTCTCCTGGGTTGTTTCCCGGTCAGCACTTGTCTTTATTCCAGAGTCTTCAAGTTAGACTCACGTTCAGCTCCTTATTTTGTTCTTGTTACGTGCCATCCTTCTTCTTTCATCCGAAAGATGTTACCGTATAGCTCCGCAACATTTTCTTCCGTTCGACTTAATCTAATATATTCTTTGGTCTTTGTCGCAACATATTCCTCATATGGTCCCAAAGAGTATTTGATGACTTCAATTTTTTCAAAAATTATCATGGGTGGGTTATTATAAGTGATCCCAAGTAGTCGACATTTTCTCTCGATGAATTCTTCTTCGTCTTTATCAACAAACTTGAAATAAGGATCCTTATTCAAATAGTCATCAAGTTCATCAATTAATTTTCCTCGTGACTCATCGTTATTATCATAGGGGTAATAATTAATGGATTGATAATAATCTTGAGTCTCGTCCCACTTTCTTTTCAATTCCCATTGTAAGCGTCGATTAAGCCTTATGTAATCATCGCATTTTCTATGCACCAATTCCCAGAAAGTAGTATTCGATGCTCCCTTTAGTTCTTTTAAGTATTCGATTCTACCTTTTTCTTGCAAAGCCTCTGCTCTACGTGGGGAGTCTTCAACTTTTTCATACCAATCATAGTCTTCAAAGTATACATCGTTTCCAGCTCGTTTCATTCCAATTATACTTCCCCCATTGCAGGTTCCATCATTCTTCCAATCACAGCTTGGCCATTCACTACTTCCATCCTTGAAATGGAAAGGTTTACAAGTGTGATTAATATGCCCAAATTCCCATGGTTTATCCCAAACCCATGGTATCTGGTCATTCCATTCGTAGTACCAGGTGTTTTTGAACTCGTCATAAGTTTTGAATCCTGGTAGATCTCCAGTTAGCACATCAGCGTCGATTTGAAGAAGGTAATTAAATTCTTTGAATTGTTTGCACAAGGGTGTCTCATAATTGAACACATCAATGTCTATACTGAACAATTCTTCAATGCCTTCCTCGATCGTTGAATCGTCATGTGATGATCCATTGTTGCTTACTACTTCCTCATCTTCCCCTCTCATCCAATATACCCATAACACATCTTTAGTAGCTCGGTCCATGATCTTATGGTTATTGAACTTACTAGCTAACCAATCTGAAAAATCAACATTGTTAGGATCGTAGTTAACGTCAAAGCTAGTATTACCAATCATTTTCCTCCTTATCTCCATGAACTCATTAAATTGTTCTTTAAAACTTCGTGTCAACCATGAGGTCACAATCCGTTTGACTTCATTCGTAGGAGCAAATTTGGGATCACCGTATTTAAGTTCAAGCCATTCTTCTAAAGAGATATCCATCAACCTTACCAACTTTTTATAGGTTGGATATTTCCTCTACCATAGCTTTTGTTGCTCGATTTGTTGACTGCATTTGCTGAGTTCATGTATTCAATTTGGAATTTCCCATATTTTTCTTCGATAGTCGTCCAAGTTAATCCTTTAGATTCAATGATAGGCCATAAGAGTAACAATTCATCTTCAGTGTAGCTCATTAGTAAATCATAAGAGAATATCCCATCTTCAATATTGCATAAGCGTTTGAATTCCATATAAGTAGCTTCAAGAGGAGTTTCCCAAGAAAATAAATCGGCATCAATCGTGAGTACATTGAAGTTGACATCTTCATAAACTTCCACTGAGTAGACGGGCATGTTGGTTTGAGATACGGATTTGAGTAAAGCATCGATCATAGGTAAGTTGCTAGTAATAGCATCGAAATTTTTGAATGAATCCGAAAGCAAGAGTTCCTTTTCCAATTCTGAGCTTTTAGTAATGCTTAATGCTGGGAACTTGCTCAAGCTAACTTCATAGTTATCACACTCGTCATCACTTTCCAGAATTAACGGCTTTTTGGTGCGGGATTTTGCATAGTGCTTATCCTTCATAGGTGCCTTAGCAAGATATCCGTTCATTGACATATCTTCCATAGCAAAACCTGTCATCATAGGTAAAATCGTCAGCAGGATCTGTTCGCTAGAAGAGAAATTAATGAATTTAGAAACGAATATAAAGAATAAAAATGGCTGATATCTGCTGACGATGCGCCGTATCCAAAAAGTTGGATACGCCGTATCTTATTTCGTTAAAATTTAATCAGACATTTATTCAGAAAACAGATACACCGCTTATGAATTAGAATGCGCCGTATCAAGTTTAAACTATCAAAAATCGATTATATTTATTAAAATTAAATGCGTCGTATTAACAAAAGCTAATGCGCCGTATTTTCTTTACGTTTCAAAACACAAGATTTTTGATTTAGTAGTTGCGCCGTATCGATAAAGATCGATGCGTCGCTTCTGTTTAATAATTCGAAAAACTGTTTTTAATTTAAATAGAAAATACGCCGTATATGTTAAAACAGATGCGTCGTATGGCGTTAGGGTTTAGAAAAATTTCTTATTAAAAAACAGAATACGCCGTATCTTGGGGAAAGATGCGTCGTACTCGAATTTATCAAAGGAATTGTATTTTATAAAAATTAAACGCAATACGCCGTATCTGTGAAAACAGATGCGCCGTATCGTTTGTATTAGCACAATACAACGACAGCAGAATGCAGAAAAAATAAAAAAGAGAAAAACAAAAATAAAAACAAACAAAAAGAAACAAAAATTACAGAAAACAAAAAACAGAAAATATGCAAATTATACAATGAATGCAATCTATCTAATATATAACAGGGTTAGTGGTTAGAATCTAAAAAAAAAGAAAAGAAAACCTAATTAAAATACTAAATCAAATTAACAGATAATAACAATTCACTCCCCGGCAGTGGCGCCAAAAACTTGATGCGCGTGATGTGTCGTTGCGGTTTAGCAGTATTAATGCCTACTCAAGTTTTATATTTATATTTAGCCGACTTATCAATAACACACACACTTAACGAGCAGTGTACCCGGTCAGTATGAATATAATGGTAAGTAGAGTGTCGATCACTAAAAGTGGAACGTATTATCTAGTTATTCTAATCAGTATTTTAATATCCTAAGTTAGCTATACAACCTAATCTAACGCAAGGGGGTTCAGCCGGAGAGACTGACACGGTTTGGTTATGATTAAATAGAAAACTAAACTAATGAGCACGAATCAGCGAATAGCACACACGTACACAGATAGATACTCGAGACAATAAGAAGACCTGTCCTGATAATTAAGTAGCTTGTCACTTGTTTTATTGCTAGTTTTATATGAAGTGTATATAATTAAACCTTTCTCGTTGGCTCTAATCTTATCGGCGAGTAAACCCTTAATGATTACTTATGTCTATCCTATTCATTTAAGCGTCTCTAATAAATAGGCGAGGAAGGGGCATGGCGACCCAAGCAAGACTCAGTTAGACACAGAGGTTATCAATGCACTAATAAAAGTCACCAAAGACATCAACATATAAACTTTAATTAATGGGAAAGCAATATTAAGGGGAGTGCATGATCTTCCGTAGTCACATGACACAAGCCCATCAATCCTGATGAATTAAAGTGTACTAATACAATAAAACAAAACTACTTAATGAATTGAATACATGCAGGACCTTCTTACAGCTCTTGTATCTTTGTTTGAGGTGTGTCTTGTGCTGCTTGGTCGTCTGAATTCGGCTCTAGGGTTATGCAAAAAGTCTGTCTAAGACTCTGTCAAAGACTCTCAAATTCGTCTGACCTTGGGGTATTTATAGTTTCTGTCTGAGGGATCGATGCGGCGCATTGAGTGAATAGATGCGACGTATTGACTTAACTTCGCGTGGGGTCCAAGATTAATATATTCTGGAATATTCGTACACCGTCTTCAGATGCGGCGTATCTTGATCTTTGTATGCGGCGCATGTACTTGGATTGTAACTTGTGAAATCTTGATAGTGATACGCCGTATGTTAGAAGTATATTGCGGCGTATCTGGAGTAGAACGAGCTTGATCTTCTGGATTTCAGTAGGCTTTTGACATCTTGCTTGTTTTGCTCCATAATTAGTCCAAAATCGCCAAGTTTCACATAATGCTTGTTTTTACCTGAGAATCACTAAAGTAAACATTAATGTATCAATTCTCATATATAATATAATAAAACAAGTCAAATAAATAGGATAAATGATGATAATAAAATGTACTTATTTGAGTTCATCACCTGATATAGCCTTTGTTGTTGGAAAGCTGAGTAGATATACTCACAATCCATGTTTAATCCATTGGCAACTAATTAATCGACTATTTAAGTACTTGAAAGGAACAATGGATTATGGTTTGACTTATACTAGATTTGCTTATGTTCTTGAAGGTTATTCAGATGCAAGTTGGATTATCAATATGGAAGATCGTTCTTCCACAAGTGGTTTGGTATTCCTACTTGGAGTTGGTGCCATATGCTGGACATCAAAGAAGCAAACTTGCATCACTAATTCAACAATAGAATCTGAGTTTGTGGCATTAGCAGCAGCTGGTAAAGAAGTTGAATGGCTAAGGAATTTAATATATGAAATGTCATTGTGGCTTAAACCGATATCACCCATTTCTATCAGATGTGATAGTGCAGCTACCTTGGCTAAGGCATACAGTCAAGTGTATAATGGAAAGTCTAGACACTTAGGTGTTAGACACAGCATGATATGTGAGCTTATCACGGATGGTGTGATATCTGTGATGTTGTGAAAACACAACCCAATTAAGCCGATCTTTTAACCAAAGGGTTGTGTAGAGATCTCGTGAAAAGGTCGGCTATAGGGATGGGATTAAAGTCCACCAGAAATCTCTGATGTTAAGATACCCAATTCCCACCTAGTATCATGCTAGGTGCTGAATTCAATGTGGAAGGCTTAATATTTAGAGATTGGAACACATTAGAAGAATCATCCCAAGGTATGTGTTCAGAACTGCAAGTTAGGGAGGTTGAATGGATATATTCTTAATAGCTCTTTTGACAAATTGCATTGTAGGTGCAAGACTAAAAGAGCTACCTATATGAGCATGAAGTTTAGCCGCTTCAAGAAGCTGCGACTTGGCTTTGACATGCTTATGAAGGATAAGGACATAGGCTAGTAAAACATGTGCCAAGATAGAACTACTATGTATGTAAACTTTTGTTTACATTATCTTCGTGTATTCAAAATGAATTCCAGGGTTCAATCCTAAGCGACACCCTGGTATTCGAATATTCAAAATGTGTAATGTACTAATGTGAAATTCAATCGTCACGACATTTCATTTATGCAAAAGTTTGATTGTTTGAGATAACTTGTTTTAGTTAATCAAGGATTGCACTAAAATAGGGGAGGAATGTTGGATATTTTAGTGTAATTGGATTAACTTGTTTGACCAATTTAGTCACAATAAGACATCATTTAGGCTTGGAGGTGCGGAGTGCACGCCTATTTGAATTTATTATGATCTTAGGGGCGAAGCACCTAAGGGACAAGGGTCCGGGGACAGCGCCCTTGGGAGTAGGGTCCAAGGTGCGGTAGCCCCTGGCAGGGTCCAAGTTGTTATGGTAAAAGTTCCTCAGAAAATTAAATTTTTGAAAATTAAGGGACCAATTTTGACAACTTTGAAACCATTGGAAAAAACTGCCTAAAAGACAGTTTGTGCCCTAATCCTTGATTCATATATTCATTCGTATGTTTCATGGTCACTAAAAAAAATTTCTCTCTGGTTCATCAATCTCAAACACAAGCATTCAAAACGTTCTCAATCTCTAAATTGTATCGGATTGAATAATTCGGGAGAACCACCGAATTGATTCGATCTGAAAGTGTTCACACGCCTTTCAGAGATTCAAATATTATCCGGTTGTGTTCGTTTATTCTGTATATCCACTACATTTTTTACAAAGTGGTGCATATATGTAAATTTGATTGTCTTTTTCAAATGGTTATAGCTTGAGTCTTATCACAAAACAGCATTAGCAAAATGCATATGTGAATAAGCAAAAAGTCCACATTGTTAAGTTTGGAGACTGATATAGGCTCTGTTTAGGCTCTTACGTTAATCTACCAAGCGTACAGATGTAGGACTTTGTGCATGCAGTAGGTCCTTAGGATCCTACTCTTAAGTGAATCAGAAGAAGATTGACAAAGCTTTGTCAGGTTAGAGAAAGGCTCTGACGCTTTAACAAAGGCTTCGACAGAAGGCTTCATCCAGAGTATGTGTCAGGCGGGCAGAGGCTTCTGTGCTGTGATTGGAAACATGGGCTTGGACCATATGGAGTTAGTTGGTTTTAGTCCTGCCCCTAAGTTGTTATCTTGGGGGAAAAAAGCTAGGATTAGGGTTTCCATACCTATATATATACCCCCTCAATGTAATTGTAAACTGTATCTCTTGTGTGTGTGCGTACCTCAATAATAATACTCCATCCGTCACAAAATAATTGTCCCCAGACAAAAAACACAAAGTTTAAGAAAAGTGCATTTATTACAGCTTTCTCTTTCTTACTTTTTAGCAGAATGATAGTTTTACCCTTAACTAATTAATTATTGCATTCTTTAAAGTTTGTAATAATAATTTCAAGTAAGGGAAATATAGTAAACTCGATCAAACTTTCTTATCTATATTTAGTAATGGATAATTAAATTGGGACACCCTAAAAAGGAAACGTGGACAATTAATTTGGGACGGAGGGAGTATTTCTCTGGTTTGAGCCCATGGACTATCATGACTACCCTAGTCGTGAATACCACGTTATATCTTGTGTCACTTTACTTTCTGCAAGCTTTATTTAAATTCTGTGTTTGTAAAGAGGTGTGTGAAGGTGCTATATACTAGGCTCTGTTGGGTAGGAAGGCTCTTACGTTCGTTGTTCAACCGGAACTACTAAGCTTACGTTCGACAACATTTGTGATTTAATTCTTGGGAAAGATATCCGTAGGAAGACATCCAAAGAACACTCGAACTCTCGAACTTTCGGTTAAGTGCAGAAGAAAGAGGCAGTGACAGAAAGCAAGATAGAGGGCAGAAGTAGAACATAAGTAGATCGAAATCAAAGAAGAAAGGTCAATCAAAGAACAGGCAGGATATCACGTGTCAAAATTGTAACCAAAAGGACCACTGTAACAATTCGCATTTTTGGGTTACTATTCATTCACTTTTACCATTCATTTCTTAAATATTTTACGAGCCACATTTTTTTTCGTCCTACGATTATTATTTCACGTAAATCTTGAACCTACAATTTAACAAACAATTATTCATCAATACCCTTTACATGTTTAATCTATGCTATATATGTCTAGTTATATTGATCATATGATGTACAAATTCTTAAAAATCAAGTTTACACTTATATGTTAACTTTTGTAAGTAACCAAGTAAAATTAGTGATTTTATGTTATGAAAAACGACCAAACTAAATACCTATGACCTTGGGTAAATACTTGCTATTAAAGAGGATTTTACAAGGAAAATGTAGCAATTTAAATCACCCAAAACGAGTGTACAAGTCAAAAGTATGATCAAAAGAAGTTAACGAAACTGAAAAACTGAAAACTGTCAAGTTTGCTTAGTGCACGAATTTGGTACGATTCATCAAAAAGTTAAAACACGAAAGATTTCCGGAATGATGTTTTACGTCCACAAAGAGGGAACTCGGCCTGAAAACGCCAAACAGAGGCAATTTTCTGCCTCAAAATGTAAAAACAGTTTTCGGCATCAAAAATTTAGTTTTCACAAAACAAGTAATTAGGAACCATGTTATTTCCAAGACTAAATCACTTATAAAATAACAATCTTCATTCAAATAAACTTCCCTAAGTTATTCGACCTTCGGAATTCACATGTGAAAACCAGTTTTTCACATGTGAAACAATAATCCTAACTTATAAGTTTTTCACAGGTGAAATAATACTCGTAACTTGTAATAACCATTATGATTTCCTAATTATAACCAAAAGACCTTATAACTTATGTTTATATCGCGGAATTAAACAAGCAAAACAAATATTTTCCATATTGAGTACTACAAAACTAGGGAGCTTCATGTGAGGGGTTTCATTTGGGTAAACGGATCGACGAGTTGCTGGATTGACGATTTAAAGTGTCCTATCTTCTCAAACGTTTACTACATGACCTCTGAATTATGATGGCCCGAACGGTAGTACGAGATATATAAACTAAAGATGCTTCATAAACCGTTTCTATAAAACGCCATACACCAACTGCCATATAAAGCATCATGGTCGATATAAATGACATATATTGGCTAGTTTTTGCTTTCGCATCGTTATTTCAAAATCTAAGACACGATATCATATTTCTAGGTTGTACGTAGAGACTTCCCGGCTTAATCCATCTATCTTGTAATACATTTTGATATCATTAGTTCAAGGTGAGTCATAGCCCCCCTTTCTTGTTTTAACGGTTTATTTAACTCTTTGGGGGAGATACATGCTCAACTACTTGCTTTTACTTTCACAATTACTCTATACTTTTACATATTACTGTGAGTAATTACAACTCCTTTTTAACGGTTTTAATCACTTTTTGGAGTGGTATGCATGAATCATACTTGACTAAATTGACCATTATTTTATGAATACTATTATTTGAACCCTTTGACTTATTTTGAGCTCTTTTGAATTGTCTTGACCTTATAACTTGTTTTGAAATCTTGAACTTAACTTAAACTTTTGAACTTAAATGGAACATTTGAACTTAATGTTAATACAAATAATGTCAAAAACGTTATTTGCATTATTCGAACTCTATACGTTTTGATAATCACAAAATATAAAAACACGGTACGTAAAACTACATTTGATAAGTTTTAAACCGGGGAAAATCGTTTCGACAACGTATCGACTGCAACATCAATTCAGGTATGAACAAACACAATACCAACATTAGTAAAGTGATCAAAGATTTTATTTTCTCAAAACTTCACATTTTTATGTGACAAAATATTTTTACGAATGTATTTTTGTAATTGAAAAGAAATGTTTTATTAAGAAAAGAAAAAATTACACGGATGGTCCCTGTTGTTTACACGGATTTCATGTTTAGTCCCTATTCCGTTTTAATTACGCCAGAGATACCTATTTTTGAAACGTTGCACTCTTTTAGTCCCTATTTTGGATGGGCCATTAGTTTGACCGTTAAGTGTATAAATATTATTTTCCCGTTAGTCCCTCCGTTAGTATTTTTTTCATCGTTAGTCCTAATTTTTAAAATAAATTAAAAATGGCACCACCATTACTACCACCACCACCACCAACACCACCACTTGTACACGAGAACCCACGTCATTAAACACAAATATACGACACATTAAAAAAAATTATCAACCTCATTTTTAATATGTATAAGTCACAACCATGCATCACACTCTTGTTCTAATTCTAATGCTAAATAAAAAAACTTCCATCTCTCTTTTCCATATCTACTTTTCCACCAATTCACAGATCTAAACCATTTGTCTCAAATTGTCCTTTTGCTACCAGAAATCATCATCAAAATGGCGCCATGATTTCAACCTTAAATCATCAACTTATCGTCATTTTTATTGTTGCTACAGGATTGGATTATCAACCCCAAAGCCGCCTCCATCATTTAACGGTTGTTGTTTTCTAAGGCGGTCTGAAATCGTCTCGTATTTATCTTAACCCGAATTTGTCTCGCATAAATGGTTTTGTGTGAGGAACCTTGTGTGTACCACTAGTGTTTGTATCGTATAAATGGTTTTTAGGACCGAATCTGTTGTGTTAATTAGGGATTTGAGAATTGTGAATTTTTTTTATTAGTGGTTGTGGGAATGATAATTTTGTTCTATTTGATTATGGCGGCAGAGGGTGGTGTAGCTGGTAATGCAATCTTTGATATTCGTGTGTTAAACATGAGAAATTAGGAAGGATTATAACTTGTTAAAAGGGTTTGAATCTGAAAGAAAAAGGTTGATGGCTGGGATGTTTAAAGGGTTTGAATCTGGATTTGTGGTGTTTGGGATTAAAAAGTTCAGGTTGAATCAGAACTGATGGATTTCAAGTTGAGATGGTGGTGGTTTGGTGGTGATTTTGGTGGTAATTTTGGTGGGGTTTGGTGGGTCAGCGGTGATGTCGTAATGGTGGTGGTTTGGTGGTGATTTTGTGGCAAGGGGTGTTTGTGTTGATGGTTTGGTGGTGATTTTGATGGTGGATTGGTGGGGTTTGGTGGTGGTTTGATTGTGGACTGGTAAGGTTTGGTGGGTCGGCGGTGATGTCGTGATTGGTTTGGTGGTGATTTTGTGGCAAGGGGTGTTTGTGTTGATGGTTTGGTGGTGATGTCGTGGTGGTGGCCAACTGTGGTGGTGGCTGGTAGTAGTGATCTGGTGGCAAACAATGGTAGAGAGAAGGAAGAGAATAGGATTTGAGAGAGAGAGAGATTGTAGTGTTAGTGTTTGTGTATTTGTGTAGTACTGAGTGTTTGTGTTTATGTATTTGTGTTTATGTTTATGTATTTGAGGACGAACGATACAAAAAATACAAACGGAGGGACTAACGGGCAAATAATATTTATACACTTAACGGTCAAACTAACGGCCCATCCAAAATAGGGACTAAAAGAGTGCAACGTTTCAAAAATAGGTATCTCTGGCGTAATTATAACGAAATAGGGACTTAACATGAAATCCGTGTAAACCACATGGACCATCCGTGTATTTTTTTCTTATGAAAATAAATTCGAATTTCAAATCTCCCAACAGCTAGTTTTTCCGCCTAAAATAAGATAAGTTTTTCACCAGATAAACTTTCACCACATCAAGACAAAAATAGGAGCGTATGTCGGACCGTCCGTTAAACATGGCAACGGTCCCTTATATATATGGGACCGTCCAGCATTTAAAGGTCCGTCCCCCGCTCCTCCTGATGCCTATAAATAATGCAATGTTTTCTCAAAAAAACCAACCCTCTTTGGACAAAACTTTCTGTTCTTTCTTCCTTCTTTCTTTGATCACTATAACATGTCGATATGTGTTTATAAGTGATCCCGTTACCCTCTAGATCAAAGTGCAAGAGAAGAATGCTCATATTCGTCAAGAAATGAAATGTTAGAGTCATCACACATGTAACTCCCCAACCCGATAAGGGTAGAAGTATTACGTTATGGTGACTTATCAAAGCAAAAACAAGCATATGACTTAAATAATACGAATGAATCTCAAAGGTTACAAAGGGAAACTCTGAAATACTAGGTTACAAAAAAGAACAACAACAAATACTAAGTCTAAAAATGTAATCACTTCTAGTCATCTCTAATCCAGAATAGCTACCAAGGTATAGTCTTCTAAGTCCAAAAGTACTCTCCACTCGTAACCCAGCTTCCCACTAAAACCTGCCGCAGGAAAGAAATGTGGCTGAGCTTAAAAAGCCCAGTGAACAGATATATATATATATATAAACGAAACCAAAAGATAAGGAACGAACATATAAAGTATGGCGCATTGGGAAAAGCATAAGGTATAAAGAAATGGATATCAAAAGTAAGGAAAGGTCAGTCATCTACCACGAGCCCGAACACATATCAAATCAAATATCATAGTAACCATGGAGTAGCTAACTCCCGAACATATGAAAGACGTGTATTGCACATAAGCATCAGTCACCGAACATATCATATCATATCATATCATATCCATCAATTACTAATCGAACCTAGGATGCATCCATACGCCCCCGAACAATCATATTTGCCATAACAAATATAATGTGCACATATAATAATAAAAATGGGACGGTGTGGAACATCACTCAACCACACTAGAGTCATGCCATTGGTGCATCAATGACACGGCCATGTTACCTTCATGGCTAGGAAACGAACTTGGCTCGGGTATCAAATTGAAGGGTTCAAATGTCATGTCATATCAAAACTCATATCAAAGGTTCATAAGTTCATAGCAAAGGTTCATCATTAAGATTCATAGCAAAGGATCAAAGCAAAGATTCATAATCAAAGGTTCACAATTTTAAGGGAACATAGCAAAGGCACAGATCATATAAGAAAGCCACAATAAGGAGGCTCAGATCATTGGCATAATAATCAAACTAATATCAAAAGGATGTAAATGAATCATGAGAAACCTTAAGAGATAAGGTCAGAATATCTGTACCTTATTCAACAACAAAAGCAAACAAAGATAGATGGATCATAAGACACAGGATCACTCTCGCTTCACGGAACCTATACGGATCAATAACCAAGTATTACATTAAGTCCAATTGAATTAGGTTACTCTTTTTAGTATACTTTCCCCTTTTAGTAACTTTCTATTTTTAGTAACTTTCCAATTATAGTAACCTTCCATATTTAGTATGTTTCCGCTTTAAGTAAGTTAACCATTTTAAGTAACTTTCTATTTTTAGCAGATTTCCAAAATTAGCCTGTTTTCCATATTTGGAAAGCTTCCATATTAAGTAGTTTTAACACAACTCCCAAATTAGTTAAATTAGGCTTTGGGTTTCTTAAATTAGTTTAAAGCTTAATTAGGGTTTAATGCGCACCAAGCTAGAATTAATGCGATGATTCAATGGTTAAACTGGATTAGGATTAGGTTTTAGTCGAATTAGCAATAAAGGGTTACATCGAATTTTAGGGACCAAAGGAATCTCGGATCAATATAAAACCATACTCGGCACCTTACTTCTCGTAATCATAATTAAACCCTTCTTGGTATTAATATTTCGAAATCATCCCCGATACACTCTCAAATAATTATCCCGAGACTTAATGACACAAAGCCATAACATGAGTTCAACGAACCATACTGTAATCCCTACTTACGTGCATGATAATATACATATTTTAGTTATAATTCTCCCAAAACCAATACAATCGTTGACACCAAACACATACTTAACGTGACATGATTTACCCCTAATCCCCATGCATACACAACTCTCATACGTATAACCCCAAACCCAAAACATTTATAATTTAAATCTTTTTCTCTAGTATCCTGTTTAAACACGTTATCTTGACTCTCAATAATGGCGATCTCGATAGGGTCTTAATCATATACGTATCACATTAACGCGTGATTACTAGTTAGTGAAAAGTCTCTTACGAAGATAGTTTAAAATACTTAGGCTGAACTAATGTTTGATAAAAAAAAAGGACCCACGATACATATATCTTTAACTAGATGTCAAGTGTAAGTATGTCTATTAAGAATTATTCAACCGACCCATGTTCTCTTTTATTATCATATAAGAGTTAATTTCTTTTGCATATTCAGATTTTAGGTGCCACTCGTACAGTCATAGTTTGACAACGCACACAAATATGAACACAGAATAGTGAGGCATGAGAAATTTCCATAAACATGCATGTCCCATTTCAGATTTTAGGCACGTAAATAATTATTGTATGAAGGTTAAACGTAATACGTATGTCAAAGGGCTTAGGGTTCTACTTCTTTAAGTTCATTAGGCGATCTATTCACAGATTATATGCGACAGCACTAGATTTTTACGAGTAGTATACATATTCAGATTATGATTCGTTGATGGTTTAGGTCGCATGAACAAGTGTGATATCATGTGACAAGATGTTAACGATATAATGATCTATTAAGGATGATAGACAGCAAGAATACAATTAGTTTTAGGGTTTTATCCATCTTAGACAAATTGGACAAAGACTGATCTGATCCCGTAATATAATCGCTTAATCTCGACTTACATATATACGAATAACAATTCATTAAACATATTTTAGACGTGACAGTATGGCTTGTTAAAGATTATGTATGGCAAGAATGAAGGACGTTGGTACCTTATGGCTGGTTCAAAAAGTTTAATAGGAAGAACAAAGGAGCCTCACAACACTTTAGCAAAACAAGACTACAAAATACATCCCACGCTGTTACAAACGATCCCCACAACCTGTTTTGCTTCGATCTTCTTTCTTCTTAATTTTTTTTTGGCAGCCCACACATGGTTTTATTATTTAGTTGCCTGGTTGTTTAATGAGACGATGAAGGAGAGAAATCAAAGAGGAGTGTTATACGGTTAGGGAAAATAAATGAATGGGAAAAATATAAGGAAAGTGTTCCGTGATTTGTGGGGAAATAGGGGAGACCAAATCCCTTCCAATTTTACAAATATTTGATCTCATCCATACTTAGTATGTTGTGCACAAGTTTTATAATTTTCGGCTCCTTTTTGGACTTGTGGAACGTGTGATATCAATTAGAACCAAGAGTGTGTTGAGCTTATTTTTAGATTGTGTAGGCAACATTAATTAATTACTTATAATGTAAGGTCTTAGAGATTTAGGTAATTTGAAGATTAATTAAACTTAGATTAGGGATTTATAATACTCTTGTATGATTATTTATGTGTTCTCAAAAATTCAAAATTAGAGGGCAAAATGGGAATTTCAAAGAATGGAAATTTTAGGGTTTTACAACTCTTTCCCTCTAAAAGAAAATTTTCGTCCTCGAAATTTGAGTAGACAGATCAGATGGAAACTTATCGAATCGCAGAAAGTACATGAATAATAAATACGCATAATCCTTCGGTTTCTCAAGTAGCCTCGTGTTCAGTATAATTCTTCTAAAGGGTTCTCACAAACAGACATATCTTGTTCCTCATAATTCATAGTTTCTGATCTCTACCCAGAGTAGATCATAACAAATTAGATTCAACGGAAATGAAACGTACATGTAGCAGATTGTAAGCTTAACTTCTCAATAGTAACATACAGAACAAATACGGACAGAAGACATATTAGATGATAATGTCTAATGGTAGAGAGCTCTACAATGAAGCTTAAGATTCTTAACGGATGTACCACTGGTCAACAAAATGCATGTCGAGAGTTCAAACTTATCAAGACGTCTAATGATGAAGGCAGAGTATCCGCAAAGGTATAATGAACCTAAGGTCTCACTAATCACGGAAAATCTTCATTAAATGCCAGAAATCTAAAGTTCCTCAGGCACTCCTCGAGATATCCTATGATCACAATAAAGGTACGTTATATGACGTAAGTATTATCACGTTGGCCAGGCTTCATAATACTAGCATCATATAAATATACCTTCATGATGACCATACTTTATCTCAAGTCGTGAAATAAGCAACTTATTTTAACCACCTAACAGTCCTTCTACCCCCTAGGGTCGGTCCGAATCAATCATCATTACGAATTCGAAATAAGAGAAACAGAACGTACAAATAACGTAACGGAACCTAATAAGTATCATCAAATGAAGCACGTCTTCAAAAGCGTCAGGTCTTCCACAATTCATCAAAATTCTCATTTCAAAACCGTCATCCAACATACGCAAAATGAACACAGAACGGAAATACTAACAGAGAACCTGAATCATTCAAAGGATCTTATCATCAGGTAACGGAAACTTAAGTAAATTAAGAGGAAGTGAATTACGTCATCAATAGCTTCATCCTTCACAGAATCAACTCATTTAAGCATAAATGTTTGCTTCAAAATTCGTCCGTTCAAATACAAATTTCAAAATTTCTTCCAAGTCCGAGTAGCCTATCTACGCTTGTCCATCTGATCATAAGGTGAAAAGGAATTATAAACTTGAGTCTGGTCCCTCAATCCTTTGGCACCTCTTCTTGAAACTGTGGTGTAGTAACATGAATCTTTGACATGATCACTGCGCATCCTTCCATCTGTAAATCTGCTTCTGCTATCAATTCATCTTAGTACAACTAAAATGAATAGAGAAGCAAGTCTGCATGTCTTCGACAGGTCTTCTAGCACAGCTCAAAATTCGCCAACTCGATTACATTCTCCTTCTATGTCCGCCACCACCTTCGTCTTGCAAGAAATGTCTTCCAATCTTGAAGGTGAACATCGCTGCTGTAAACTGCGAGTTATGTGTTGAATAGTTCGTCCCCTACGATCTGATTGTCCTGATGCCCAACTGAAATCTCTACGTGTTACATGAAATATAATTGAATCCTTTCAAAATTTCTCTCTTCTTCTTATATGCTTCTTCCACGGTAACGCCTGTCGCGAACATCTCCTACTACTCTTTTACCAGGTTTCTAGTTCCGATAACTGTCTTCAATCTTTGTCCTTTTGTGGGAAACTCTGTCTCCACATGATACATGATAGTGTTGTCTACTACGATCTCTGAACGCCAATCAAATTTACTCTCCCAGAACAAAGGGTCATTCTAACTTAATACAAACATAATCTCTACTTTCCTCTTTCTTCTCTGAACATAACACAATGTCATACTATGACAATTTGTCCAAAGACTTGCGAAAACATGATTATTTTAGCCAATGCAATTGGCATCATTACAGCTCATAATGATTATAACGAGTACAAAGGCAGCTTTAGAATCATCTTAGGGAAAAACTTCACATCAATTTCACTTCACCCTCCTTCTTTTTCACGAATACAGCTGAAATACTTCACGGAGGTTACTTATAGTTAGTAAACCCACTTCTTAGAAGTTCTTGTGGTTGCTTCTTTTGTCCTTCAAATCTAAATGAGGCCATTTGATACAGAGTTCTAGATGTAGATCAAATCAATCATTGATACGCGAAAATGGATAATGATTATGAATAGTGATACGGTTGAGTTCACGATAGTCGATACGCCGCCGCCTATTTCCCTCTTTCTTCTTTCATAAACCAACCGGAGCATCCAAAGAGAAACACTGAGGTGAACAAAATCATATTCCATCAGCTCCTTCAATCTCTCAACTTCTATGGTATCATGGTTTCGTCAACTGAGATTAGTTCAATGCCAATTCTACTTCCCAAGTAGGAGGGAATCCTAAGAGGTTCATCAGAAAACACCCGAAAAATTTTGTACAACAAATACTTCCAATGTCAGAGGTTTCTAAGGGTGGATACTAGTAGGTGTCAGGAGAAATTTGACAATCAAATGAGATCGGAGTAAGTGTTTCCATAGCAGCATTAATCTTAACAGATTTAAGTAGTAGAGAGTCATCAAAACAAAAGTAGAATGAAGTAGATTGTTAAAGGTCACATATCGGATACGGTAGTCCATGGTAGCTTTATGAGGGGCCAGCCAATCCATAACCAAAAGACTTAAAAATCAAATATATCAAAAGTAAACGGATTCATAGCACGAATACGGTCGTCAACCAGATGGATAGTTCATATATCAGAGTCAAGTACATGGTTTATCTAAGTGTTTGAGATAGATAAGCAAACTGTTCAAGGTGTCGGAATCTTGTTAGCTCCTTAGCACAAGTGACAGGTGGAGTGTGTATCATTGGTAATACGGACATCGTATGGTTGTCAAAAGTGAGATGTATGGGATATCAGTTGTCAGCATCATCATGCTCAGTTAACAAATCCATACTGAGATAATATTTTCATCATATCCTTCCAAAGGAACTGATCGGCAAACAAAGTTCATCATTCGAAGGGAGGGAACAATTCTCCATATATTCATGGTTAATAAATACCAGAGTTCTCATAGGAGTAGTAGTGGATTATGCAGAGTTAAGTAGTATCAGATGATACATTTATATCCAACATAAGTAATGAATTCACATAATGTGTCAATCACATTATGGTTGAATGACCTTTGGGTTGGTCGGAAAGGTATCAAACTGTTTATCAAACAGATCGGAATTGGAGATCAAAATCAGAAGGTGAAACTTAAATGGTGTAAGGTATCCATGTAGTTTTCGAGGTATTCCAAACTTACTCGGTTACTAAACTTAGGTTGCAAAACTTTCTAGCTTCTGAAACAAATGTTCTTATAAGGCATAGCTAAAGGCAGAGGCACGAATCAGAGTGATGCAGAAGCAATGCTACTTACATAGATGTCCTAGTCTACCCATTCCTCACCGGTAATAACTTAAGTTCCTATGGGGAAATCCTAAAGCAAATTCTCAAAGGTTGTCTTATGAGCGCCTACAGTGGAAACTTAAGGGTCCAAACTTCACAAGTCAAGGTTTAATGTACTACAAGTCGTAACATGGTCTCTGATACCATAATTGTAACACCCCAACCCGATAAGGGTAGAAGTATTACGTTATGGTGACTTATCAAAGCAAACACAAGCATATGACTTAAATAATACGAATGAATCTCAAAGGTTACAAAGGGAAACTCTGAAATACAAGGTTACAAAAGAGAACAACAATAAATACTAAGTCTAAAAATGTAATCACTTCTAGTCATCTCTAATCCAGAATAGCTACCAAGGTATAGTCTTCTAAGTCCAAAAGTACTCTCCACTCGTAACCCAGCTTCCCACTAAAACCTGCCGCAGGAAAGAAATGCGGCTGAGCTTAAAAAGCCCAGTGAACAGATATATATAAACGAAACCAAAAGATAAGGAACGAACATATAAAGTATGGTGCATTGGGAAAAGCATAAGGTATAAAGAAATGGATATCAAAAGTAAGGAAAGGTCAGTAATCTACCACGAGCCCGAACACATATCAAATCAAATATCATAGTAACCATGGAGTAGCTTACTCCCGAACATGTGAAAGACGTGTATTGCACACAAGCATCAGTCACCGAACATATCATATCATATCATATCATATCCATCAATTACTAATCGAACCTAGGATGCATCCATACACCCCTGAACAACCATATTGGCCATAACAAATATAATGTGCACATATAATAAAAAAAATGGGACGGTGTGGAACATCACTCAACCACACTAGAGTCATGCCATTGGTGCATCAATGACACGGCCATGTTACCTTCATGGCTAGGAAACGAACTTGGCTCGGGTATCCAACTGAAGGGTTCAAATGTCATATCATATCAAAGTTCATATCAAAGGTTCATAAGTTCATAGCAAAGGTTCATCATTAAGATTCATAGCAAAGGATCAAAGCAAAGATTCATAGTCAAAGGTTCACAATTCTAAGGGAACATAGCAAAGGCATAGATCATATAAGAAAGCCACAACAAGGAGGCTCAGATCATAGAGATCAAAATCAAACTAATATCAAAAGGATGTAAATGAATCATGAGAAACCTTAAGAGATAAGGTCAGAATATATGTACCTTATTCAACAGCAAAAGCAAACAAAGATAGATGGATCACAAGACACAGGATCACTCCCGCTTCACGGAACCTATACGGATCAATAACCAAGTATTACATTAAGTCCAATTGAATTAGGTTACTCTTTTTAGTATACTTTCCCTTTTTAGTAACTTTCTATTTTTAGTAACTTTCCAATTATAGTAACCTTCCATATTTAGTAAGTTTCTGCTTTAAGTAAGTTAACCATTTTAAGTAACTTTCTATTTTTAGCAGACTTCCAAAATTAGCCTGTTTTCCATATTTGGTAAGCTTCCATATTAAGTAGTTTTAACACAACTCCCAAATTAGTTAAATTAGGCTTAGGGTTTCTTAAATTAGTTTAAAGCTTAATTAGGGTTTAATGCGCACCAAGCTAAAATTAATGCGATGATTCAGTGGTTAAACTGGATTAGGATTAGGTTTTAGCCGAATTAGCAATAAAGGGTTACATCGAATTTTAGGGACCAAAGGAATCTCGGATCAATATAATACCATACTCGGCACCTTACTTCTCGTAATCATAATTAAACCCTTCTTGGTATTAATATTTCGAAATCATCCTCGATACACTCTCAAATAATTATCCCGATTTACGTGCATGATAATATACATATTTTAGTTATAATTGTCCCAAAACCAATACAATCGTTGACACCAAACACATACTTAACATGACATGATTTACCCCTAATCCCCATGCATACACAACTCTCATACTTATAACCCCAAACCCAAAACATTTATAATTTAAATCTTTATCTCTAGTATCCTGTTTAAACACGTTATCTTGACTCTCAATAATGGCGATCTCGATAGGGTCTTAATCATATACGTATCACATTAACGCGTGATTACTAGTTTGTGAAAAGTCTCTTACGAAGATAGTTTAAAATACTTAGGCTGAACTAATGTTTGATAAAAAAAAGGACCCACGATACATATATCTTTAACTAGATGTCAAGTGTAAGTATGTCTATTAAGAATTATTCAACCGACCCATGTTCTCTTTTATTATCATATAAGAGTTTATTTCTTTTGCATATTCAGATTTTAGGTGCCACTCGTACAGTCATAGTTTGACAACGCACACAAATATGAACACAGAATAGTGAGGCATGAGAAATTTCCATAAACATGCATGTCCCATTTCAGATTTTAGGCACGTAAATAATTATTGTATGAAGGTTAAACGTAATACGTATGTCAAAGGGCTTAGGGTTCTACTTCTTTAAGTTCATTAGGCGATCTATTCACAGATTATATGAGACAGCACTAGATTTATACGAGTAGTATACATATTCAGATTATGATTCGTTGATGGTTTAGGTCACATGAACAAGTGTGATATCATGTGATAAGATGTTAACGATATAATGATCTATTAAGGATGATAGACAGCAAGAATACAATTAGTTTTAGGGTTTTATCCATCTTAGCCAAATTGGACAAAGACTGATCTGATCCCGTAATTTAATCACTTAATCTTGACTTACATATATATGAATAACAATTCATTAAACATATTTTAGACGTGACAATAAGGCTTGTTAAAGATTATGTATGGCAAGAATGAAGGACGTTGGTACCTTATGGCTGGTTCAAAAAGTTGAATAGGAAGAACAAAGGAGCCTCACAACACAGTAGCAAAACAAGACTACAAAATACATCCCACGCTGTTACAAACGATCCCCACAACTTGTTTTGCTTCGATCTTCTTTTTTTTTTTTTTTTTTTTTTGGCAACCCACACATGGTTTTATTATTTAGTTTCCTGGTTGTTTAATGAGTCGATGATGGAGAGAAATCAAAGAGGAGTGTTATACAGTTGGGGGAAATAAATGAATGAGAAAAATATAGGGAAAGTGTGCCGTGATTTGTGGGGAAATAGGGGAGACCAAATCCCTTCTAATTTTACAAATATTTGATCTCATCCATACTTAGTATGTTATGCACAAGTTTTATAATTTTCGGCTCCTTTTTGGACTTGTGGAACGTGTGATATCAATTAGAACCAAGAGTATGTTGAGCTTATTTTTAGATTGTGTAGGCAAAATTAATTAATTACTTATAATGTAAGGTCTTAGAGATTTAGGTAATTTGAAGATTAATTAAACTTAGATTAGGGATTTATAATACTCTTGTATGATTATTTATTTGTTCTCAAAAATTCAAAATTAGAGGGCAAAATGGGAATTTCAAAGAATGGAAATTTTTGGGTTTTACAACACACAAACGTAACTTGTGTTACGATTCTCTTCTTCCCCCAAACTCTCTAAGTTGTATATATTGTTGATTTATGTATCCAACTTGTGTGTGAGTCGTGATTAGGTGTGTTAGGAGAAATACGGACAAAGTGTAAGTCCGTGAAGTGTTGTATCTAGACTAGGACTTTGTGTAAGTCGTTGTGTCGGTGTGTGTGAAGACTTGTACTTGGTGTGAGTCCGAGAAGTGAAGTCTAGGACCTAGTGAAGGTTCGTGAAGACTTTGATCGGTTGAAGATTCAAATGGACGGGGTGATTGTCCGTGTGAAGATTTGGACGGGGTGATCATCCGTGTGAAGACTTGGATTGTATGTTAATCCAAGTGGACAAGAGTTCTTGTTCGTGTAGCCACGTGGGCTTTGTGTAAATTGGTTCTAGCTAGGATTAGGAACCGATATTCCGCTTAGTGTTGTTAAACTTGGTGTAAGCTTTGTGTACGGTTTGCTCTGCCAGAAGGGAGTGTGTTGACATAGTGATTGTGAACTCTCGAGTGTGGTACTCGGGGAGTGGAGTAGGGAGAAAAGTGAGCTTCGTGCCGAACCACTATAAATCTCGGAGTCTCCGTGTGGTTGTGTTCTTTCCTTATCTCTTGTCTTTACTTTACTTACTTTGCATATTACTATTGGGTTTATAGATCTCACATAACTATTGAATCTAACGGTTTTTCAAAAAGAACATAAAAGGACTAAAAGTTTTTTTTAAACGTAATTCTAAACGGTGAAACTATTCAACCCCCCTTCTAGTTTCTACAATTGGTATTAGAGCGGGTCACTCAAGAGATTTAAAGTATAATGTACTTTAAAACTTGAATCGATCTATGGAGTCTGAAAGATATCTAGAAGGGCGTTCTTGAAAGAACCACCATTTTTCGAAAACAATAATTTTATTGAATTAAAAAATAGATTTGAAAGTTATGTGAACTCAATAGATCAAGATCTTTGGCATGTTATTTCAATTGGTGATTTTCAACCAACAGAAACAAATTTTGAAAATCAAAGTGATTGTTTCAAAAGAAAGTTTTGTAAAAATATTGAAGCCAAATTAATGATGTATAAAACTTTGCCGAGAGTTGAATATAAAATAATATTTTTTTGCCAAACAGCGAATGACATATGGAAAAACCTTTTAAACTTTCATCAAGGAAATAGTCAAGCCAAAGATAACCGTATTGATCTTTAACATACACATGAACAAATTCGTCATTTCAGAAGATGAATTAGTAGATAGATTAAATACCAATGCTACTAGTTCAAGTGTTTTCAATGAAGGTAATGCCGACAAGGACTATATGAGTAACTTACGTAGAGAACTCATCAAAGAATCTTGGAGTGATACGGATGAAGAAGGCAACGTGTGCTCCAAATACGAAATATGTCAAATGGTTGAAGCTTCAAATGAGGTACACTCTGAAATCGAACACTTTTGCTATGACCCATTTATTCTAGAATTTTCAAAATTAGAAAATGAGTTTAAACATCTGTAGCAACCGGCATTTTTAGGGCAATACTTATTTATAAAACTCGAAACCAGTTGCGGCAGACGATGATTTTTCCAAACTTATTTTAATAATAAGTTTCATTTATTATTGCCTATTATACATTTTCGAGCTTTTGGACATCATTTAAACTGAAAATGTGAGAATTTCTTGTGAAACATGAAAGTAGAGCACAACGCGAGTCGGCACGAGTCTGAACCTAATAACACGAGAAACCTTGGGTTTTACTACATAACACGAACCTAGACATATTTATAGTCAATTTTATTGGAGAAATAGTTTTAAGATTAATGGCATAAATTAAAAATACACGGGAAAATATTTCGGCACCCAAATTAGCCCCGATAGCGTTTTACTAAAAGTATAGCGAAATAACCCTTCCCACCCCTACACTAATTTTCAGTTTTGGTCCTTGTGGGTCATTAGCGTTTCCACCAATAGTCCTAGGGGGCTATATAAACCCCACTTATAACATTTAAGGGTTAAACACCCTCTTTGCTTTCTCTTTAGCCGCCCACCTCCTCTCTCCCATTTCCGGCCACGCCTTCGGCCACCACAGCATTCCACCGCCGCCACCTCTCACATCACACCACCACCACCAACATCATCTTTGTGACTCACTTGTCACGATTAGCCACCACACGCGCAGAGAAACACCACCACCACCGCCTCGTACACACTACCACCACCATCAAGAACTTTAGATCCGAGCCGTATTCGATCTTGTGAAGGTGAGTTACACCGATTCACACCTGTGTGTGACTCGGTGTGAGTCAACTCGTGTATAACGAGTCACTCTTTTCATTCTTTTCCTTTTGGGTTGGTTTCGGGTATAAAAACATGAGGAATAATCATTTTGTTAACTAAAAATGAGTTTGGTATCATTTTTGGTTGAGTTTCTTGTCGAGTCGTGGTCGAGCCATGAGCATAAGCTCACGGTCGTGGCTTATGGATCTCGTTCTGAGTTGAGTCGAGTACTTTTTGAGTCGTAGAGAGTCGTTTTGAGCTTATGGCTATGATGGATTGGTAATAATTTTACCTTGTTATTCTTATTGTGGATGTGGTCAAGTTTAGGGTTAGGGTTTGGATTAGAGTTAGGTTTTGAGGATTGTGGTTGTGTTGGAAAGTTAGCCGAGTGACCCCAAGGGTCCGTTTGGTTTGACAGCCGAGACCAAGGGTCCGTTTAGTTTGACAGCCGAGACCAAGGGTCCATTTGGTTGTTGGGATCGCCACGGTTCGAAGCCATGGTGATGATGAGGAGATTTTTGTTGTTGTTGAATTTGAGAAGTATTTTTTGCGATAATTAGATAACGAGCCGTTGGATTTTGGCCGTTAAATATTGATTTGGACATGGAGATTTTTATTATGAGCTATTGATTATTATTGTGATGATTTGAGAAAGTCGAGTACCACCGAGACTTTGTAGTCTCGGCGTGGCCTCGACAAGCCGAAAATGGATATTAGACTTTAATTGAACTTGTGACTATTACGGTTGACTATTTGACCCGACATATGGTCGTAAGGATTATGGAATGTGAATTGATACGTTGTCTAGTCTCATGACATATTATGAAACGGAAACAAAAAGGAACTTCAAACGACTAATAAATAAAGTTATAATAGTTAATAAATAATAATAAACGATATATATATATATATATATATATATATATATATATATATATATATATCTTTTTGGAAATGTAATTTATGAGATAACGGAAAAAAAACATGAGACTATGAGAACGTATCGAGGCACATTACCTTGGTATACTAATATTGGAATTTTGAACATTGTTTGGTTTATATTTGAAGTTACGGATCGGTTTAACATTAATATAACCAACCGACACGGTTATCGGACTTATTGGACGTATTAGTGAGAAACTTATCCTTATGACTTACCTCTTATCACTTGGTTTTGTTTTATTGTTACGAGTTTAGTGATAGAGTTCGTTTGGGATATTGCAATCACATGGCGTAGTTGTTATTGGAGAGTTGTTTTGTGAGCCATTTCCGTCTTGGTCATTTGTTTTGACGTGTGTACACTTGAGTCAGCGTTGTGTCACCACTACACCCACGATGATACCAAACACTAATAAATGGTTTTAACAAGGATATTTTGGAAAGGAAAGTGGAATATACATGGGAATAGTTAGCTTTTGGAAACCGCTATACTTTTGGATATAAATTAAGATAAGCTTATTATTAATAGGTTGTGCCGAGTCCGTCGCGTTGTGATACTAGTTGCTGTTGTGTCGTGACTTTCTAGTTGCCGTTGTGCTATACTACTCTTGAACTGTTGTGTTGTGCATTGCTTGACAAAGGTGAGTTCTCGTATCCCCACTTTGATCATGTTTTACCTTGAGGTGGAATGGTACTCAAAGCTTTTCAAATGTTTTCATGCTGTGATTTACTGTTTTCATGTTTTTGGACAATTACGTGTGTTTGATTGCGATTATGTGCTATGTGCACAACTGTTTAACTGCATTTGGAGCCGAAGCATTTGATAGTACTATCCGGGGTAGCTCCCCGCTGTTATTTATTTGTGTGTGAGAATCATGGTAGGTTCATTTGGCGTGAACAAAACTGATTTCTTTGATTACGTGCTATTATTGTGTATCTCACTCACTCCTACATTATCTAATTCACATCTTCGTGGTTTAAATTTCAAACCTACGAGCTCACCAACATTATGTTGACGTTTTCTAGTACCATTTTCAGATGATCATTGTTAAAATATTTGATGGCACGTTTATTGGAGTCTGACTATTTAGTACCTTACTACCATGTTTTCATGACAATAAGAGTTCAACATAGAGGTACTTTTACTTTCAAGAGTTATACAAGAATTGTTTTGTAGTAATGTAAACTATTATTGAAGTTAATGTATGGTGTGAACTATAATGTTATGCAATGTGCCTTCTTCGTTACATCTCGTGTTTCCGCCTTTGATGGGGTGTGACAACATCTATGCATCATAAGTCTAAAACCATTTTCAGAAAATGAATCTCTAAAAACTGTTGAAAGTAATTTTGAAAAAGAAATCATTTTGGAAGATAAAATATCTAGACTTGAAAGTAGTATAGAAATTGATCTAGAATGTAAAGTGTGTCAAGATTACACAAGTGAAATTAAAAAGGTTAATGAACCGGCTAATATACTAGCAAAATTTGAAAGAGTTCTAAATCTCTTAAAGATTTACTAAATAGTCAAAAGGCATTCGGAGATAAAACGGGCTTAGGTTTTAATTCATGTGAGTCATCAACAAGCAAGTCAAAACGAATTAAATTTGTGAAACCTCTTAGACAAATCTAAAACTAGTCGTTCAGAAAAATAAGTATTTTTAAAATAATGGTCATTACTAATGAAAGTCAAGAAAACCATCTTAAATTAAAATTGTCTATAAGGGATACTTTTGCTCTTTGTCGACATCCTCACTATGTGCATGTAAATGCAATGGATGTCTTTGACTAACCATCTCGGACCCATGAGAAAATGGGTACCAAGTTTCCTTGCAAGTTATGTCTTTAGATGCAAGAGGGAAGCAAATAATGGATATGAATGTACGTTCCTATTCTCGACGTACACGTGAAGACTCATCTACACTCAAATCCTGCATCACACACATCACCTCTCACGGAAATGTATCTTTAGGAATAGCTAGCGACAAAGGTACGCTTTCTTAAAACCTTGATTGTCTTGTTTGCTATATGCCTATCTGCTATGTGCTTATTTGTTATGTGTTTGCTTGCTATATGCTTATGTGCTACATGATGAAGTGTTAATATTGTGATATATAAAACTTTTAGAATTAGACTTTATGTCTAAATGCTTATCCTCTTTGGGATACAAGCAAATATTTGGAAATAATGGTCTTACCACAACCATTATCAATAGCCGACTACTCACATCTATCAATCACTATGGATGACGCACACTTTTAATGTCCTCGACATATCTTCTCCTCTCTATTTCTCGTCTACGACCTTTATTCTTGTCTCTTCTCCCTATAGACATGATTGACTTCTAGCCTACCCGACACAAGTCTCGTATTTGATCCTCATATCATCAACGTCTCTTCAATTTCTTCTGTCTCGACTCTATTCATACTCCACATTCAGCTTGTCGTCAACCTCCTTACTCTAAACGAGTCTCTCCTACTTCTTCTGTCTCGATTCTCCCCCATACCCATTCCTCTATACTACTCGTGCGTATTGTGTCTCCTCCATTTCCTCCATTCTGTGTCTAGAATTCCATGTTACCTAAATTCTTGTTTCTAAGAGTCCTCAATAAATGTCTTTTCTAAACACTAGAAATTGAAAAATGATGAACTCAAATAAGTACATTTTATTACCGTCATTTATCCTATTTATTTGACTTGTTTTATTATATTATCTGTGAGAATTGATACGTTAATGTTTACTTTTGTAATTCTCAGGTAAAAACAAGCATTTGGTGAAACTTGGCGATTTTGGACTAATTATGGAGCAAAACAAGCATGAAGTTAAGAGTCTACTGAAATGTACAAGATCAAGATATTCTGCTCCAGATACGCCGCATTATACTTATTACATACGGCGCATCACTATCAAGATTTCACAAGATACGATCCAAGACAGCAAGGAAATGTGCCGCATCTGAGAATGGAGTTACGCCGCATCTTCTGGCGGTGTACGAATATTCATGAATATATTAATCTTGGACCCCATGCGAAGTTAAGTCAATGCTCCGCATCTACTTATTAGATGCGCCGCATCTAGCCCTCAGACAGAAACTATAAATACCCCAAGACCAGACGAAATTCGAGGTTCGACATTTAGCTAAGGACGAAACAGAAGAAACCCTAGGACGAATTCAGTCGAAGTAGCAGCACAAGACACACCTTGAACGAAGATACAAGAGCTGTAAGAAGGTCCTGCACGTATTTAATTCATTAAGTAGTTTTGTTTTATTGTATTAGTAAATTTTAATTCATCAGGATTGGTGGCTTGTGTAATGTGACAACGGAAAGGTTGCACTCCCTTAAAACTGCTTTCCCATTAATTAAAGTTTATATGTTGATGTCTTTGGTGACTTTTATTAGTGCATTGATAACCTCTGTGTCTAGCTGAGCGTTGATCGGGTCGCCATGCCTCTGCCCTCTCCTATTTATTAGATCGCCTATGCATTCTATCGTCTGTAGAAAAGTAGGAAGAAAGATAAATAGGATAGTCATAAGTAATCATTAAGGGTTTACTCGCCGATAAGATTAGAACCAACGAGAAAGGACTTAATCTCGGTGCGTTGCATCGAACTATACACTTCATATAAAACTAGCAATAAAACAAGTGACAAGCTACTTAACTATCAGGACAGGCCTTCTTATTGTCTCGAGTATTTATCTGTGTACGTGTGTGCTACTCGCTGATTCGTCTTATTAGTTTAGTTTATTATTTAATTACAACCAAATCGTGCCAGTCTCTCAGGCTGAAACCCCCTTGCGTTAGATTAGGTTGTATAGCTAACTTAAGATATTAAAATACTGATTAGGATAACTAGATAATACGTTCCACTCTTAGTGATCGACACTCTACTTACCATTATATTCATACTGACCGGGTACACTGCTCGTTAAAGTGTGTGTGTTATTGATAAGTCGGCTAAATATAAATTTAAAACTTGAATACTGCTAAAACCACAACGACATACCGTGGGTATAAATTAGAGCATACGCACGCACGCATCAAGTTTTTGGCGCCGTTGCCGGAGAGTGAATTGTTATTATCTGTTAATTTGATTAGTATTTTAATTAGGTTTTTCTTTTTAATTTTTAATCTAACCGCTAACTCTGTTGTATATTAGGTTAAATTGCATTCATTGTATTATTTTGCATATTTTCTGTTTTTGTGTGTTTAATTTTTGTTTATTTTCGTTTGTTTTTATTTGTTTTTATTTTTCGTATTTTCTGTGTTCTGCTATCGTTGTACTGAGCTAATATAAACGATACGGCGCATCTATTTTCATAGATACGGCGTATTGCGTTTAATTTTTATAAAATACAACGCGTTTAATTAATTCGATACGACGCATCTTTCCCCAAGATAAGGCGTATCTGTTATTAATAAGAAATTTTTTCTAAACGATAACGTCATACGACGCATCTGCTTTTGCAGATACGGCGTATCTATTATTTTAATTAAAAACAGTTTTCGAATTATTAAACAAATACGGCGTATCGGTCTTTATCGATACGGCGTATCTTCTGAATCAAAAATCTTGTATTTTGAAACGTAACGAAAATACGACGCATTAACTTTTGTTAATACGACGCATTTAAATAAATATCGATTTTTGATAATTAAAACTGATACGGCACATTCTACTTTATAAGCGGCGTATCTATTTTCTGAATAAAGTCTGATTAGATTTTAACGATTATAAGATATGGCGTATCCAACTTTTTGGATACGGCGCATCGTCTGCAGATATCAGCTATTTTTATTCTTATATCCGTTTCTAAATTCATTAATTTCTCTTCTAGCGAACAAATCCTACTGAAGATTTTACCTATGATGTCAGGTTTTGCTATGGAAGACATGTCAGTGAACGGATATCTTGCTAAAGAACTCTTGCTTTCGGATTCATTCGAAGTGAAATTTTTTGATGATGTCAACTTCAATGTGCTCATGATTGATGCCGATTTATTTTCTTGGGAAACCCCTCTTGAAGCTACTTATAAGGAATTTAAACGCTTAAGCAATATTGAAGATGGGATATTCTCTTATGATTTACTAATGAGCTACACTGAAGATGAATTGCTACTATTATGGCCCATCATTGAATCTAAAGGATTGTCTTGGACTACTATCGAAGGGAATGATGGGAAATTCCAAATGGAATACATGAACTCAAGCAATAAAAGCTGTGGTGGAGGCAATGCCCAACCTATACAAATCTCTTACATGCCTTATTCCGAACAGTACTGGGGATTAAATGAGAACTATCTGGACGATGAAAGGATTTATGCTGTGGCGGAGTTACTATTTCATGGCAGGTTGGTAAGGTTGATGGACATCTCCCTCGAAGAATGGCTTGAACTTAAATACGGTAATCCTAAATTTGCTCCTGTAAATGAAATCAAACGCATTGTGACCTCATGGTTGACACGGAGTTTTAGGGAACAATTTAATGAGTTCATGGAGATAAGGAGGAAAATGATTGGAAAAGCTTGCTTTGACGTTGACCACGATCCTAACAATATTGATTTTTCAGATTGGTTGGCTAGTAAGTTCAATAACCATAAGAGTATAGATCGAGCTACTAAAGATGCGTTATGGGTATATTGGATGAGAGGAGAAGATGAAGAAGTAGAGAGTGACTATGGGTCGTCACTTAATGATTCAACAATCAATGAGGGCATTGAAGAATTATTCAGCATAGACATTGATCTGTTCAATTATGAGACACCTTTGTGCAAACAATTCAAAGAATTTAATTACCTTCTTCAAGTCGACGATGATGTGCTAACTGGAGATCTACCAGGATTCAAAACTTATGATGATTTCAAAAATACCTGGTACTACGAATGGAATGACCAAATACCATGGGTTTGGGATAAACCATGGGAATTTGAGCACATTAATCACACTTGTACACCTTTCTGTTTCAAGGATGGGAGTAGTGTATGGCCGACCTGTGATTATAAGAATGATGGAACCTGTAATGGGGAAAGTATAATTGGAATGAAACGGGTTGGAAATGATGTAACCTTTGAAGACTATGAGTGGTATGAAAATATTGAAGACTGCCCACAAAAAGCGGAGGCTTTGCAAGAAAAGGGTAGAATCGAATACTTGAAAGAGCTAAAGGGAACATCGAATACTACTTTCTGGGAATGGGTGCATGAACAATTTGATGATTACACTAAGCTTAGTCGACGTTTACAATGGGAATTGGAAAGAGAGTGGGAGGCAATTCAAGATGATAATAACAATGAGTCACAAATTGATGAACTAGATGACTATTTGATTAAGGATCCTTATTTTAAGTTTGTTGATAAGGACGAAGAAGAATTCATCAAAAGAAAGTGTCAACTACTTGGGATCCCTTATAATAAGCCACCCATGATTATTTCTGAAAAATTTAAAGTCATTAAATACTCTTTGGGACCAGATGAGGAATATGTTGCGACGAAGACCAAGAGTTATACTAGATTAAGTCGAACGGAAGAAAATGTTGCGGAGCTATACGGGAACATCTTTCGGATGAAAGAAGAAGGATGGACCGTGACAAGAACTAAATGAGGAGCTGAACGTGAGTCTAACTTGAAGACTCTGGAATAAAGACAAGTGCTGACCGGGAGACAACCCGGAAAATTTTTAATATTCTGTTCTGTGTCGAGTCAGTCAGGCCCGCAGCAGATACGGCGCATCTCCATCCTGAGATGCGACGCATCTCCTACACTGGTCATATCTTACTTAATTTTTCTGCATTTTTTTTACTTTTCGACTTTAAAACTTTTTATCAGTTTATTTTAATGCCTTGCATCCCTAGTTAAGGATGCGACGCATCTTCTATTCTGATTCGTATTTATTCCAGGCTCGATACGGCGTATCTTCTTCCATAAGATACGGCGCATCGACTGACCTGATGATTTTCATTTTAATTTTTATGTTTTATTTTTACTAACTACTAATGTATTATGCAAGTTTGAACCTTTCTTAATTCAGGTGTGTTTAAAGTCTTGGTGGTATTATAGATTCCTGCATTTTCTGTGGATACATCAATTATGAAGCTTAAACGTTCTCATCCACAAGAAAGTTGATTTTTGCTCTTATACTAATGGAGGATCATACCGAGCAAATCTCAGGGGATTTTTTCTGTTCTAATTCTTTTATTTTCCAGTTTTTAACCTTTTATACAAACAACGAGGACGTTGTTTAACTTAAGTGGGGGGATTGGAGAATTAGAACACTTACTTGCCCTAAACTTTTTCAAAAATTATGCTTAAAATGTGCTTAATATATCAAAATTTAAAATTTTTTTTAGCATGTTTTTGTTTAAAGTCTAAGTTGCATAGCTGCACACATGACGTTATTTTCAAAAATTGTGATTTTTCAAAATTCACAAATCTATGAGTGTGCCGGTGACTTGTAAACTTTAGAACTTGGCTTGTATACTATTCGAGACCACCATAATAAGTATTATTTTATATAATTGGAATGACTTGTCTAAATTTGTAAAATTCTAGGATTACACCCAAATAGCCTTTTATGTTATGTGTTATTAGCTAACTACACTGGTTAGTTAACCCCCGTATAAACCCTTTTGTTACTCTCACTTTTAGAGTAAGATACCCCTAGAAAAACACTCAGAGCCATTCCTTTCGTTTCTTACACCTTTGTTAAAATGTATCGTTACACCCTTACACCTTAGCCTACCCTGTAGATTAAAATCCGTGGTTGGTTAAATGCTTTAGGCAAAGTGTGTTTCCTTACATTACCTGTGTTCGCGTGCGTAATTCATTATCTTTGGTTAGGTCGGGAAATTGCACAATGCAATTGGAGTGAAAGTAAATATTGTATATCTTTGAGTTTATTTTTCGTGTGTTTACTACTTTCACTATTACCGTTATTTCTGAAGTCATGAAAAGTATGGAAAAATTATCCAGAGTTATCGTTATAGTGATGTGGTGAAATTTTACACATCTATGTTTATGTTTAAAGTTAAAAAAAATTAAAAAAAAAAAAAAAAAAAAAAAAAAAAATTCGAAAAAAAAAGAAAAGAAAAAGAAAAAGGAAAAGTTGGATGTTTGTTTTTACCAACTTATGTAAAGTTTTGTATTAAGTGGTCGATATCACCACTAGTTGTTATATATTATATCTATGGATTGAATGGGAGTTGAACGTTATGGGAACGCCAACTAAAGGATATTCTTTGATTGAGATCTTGTTGAGTATAATTCGTGTCTACCTAAAGCGTGTGTTTCAAGTGTTAAAGCGTGAGTTATTCTATGATATGAGTCTTATTCATGGGATGGTTGGGATAGTGATTAACCACACTTAGGATTTTAATTTATCTGTTTTGTTTATTTTTCATTTTTACACCAATTTGTATCCCAAATATTATCCATACCCTATATTATTCTTTATCCAAACCTTTGATTTATTGAGATTAGGGATTTGAGCAATCTTAAGTATCGTAGTCGTGGATTCGGCTATGTATTTATGATTTTGTCGCCCTTTTTGATATAATATTATTGGTGAAGATTACTTGGTCCTATCTTTAGCCTATTCGAGTTAAGGATTTGAGCAATTGCAAGTATCGTGTTCGTGGATTCGATCATGTATTTGTGATTTTGTCGCCTTTTCTGGAATTTGAGATCGATAGAGATTAAGGAGAATGATTAACCCTTAAACCTCAAAACCCTTTTTACCGCTTTAGACTTGTTATTCCTTGGCTTTAGTGGGGGAGATGTGTATACTTGCCAAGCTTATGATAGAATATTCGTCACGACTGGACAGTTAAACGATTAGATTTGCTTTTATCAGAATATTTTATTTTACTTCTAATTCGTTAAGTGTTTGGTTGTGTGATTATGACAAAAATGAATACATGCTTAAATATAAAAATAAATCCTAATATCTTTTAGGATACATTTTCATAAGATTAATTCTAAGGTTTACTTGGGGACAAGTAAAGTTCAAGTGGGGGGATATTTGATGAACTCAAATAAGTACATTTTATTACCGTCATTTATCCTATTTATTTGACTTGTTTTATTATATTATCTGTGAGAATTGATACGTTAATGTTTACTTTTGTAATTCTCAGGTAAAAACAAGCATTTGGTGAAACTTGGCGATTTTGGACTAATTATGGAGCAAAACAAGCATGAAGTTAAGAGTCTACTGAAATGTACAAGATCAAGACATTCTGCTCCAGATACGCCGCATTATACTTATTACATACGGCGCATCACTATCAAGATTTCACAAGATACGATCCAAGACAGCAAGGACATGCGCCGCATCTGAGAATGGAGTTACACCGCATCTTTTGGCGGTGTACGAATATTCCTGAATATATTAATCTTGGACCCACGCGAAGTTAAGTCAATGCGCCGCATCTACTTATTAGATGCGCCGCATCTAGCCCTCAGAAAGAAGCTATAAATACCCCAAGACCAGACGAAATTCGAGGTTCGACATTTAGCTAAGGACGAAACAGAAGAAACCCTAGGACGAATTCAGTCGAAGTAGCAGCACAAGATACACCTTGAACGAAGATACAAGATCTTTAAGAAGGTCCTGCATGTATTTAATTCATTAAGTAGTTTTGTTTTATTGTATTAGTAAATTTTAATTCATCAGGATTGGTGGCTTGTGTAATGTGACAACGGAAAGGTTGCACTCCCTTAAAACTGCTTTCCCATTAATTAAAGTTTATATGTTGATGTCTTTGGTGACTTTTATTAGTGCATTGATAACCTCTGTGTCTAGCTGAGCGTTGATCGGGTCGCCATGCCTCTGCCCTCGCCTATTTATTAGATCGCCTATGCATTCTATCGTCTGTAGAAAAGTAGGAAGAAAGATAAATAGGATAGTCATAAGTAATCATTAAGGGTTTACTCGCCGATAAGATTAGAACCAACGAGAAAGGACTTAATCTCGGTGCGTTGCATCGAACTATACACTTCATATAAAACTAGCAATAAAACAAGTGACAAGCTACTTAACTATCAGGACAGGCCTTCTTATTGTCTCGATTATTTATCTGTGTACGTGTGTGCTACTCGCTGATTCGTGCTTATTAGTTTAGTTTATTATTTAATTGCAACCAAATCGTGCCAGTCTCTCAGGCTGAAACCCCCTTGCGTTAGATTAGGTTGTATAGCTAACTTAAGATATTAAAATACTGATTAGGATAACTAGATAATACGTTCCACTCTTAGTGATCGACACTCTACTTACCATTATATTCATACTGACCGGGTACACTGCTCGTTAAAGTGTGTGTGTTATTGATAAGTCGGCTAAATATAAATTTAAAACTTGAATACTGCTAAAACCACAACGACATACCGTGGGTATAAATTAGAGCATACGCACGCACGCATCAAAAAACCAGTCAAAATTTTCTACCTCTAAAAAAAAACCTTACTGGCGACGGTCCTTTAATAGGAGACGGTCCCATCGACGGTGCCCTATAATTGAAGGACCGTCCCATGCTTTTCAAAGGCAACTCGTTCCTTTTTCTCATTTGCAGTAGCAGTGATGAAACCAAACCAAAACTACCCAAATCCTAAATTACTTCACTAAAACTAAAATTAAAATTTCAAACTCAAAGATCATCAATCCATCATTTCTTCTAATCATCTATTGTAAGTCATTTCAATAAATTTCTTTATAATTCAATTCTAGGGTTTATTAGAACATGAAATTAAAACTAGGGATCTTCAATTTTTCATAAAATTGTTTAAAATTAACAACTTAACTTAACAATGTACAACCCTTATAACTCAGCTAGATGTAGGAATTGTTCAATTGCATGAATTTTGAAAAAGGTTAAAACATTTGATAATCCCCAATTCAATTTAATGTAGTTAATCACATTTAGGAACGTAACAAAAACGCAATTAAACATTGTTAATACATATCAAAAAAGTTTTCATAACCTTGCATTAACACGGGTCAAATTTTTACAAAATTTAGGATGACAAATAAAACTAAACTAAACCTCTTTCTATTAGTTTAAAACAAAATTCATAAAATATGTACACACTAAGGAAATGACTATTCTGTTAATCCTTGATTTTTGTATGTCTTGTAGGAAAAAAAATGCCACACACGTATGACATAGATTATATTCTAACCCACATTTACATTCCAAAAGTTTCAATAGAACCATACCTACCACCCAACTTTGTCCAAAGCTTCAAAGATCTTAAGTCGGGCCATATTCATGAAGGTCGAACTATTGCAACCAAATCGTGCCAGTCTCTCATTTGCAGATAAAGAACGTACTGAGAGAGCCTTTTGAACAATAGGTTTTGATTGTCTACTCAATATTTATGAACCTATTTGTCCTCGTTTCATATTAGAATTCCTTCGTGAAATCAAAATTAAACGTATTCAAGAAAACTCAATATGTCTTTGGTTTTGGGTAGGCCAATACACATTCTCCTTGTCACTTGAGCAATTTGCTCAAATCCTTGGACTTCCAAATTGTGGGAAATGTGCCTACAAAGAAGAACCTGAGCTTGACACCCTACTCGAAAATCGAGAAGAGGAAGGTCTATATCGCTCGTACATTCCTTCTTTAACTAAGCTAATCAAGTCACTCTGTAATTCATCTAATACTCTTCATCCTAATAAAATTCGTATAACTGAAGTTCGTCAATCCCTTCAACCTATGGCAATCATCTTACGTGAGAATGTATTTTGTCTTATAAGGGATAGTGAGTATGTACCGGCATGCTGTGCTCACAAGCTTTACTGCATTCTTACTAGACAACCTTACAATCTTGCATACTTCTTCGCTATGCGAATTATGCATCTCAAGGACCATAACGATAAGTTATTGCCCTATGGGATGTTTCTTACTCGGCTCTATAAATACTTCATGAGCTCCTACCCATACCTCCAAGGCACTCAATATCGCCTTTTTGATCGAGTCATGGATTTTATAACTGAATCAGATATATCATCATTCCTCAACCCCGAAATATTACCAATTGATGATATACTAGATGAGGAATTAAGTTTGTATCGAGAGAGACACATCAGGGGAGAATGAGGTCAATGGACAAAGACATCTTAAAGTTGCTTAATGAATATAGGAGACAAAATGGATGAAGACAAGATATTTCTTATGCATTTGTAGCTTATGTTATGACGTGATTACTCTGGTCTTGGTATGCAAGCTTCTTATTTGACGTAGTTGAATTGTGATTTATTTGACATTTATGTTGATCATGCTAAATGCTTTCTTCTTAATAGCATAATTATCTCTTAGTCTTTGTGTGAAATATTGTCATTCTACAAAAATCTGAACTGATAGATAGTATGTTTGTTATAGGATTGCGGAAATGTAAAACTGGGAGGAAACCTGATCACCTACTGGTGACGGTCCCCTAAAGGGACGACGGTCCTTGGTATTTAAAGGACTGTCCCCTATTTAAGGGACCGTCCTATGTAGGTCACGGGTTTCTGGACTATTTCTTCCTTCCTACAATCCTTGACCCTATTGCATGTTTGTCACCACCATTTCCAGAATTAGCTAAACAAATATTAGTTTTAAAAAAACCTCCTAATGCATGCTTTGCCTAAACTATAATCATCCTTTATTATTTAAACTCTTCTTATCTTCTTCTTCATCCTCATCTTCACCATTCTTCATTTCTTCTTCACCTCCTACAATGGGTTCCTCTTCAACCTCATTGTTTCTCCCAAACAAAAGGCCTAAAATCACTATCATACCACCACAAACCGACTTCATTGACCTCACTCAAGAAGACACTACTCCCTCTAAAAAATTTCCACCATTATCTCCTCAAGCACCTAGTGCACCTCTCAAAACACCCTCAACTAAAGGCACTTCATCATACTCCTCAAGGCCTAACTCATCTCCATTTTCATCATTCATCAAAAATTTATCACCCTTGCTCACCCACTCTAGCTCGGGGGCAAACACACCATTTGTGAGTAACTTGTCACCTTTTTTTACCACTCCCAACTCTCTAATTCCACCAAATACCTCTTTGTTTCTATCACCAAATGGGCCCTTGGACTACATTCCTTCTACTCCACCACCTTCTCCAATCATGAGGTTCCCCATTCCCTACAACGTTGTAAACAACTACACCATGGGTTGTGCTTGTTGTTTTCACAACTTCAACCTCATTTCTTCCCTAAGAGGTGAAATTCACTACATGTTTGGTCACATTGAGTATATTCTCTCTCAACCCAATGTGCAACCAAATCCCCTTGAAAGCGGTACACTTTTCGCTTCATCACAACCATGCCACCTTCCTTTCCACCATCCTTTTCACCATATTATTCTCCAACTTCAAACTAAACATCTCTATATGTTTAGTTAAATAATCAAATGAGTATCTTTTGGGCCAAGCATGCTCTAGGAAGTTAGTTGTGTTTCTAGAAATAGTTTGTAGTATGTTTGTGTGATGTATGACTCCTATGTGATGTATGCTTTATGAATGATTGTTATAAATGAATGTTTTATGAAATCCATGCTATTTTGTTGTGATATTTGTGATGGTTGTCATTAAAATGTGTGATATTAATAAACCTTAAAATGGGATAACACTAAAATCGCAACATTTCGTCTAAACCACACTCACTGGTGGCGGTCCCTTATATAGGGATGGTCCCCAATATTTAAGGGACCGTCGGTGTATATTAAGGATCGTCCCTAGTCAGTGTTAAACTCTAATTTCTCTTCTCTGCATTATATGTTTCATACTTAATCTATCTGATTTCACCTTCCTCTTATCAGTCCTTCTTCTTCTATTTTCTTCTATCTATCTTAATTATCTTCTTAACCCCTCTAATTCTTATATATATATATATATATATATATATATATATATATATATATATATATATATATGTGTGTGTGTGTGTGTGTGTGTGTGTGTGTATGTGTGTGTCTGTGTGTGTGTGTGCATCATACTCTAACTTGTTTTGTAGCACAACGCCATAGCTCGATTCCCCGGTGCCCTCATCTAGGGGGAGTATTAGTACCGTCGATTTCTCTCCATTCTATCCATCGACGAAGCCTTTTTGATTCTACAAAAAGGGGGAGAAGTAAACGAAAACTCATTAAAAACTTATTAACATATAATTTTACCTAACATGAGTTTATATTTTGTAATCATCAAAAAGGGGGAGATTGTTAATCCAAATAATGTCCAAAACTGTTATTTGCATTATTCGAACTCTATACATTTTGATAATCACAAAATATAAAAACACGATACGTAAAACTACATTTGATAAGTTTTTAACCGAGGAAAATCGTTTCGACAACGTATCGACTACAACATCACATAAGGTATGAACAAACACAATACCGAAATTAGTAAAGTGATCAAAGATTTTATTTTCTCAAAACTTCGCATTTTTACGTGACAAAACTTTTTTACAAAAGTAATTTTGTAATTAAAAAGAAATGTTTTATTAAGAAAATAAATTTGAATTTAAAATCTCCCAACAGCTAGTTTTCCCGCCTAAAATCAGATAAGTTTTCCACCAGATAAACTTTCACCACATCAGGACAAAAATATGAGCGTATGTCGGACAGTCCCTTAAACATGGCAATGGTCCCTTATATATATGGGACCGTCCAGCATTTAAAGGACTGTCCCCCGCTCCTCTGGGTGCCTATAAATACTGCACTGTTTTCTCAGAAAAACCAACCCTCTTTGCACAAAACTTTCTGTTCATTCTTCCTTCTTTCTTTGATCACTATAACGTGTCGATATGTGTTTATAAGTGATCCCGTTAACCTCTAGATCAAAGTGCAAGAGAAGAACGCTTGTATTCGTCAAGAAACGAAGTATTAGAATCATCACACACAAACGTAACTTGTGTTACGATTCTCTTCTTCCCCAAAATTCTCTAAGCTGTATATATTGTTGATTTGTGTATCCGACTTGTGTGTGAGTCATGATTAGGTGTGTTAGGAGAAATACGGACAAAGTGTAAGTCCGTGAAGTGTTGTATCTAGACTAGCACTTTGTGTAAGTCGTTGTGTCCGTGTGTGTGAAGACTTGGACTTGGTGTGAGTCCGAGAAGTGAAGACTACGACCTAGTGAAGGTTCGTGAAGACTTGGATCGGGTGAAGATTCAAGTGGACGGGGTGATCTTCTGTGTGAATATTTAGACGGGGTGATCGTTCGTGTGAAGACTTGGATTGTGTGTAAATCCAAGTAGACAAGAGTGCTTGTTCGTGTAGCCACGTGGGCTTTGTGTAGGTTGGTTCTAGCTAGGATTAGGACCTGACATTCCGCTTAGTGTCATTAAACTTGGTGTAAGCTTTGTGTATGGTTTGCTCCGCCAGTTGGGAGTGTGTTGGCATAGTGATTGTGAACTCTCGAGTGTGGTACTCGGGGAGTGGAGTAGGGCGAAGAGTGAGCTTCGTTCCGAACCACTATAAATCTCGGCGTCTCCGTGTGGTTGTGTTCTTTCCTTATCTCTTGTCTTTACTTTACTTACTTTGCATATTACTATTGTGTTTATAGATCTCACATAACTATTGAATCTAACGGTTTTTCAAAAAGAACATAAAAGGGCTAAAAGTTTTTTTTTTAAATGTAATTCTAAATGGTGAAACTATTCTACCCCCCTTCTATTTTCCACACTTAATTATGAACTTATGATTTGTTTTGAACTTAATAAACCGTACTTACTATAACCTAAAGTCTCGCCTTATTGGTGGAGCGTGCAAAGTCTCGCCATGTCGGTGGAACATTCTTGACCTAAAGTCTCCCCTTATTGGTGGAGCGTGCAAAGTCTCCCATGTTCGGAGCGTTCATAATTGTGTATAATAATTATATGATGTACTGTTTGTACATTCGCATTGTTAGTCTCCTATCAGTAGGTAGTATGGATAGTGCTATTAGAGGTCGGCCAACCTCTCGTTCACTATGTTATGGGACGCATATTATTTATTCTAGGGGCTTTTCCTGGCATACATTATTATGTACGTGGTGCTTTTATTATGAACTATATTATATGAATTGGGATGTGAACACATAGGTTACAAGTCTTGTATGGGCGGGACTTGCAAGTGGATGGATTGACATCGCCTTTGCTTTGTGTACCTGTTTATCTGAGTAACCCCAAGTATACCTTATCGACAGAGCAACACTAAGTGCAATGATGTGAACTATTATGACTGTATGTGTGCTTGACTATAATATGTACCATATTTTAGCAGTGGGTTGTAAACACATAGGTTGCAAGTTTGTATGGGCGGAACTTGGAACTGAATGGATTTACAATTCCTTTGCTATGGGAACATTCTTTAAAGGCTTTACAATTTAACTAAACTCTATGAACTCACCAACCTTTGTGTTGACACTTTAGCATGTTTATCTCAGGTTCATGAGACGATAGCTAGAGTTTGAAGCAACGAGTCGCATGACATGTTTTGAAAACTTTAATACATTCGTATTTACCATTCGATAGTACACTGAAAAACGTTTATGTAATCTTGTACTTCGGGACCTCATGTTTGTAACTTTGATTTCGTTTATCGAATGGTAACTTTTCAAAACGTCTCATTTAGAGGTCGTTTTCTATAACTTGTACCTTGTATTATGAAGTAGCACCCCATTGACACAATCTTCCGCTGCGATATTTTAGGGGTGTTACAACCACTTTTAGAATCAGTGTACTCAATCCAAGAAGGAAGCACATGTGGTTGCTGAAGCATCTGAAGACGCATTGGTTTGTTACGTTGAGGATATGATAGAGGCTTGAATTATGGATTCTGGTGCGTCGTTCAATGCTCCCTACTGCAGAGACAAGACACTAGACATCGCAGGTGCTGGGGATGTTGTCCTTAAGACTTCTTTTTGTACAAGCTGGACTTTGAAGGATGTTAGGTACATTTTAGGCCTAAAGAGATCGTTGATCTTTGTTGGGCAGCTTGATGAGGAAGGGTACCATGTAAGCTTCGGAGATTGGAAGTGGAAGGTTATCAAAGGTAGTTGGGTGGTAGCTCGTGGGAACAAAAGTGGGAGCTTGTACATGGTTGAGGTATGAAGATTCTAGCTTCGAAGGGCAAGATTCAGATTTACAGGCAGATATAGGCTTCTGTGAGCCATGTGTATTGGGGAAACTGAAGAAGGTAAGCTTTGTAAAGTATGGGAATACAAGAAAACTACAGAGGCTCGAGCTAGTTCATACAGATGTCTATGGCCCTACATCTGTTGCATCAAGGTATACGTTTATTTTCTTAGGCGGAACCCGCTACTATGTTACTTTTATCGACAATAACATCTGTTGCATCAAGGTATACGTTTATTTTCTTAAAAATAAATCAGATGTATTCAACACTTTTAAAAAGTAGAAGGCTGCTGTAGAGAATGAAACAAACCTTAGGGTAAAGTGTTTGAAGTCTGATAATGGTGGGGAGTAGAGTAGCATAGAGTTCATTGAGTATTTGTTGAGAACGGGATTAAGATGCTGAAAACGGTCCCTGAAACACCTCAACCGAACGGTGTTGCTGAAACAATAAACCGGAAATTGAATAAAAGGGTAAATAGCATGAAGCTTCATGCAGGACTTCCAAAGATGTTCTGGGAAGATTCGGTTAATACAACAACTTACTTAATTAATCGCGGACCCTTTGTTCCATTAGGGTTCCATATTCCAGAAGAGGAATGACAAGGGAAGGAAGTTATCCTCGCACACTTAAAGGTATTTAGGTGTGACTCCTATGTTAAGGTGAAAGATGATTGCGTGGTTTTGTAACCTTACAACAGGTTTTACCTCTCGAGGGATCTCAAGAGGCTTACAACCCCACCAGGCAGTGTACCTGACCGATGTAGTATAGTGTAGTGGTAAGTACGGGGGATTGATCGTTCTCCACAGGGAATAGTGTTCGTTAGGTATGAAAGGCTACTCTAATTAGGTCTAAGGGTTGAGGAAGATTCTTTTTTATGTTTTTATAATTTTATGAAAGCAAGTAAAATCTCGGGTTTGAAGGAGTGGGCGGAATTAGTTGCTAGTCAACTAACCCAAATTACTACGAATGCAAATAAAATAAATAACTGAAAAAAAATGTGGTGAGAAACTTATGTGTAGAGAAATGTGTTTACTTAGATTTCCTTACTCCCTAACTATCTTTTACCGGTTAATTAGTGTGTATTAGTTGCGTGGATGACGGGTGTATTCCTTAATACCATTCTTGGGGTGGCGTACTTACTTCCCCAACTCTACAAGCTCCTACTTCACTCCTATGTCGAGCCGGCTAGGAAGCTCCTAACATGGGATCACTAGAATTCGCTTGTGCATTAAATACAACCATAAAAACCTTTAGTACGCATTTGGTTCATGTTTCTTAAGACGTTCAAGCAAGTTACCGAATAGGAAGTTAGCCAGTTTTCTTAAGCCTAACATAGATAAACAATCATCCAATACAACTAATAACACACTAACAACCAATAATCAATAGCTAGGTTTCATTAGATCTAAGCAAACACAAGATAAATTTAGCCTAACATGTTAATCAAAAGACAAGAATAAGATAAAATCAAACAACACATAGACATATTGAATGATTAATTGATAACTTATCTTCAATGTAACATGGAAGATCTCAAGGCAAAAAGCCTTGAAAAAGAAGCTGAATTCGTCCTAGGGTTTTATCCCAAAATTCCACACACTAAGCTCTCCCTAATGACAAAAAATTAGAAAACTATATATAGATTTTTGGATCTGACGGCGTCACCTTATGGAGTGTGACGCCGTCACCTCGCCGCTTTTAGGGTTCCCGGATGACCTTCTTGACGCCGTCCCTCTTTAGCTCTTCAAAAATCCATTCTGGCTTATCAAGGCTTGACGCCGTCAAACCTTGAACGTGACGCCGTCCCTCTTTGATTTAAGCCGTGACGCCCTTGATCAAGTTAAAGCGTGACGCCGTCAGAATTCACATGCTATTTTCACTGGCCCGTCATGAGTAAATTTCACGTCCAACTTTTCTTGCCAAGGCATGACGCCGTCCAGAGTAAAGTCTGACGCCGTCAAGAGTAACTTTTAGCCGATTCTTGAGACTTTGCCGTTTTCTTCACTTTTATGCTCCAAAAACGTCCAAAATGCCTCCTTTTCCAGATTTCTCCTCAAAAGTACCTAAAATGACAAAAGGAACGATTTAGGGCAATATTTGATCAAATAAATACGATTTAAGGCTTAAATGACCCCTTAAAAGCGGTACACTTTTCGCTTCATCACTCCTATGTTAAGGTGAAAGATGTTGCAAGAGATAAGCTAGATGCAAAGGCTATGAAGTGCACATGCATAGGCTATGGCACAGATGGGTATTGTTTTTGGGATTCTAAAGGTCACAAGGTCGTCCGAAGAAGAGAGGTCACAATTAATGAGGACTCTCTTTACAAAGCCAATGCTGCAACAAAGTATAGTAACTTAACACAGCCAAAACAAAAGGTTCAAGTGGTGTTTGAAGACTGTCCATAGAACCTTGCAGAGGATAGTAGAGTTGCATAGCATGGTTTGAGTTCAGAAATCACTCAGAGCTCAGGTGGGAGCTCATGTACGCGTGAGGGTTACGAAAACAGTGGGAGCTCCGACAGTAGTGGAAGGTCAGATGAAAAAGATAGAGACAGTGATGCAGATGAAACAGTCTCTGTTACTCCACAACACGTACGGAGGTCCATCAGAGAGTCCAAAGCCCCACAGAGATACTCACCATCAGCAAACTACTTGGTAATGACAGAGAATGGTGAACTAGAGTATTATTCAGAAACCTTGAGTAGCAAAGAATCCGTATAGTATGAGAAGGCTATACATGATGAGATGTGTTAACTTAAAAAGAAACAGACTTGGTCCTTTGTCAAATTACTAGCAGGAAAGAAGGCATTATAGAGCAAGTGGGTGTTCAGGGTCAAAGAAGAGCAGGATGGAAACAGAAGGTACAAGACTCGATTGGTGGTTAAGGGTTTCCAACAGAAACATGGGGTAGACTACAATGAGATCTTATCTCCAGTTGTGAAGATGACTACAATCAGCCTGGTCTAGAGTATTGTAGCTCCAGAGAACTTGCATCTAGAGCAATTAGATGTCAAGGCAGCCTTCTCACATGGTGACCTTGACGAAACATCTACATGGCACAAGCAGATGGTTTTCAGTCAACTGGGAAAGAAGAAAACCTTGTGTGCAAGTTGAAGAAGAGTCTATGCGGATTGAAGCAAGCACCAAGACAATGATACTTGAAGTATGACAGTTTTATGCAGAGGTAACGGTACAAGAGAGGTGATATGGATCATTGTTGTGGAAACCGTAGAGGCGGGGGGAATACGTTTCCATTTAAAAACTTAAAAACTTTTTGTATCAAACACCCGATCAAGTGTGACGTAATATGAAAAGTGTCAACAATGATCATACAACATCTAGAGATGGTATAAAGTAAACTACCAAACAAACACAATCAAACCATGACATAAACATAATCAACATAATATAAGCAACAAACCACACAAGCATAAACGCAATGCAAATATAAATATAAAGCGATAAAGACTAAAATAAAAGTAAAGATGTAAGTAAAGAAGGCACAAAATGGACCCGATGATTTATAGTGGTTCGGTCACGAAGCTCCTCTTCGCCCTACTCCACTCCCCGAGTACCCAACTCGAGAGTTACTTCACTAATCAACAAGCTCCCTTCAGGCGGAGAAAACCGTACAACGTCGCTTATCCTGATTTCTGACACTAAGCTAAATGTAGAGTACTAATCTTAGCTAGTACCAATCTACCATGATCCACACGATCTACTCACGATCTACCCTTCATCTACTTGATCAACACACAAGCCCATAAGCTACAAGAGATCTCCAAGATCTCAACAAGATCACAATGATCTACTCCCACTTGACTCGATCAACCCGATCTACCCTTGATCCACTTGATCAATACACAAGCCCACAAGCTACAAGAGATCTCCAAGATCTCAACAAGATAACAATGATCTACTCTCACTTGACTCGATCTACCCGATCTACCCTTGATCCACTTGATCAATACACAAGCCCACAAGCTACAAGAGATCTCCAAGATCTCAACAAGAACACAATGATCTACTCTCACAAACTCTCAAAAGAAAAATGAACTTGATGTATGCAAGGATACAACAAGTATGTAACAAGTGTTACAAGTGCACTAACTATAACTACAACACTTTGTATCTTTGTGATACTATGTGTTCTTCTCTTGCACTAGTAGAGGAATGAAGATGATCTCTTGGTTAGATGAAAGGATCACTCTTAAACAAACTAAGACTCTCTAAATGATCAAAGAAAGTGATCTAAGTAAGAAAGAATTAGACCAGAGAAAACTAATTGGAAAAATCAAGTTGGAAGTGTAAAATGGTCCACTATTTATAGACAAAGAAAAAACTAGCCGTTATGTACGGACGGTACCACTAAATACCCGACAGCACCACTAAATTTAGTGGTACCGTGGTGCCGTTCCAGACCGGGACGCTCTAAATTTTGTTTTTAGTGGTGAAAGTTTATTTGGGGAAGTTTGGAGCTGATTTGGGGGGAAAATAGCTGTTGGTGATTTTAAACTTATTGTTCAAAATAAAACATTTCTTTTTAATTCAAAAATAATTTATAAAATGTATTTTTGAAAAAATGTTTTATCACATTAAAAATGTGAAGTTTAGAACAAAAAATTTATTTCTTTGATCATCCGTCAAGTTTAAATTTGTTTGTTCATACCTTGAGTAATATATGTTTACAAGTAACTTGCGCATTTTATGTTATGCATTACAAGTTACATGTTTGTCATTATTAAAACCGAAGAAACCATTTAGTTTAAATATCGTTATGTTTGCACTAACAATCTCCCCTTTTTTATGATGACAAATATGTAAATTGTAACACACAGTAAAATGTAATGGTTACCTATTTACACTCTCTTCTCCCCCTTTTGTCGAAGCAAAAAGGTAGCTGCCTCGAGTTCTCCCTTGAATTCACTCCCTACTCCCCCTTTTTACACTACTAACCTTTCTTCCCAAAAAGGCGAGTTTGCATCATCCCAGTGAAGTCTTCTATCACTACTATTAGAATGAATCCGTGCTATGTATTCAAATACTCCCGAGCTCCCCCTAGCTCAATGTTCCCCTACGGTGATTGAATCCCCTTGTTTATTTACCTTAGTATCTAGCAGATCCATGGATCAAATTTTTACAAAGGCTTTTCCTACATCAAGGGTTAGCTTCGTGCAACATAATATATAAAAGAGTAGGAGCAACATTATAGGGATATAATACTTATAGCAAGACATGCAAAGGTTAAACTATGCTAAAGTGTAGCTACCAAAAAAGATGAGTTTGATGAGGTATGTGAGCATATCAAAGTAAGCTAGAGGTTAGACACGTGATGAAAGTGTGCCAAAGGGTAAAAACGAAGAAGAAAGCCCAAGACAGTTGAGCGACACAAAAATATGAATGCGTAATGCAATTCAAAGATACTAGAGAGTCGCAACTTGACCGAAAACCTAAGGTGTAATTGTTCAACCAATCACACTAACAAGAATGAAATTTGCTCGTTGACTGACACATAAAATAACTTCTTTCAAGTTTTCATTGGGAAGTCAAATTCTAACAAACCTTTTGAACAACATAATCATCTACCTAAGATGATTTGTGTTAATGAAAGTTTGTTGATAAGACATACTCTAAATGATTACTATTATGACAAGTCATGCCATAAAGTAGACTCGATAGAAGTTTTACCAAAAAAAATGAAAATGTGAACGATAAGCATTTAGATGCGAATGGAAATGATTCCATAAGTTGGGAGAGTGTTGGTTTTGACCTTTGAGGAAAGGTGGGAAAAGATGGTTTAGATTAATATATCGTTTGCACTGACAATGAGATGCATGATATATTTCAAAAGAGAAAAAGAAAATGTGCATGTGATCCTAACAGGATTGTGGGTGGATATCTCTAACGGGGTTGAGGGCTTTGAAACTAAATATCACTGTCAAGAGTGAAGTTTAGTTATAAGGGTTGAGTGTGATAATGAATGACGTTAATGTGAGGTTGCAAGATAAGCTTACAATGGTGAGGCCTTATATAGGCTAGAGTTGTGGGATTCGAATTAAAGTTGGTGGTAGTGTCCTATGGTGTAGTGAGGGAATCTTAAGGTGTATGTGAGTTTGCAAAATTTTGCAGGTTTGAGGTTAGGGATGCAGGGATCTAGAGGAAAAAGTGAAAATTTGTCAAACAAGGGCATGGTACCACTAAATACCGCACGATACCGTTAAATTTAACTGTACCATGGCCTATTTAACGGGAACGTGACCTGGAAGTCACGAATTTTCCTGTACAGCCTAGTTCTGGGCAGCTAAAGGGAAGTTTTCTAAGGAATAAGAACCAAATTTGTGTGTTCTTGAGAGTGTTTCTTGAAAGACTATATGAGTGTGTTTTCGCTCCCCCTAAATCGATGACCATCCGGACAAGATGTGTAAAAAAAATACAGAGGAAAACAAACGTTGACGGAAGCGATGAGCTTAGTAACGTCATGACAAGTGGTGGATAGCATACAATAAACTTCATCTTTGGAGTCACGTAGCTCTTCTCAATCATTGTGAATATTCATAGAACATTCATATGATGAGGCATGTGATTACCTGGAAATATGCTAAGGGTTAAGAAGATAAAATCTTCAAGGTTGTGGGGTTAGTGATAAGGTTCTAGTGGGGTTATCTATGTTGATGAAGAAGGGTTATCTCAACTTATCCTAGTGGTTCTTCGCTTGAAGTGTGTGGAAGATGAGTGAGATGCGGAAGCATTGGTAGTGTAGAACGAAGGTTGAAAAGTGTAGATAAGTTGAGAAGATAATGGATACGAAAGTAACCAAACATATGGTGTGTTTAGTACTATGCGGAAGTGAAAGGGAAAAAGCTAAGGAATCAGAAGATAGACAGAATCTATTCTGATAGGAGACGGTTCTGGTTCAAGACTACATCAATTGGGTTTCGATAGTTCTTTTGAAACAGTGAGAATTGAAAACAAGATAAACTGTCTCAGCAGACAATGGTCCGATGGTACCGTTAAATTTAGCGGTACCGTCCCCTATTTAAAGGTACCGTGACCTGCTGAGGTCAGTTTTGACCCAGAATTAGATTTTTGACAAAGAAATTTCACATATGTTGTGATTTTTCTGGACCTTGGATTAAAGAAATTTATACCAAATAAATTCTTTTATGAATGAATCCAATGGGATTCGATGAACGTTGATCGAGAACGAGAGATGACATTTAATTGCATTTCACAAATTAAATATACTTTAAATATTTTGGATGAAATATTTAAGTTTTCATTGGAATTTAAGAGGATTTTACGAATAAATCTCGCTGATTTAGTGAGACTTTTTGACACGAGGAGAGAATTTATACCTAATAAATTCTTTTTACGAGATGAACGATACTAGACGAGAAGAGATGACTTTTATATTTCTGAGGAAATACATAGGTAGTCATTAGAGCGATGTGAAGGATGACTTAATATTTCTAGTGAAATATTTAAAAAGTCATGAGACGAGACACAAGATATGACTTTAATATTTCCAGTGAAATATTCAAGTAGTCATAAGAGGGATGTGAAGGATGACTTAATATTTTCAGTGAAATATTTAAAAAGTCATGAGACGAGACATAAGAGATGACTTCAATATTTCCATTGAAATATTCAAATAGTCATAAGAGGGATGTGAGGGATGACTTAATATTTCCAGTGAAATATTTAAAAAGTCGTGAGACGAGACATAAGAGATGACTTCAATATTTCCAGTGAAATATTCAAATAGTCATTAGAGGGATGTGAGGGATGACTTAATATTTCCAGTGAAATATTTAAAAAGTCACGAGACGAGACGTAAGGGATGACTTTAATATTTCCAGTGAAATATTTAAGTAGTCATAAGAGGGATTTAAAGGACGCATTTGAATACATGGGAATTGTGAAATTCACGGAATGTGTTCCATCATTCCTAGACCTAGAAGAAGATGGTTAGAGGATTCTCGTTTGAGAGGTTTGGTTGATTTACGGATTTTGATGTGCTTCACACGCGAGTGTTTCACGGGGTTTTGAAAGGCGTAAAGCAAGGCCTATGGTGCTGATTCGCAGCAGGGTTTGGGATCTTAAGAAGTGTATAATCACACGAGGATGAAAGGAACTACTAATCACTTATATAGTAACTCGTGAGTCCTTTGTCACCCGAAGGTTGATGTTAGCTTCTGAATGAGCGTTTTAACATATGTTGTTAAAAGGATTGAATATGATGTTTCGGATATGACATTTAACAATTGCGATCGCAAGTTAAACTTACTTGAATATTTCGGATGAAATATTTAAGTTGTCAAACCTACTCCGAGTTCTACTAGGTTTCTATCTAACCTTCCCATGACAAAAGGGTGTATTACTTGGAAGAAGGCGAAATGTTGACCAGGGAATTAGGACAACTTCGCGACTACTTTAACTTATAGGTTTTGACACTAGTGTATGACTATATGACGTCTAAGGGTTCATAGCGATAGGCATACCTAATTCCAAATAGGTTAAAAAGACATAGTGTGGGTGAAAAATTTACAAGCAAATCATGTAAAATGCACATAAGGAATAAATGCAAACATCATCCAAAACATGATAATCATTTAGCATTTAAGATCATGAAGACATTCAATCATATCTTACGAGAACATGTTATCATTTTGAAATGCATATGTGGGATGCAAGTAATCTAGGTTCGCTAAGGAGGATCCTAATTACTACTTGTTCAAAGTGAAATCCTAACGGGAGATAAAGTTCACCGATGTAAACTATCTTTAGTCAAATGTAGGAATGAAAAATTTTCAAGTTAGAGAATGAGTATGAGACTATCACTAGTGGTGCTCAATTCAGGCTAAACACGACCATTTTTACGGGTTATACCACGAACCCAACTTCTCTCCTGGAAGCAATTCAACCGTTAGGTCAAATTGAATTTCTAGTGCGATAGGTTCTCCAGTAGTCATTCTCATGTTAGAAAAATTCAAATTCCTATATTTGCCTATCGAAGTATAGCGAAGATGATATTAGCTTATTTCTCTTAGGCCTAATATGACTCAACTAACCATATTTTGAAAGTCGGTTAAGAAGATGACATGTCTTACACAACTCCTAACAAAGGCAAGCAAAATGTTTTAATATCGTGTTTCAGATTTAAAGGTTATTTGGTGGAGATGGTGCATTTTATGATCTCTGGGATAATACCTTTGTTTTTTGAGTTGTTGCATGTTATTTTAACATGATTTGGTTTCCTAGAACCAAGAGATGCTCTAATGTGATACAATGTAGAATCTACTACATCGAGAGTGTTTCAAGAATGCTCCTTCGCATATCTTGAGAAAAGAATCTAGTAAAGGTTATTTACCTCAATAGATCTTGTGAGTATTATATTTGAAATGAGACATATTGTATATTTCAACAAATATGCTTTTCTAAAAGGAAACTTATCACTCTTACGAATGCTTAGTAAAACAAGTATTTTAGTGTATGACCAATTTTACTTGTTTATGCAATGACACATGTTGTATTGGATTATTATTCAACTCTAATGTCCTATATTTGTTAACAAGATGCAATGTATTCTCTTGTAACATAACTATTTATGTTACAAAGAAAATAAGATGCATAAGATATAAGTTATCTTTTGTCAATCTTTTGATAAGAGAAATACATGTGATATTCTCGAAGATTGATGACGTACATAAAAGTTAATAACATATTATGTGTGACACTTTTACTAGACATGTGATTTTGAATGTTGAGTCGTTCATGAGCAAAGTTTACATATGTTGTTTGTTTGCTCGTGTTTGGTTTTTCAAAAATGACACATTTACTAATTGTATTGCAATGTAAATTACTTGTATATTTCGGATGAAACATCCAAGTTGTCAATCCTACTTAGTTGTGTATTTTATGCATCTTTTAAACATATTAGTTTAATGTTTGGAATATAACCATTGGACAAGAAGACTCAATATGGCATCTTCAACACAAGTGTGAGTTATGATTCGATGCATATTATTTTCTTCTTGAGAGGAATTCATTATTTTCATAACAACCAAGTGTGATTGAGTATGTAGATTCAAGATAATATATTTTGTTATATTTTGATGTTATCTTGAAGCTAGACAAATAATGACTCCAATTTCATGTCCATACTCGAAAACTTGTCAATTAGATTCGATGATGATATCAATCATAATTTGAATAATGAATTGATATGTACTCATAATTTTTCTTGACCCTCACGATCATTCCTTTTAAAAAAATAAAAATTTAAGGAATGTGTTCCATTTATTCTAATACTGGTTGTATGTGTGAGGTTAATGACATATTAACTTACTACTTCGATATTTTCATTTATTTTTATTTGCGAAAAACTATTTATATTATTAAGTATAATATTCTTAGTTTTTCGACATCTCATTAGTATAAAAATAATTATCTTAACTATTTTTATACAACATACGTAAAATATTAAATGTTTAAAACATTTTGTATGTGTGTTAGATCAATGCAAGTTTAATACATTTTCTTTTACTTAAATACTAATGTATTAATATGATATTTTATCTTGTTTAGACAACCTATGGTCAAGTAAGACAAAATGATGTAATGTTTTAGAGATCATGTTACGGATTTTATGAAAGTGTTAAATATTTTGAGGTGATATTTTTTTTTTACACTTAAACCTTTGGAAAAATAATTGTGTAAGACAATATCTTTCGACACACATGATTAATCAACTTGGTTTCTATTCCTAAGAAGGTTACTAAAACATTTTAAAACTTGCAAGATGTCGAAAACACATATGCAAGAAAAGTGGTTTATGCCTATATGCAATGCAAAATCAATTAAACAACTTAGTGCAAGAAGTCTAGTCTAAGTCCTATTAACGCATAAACTAAAAAAACTAATAATTAACACATAGCAACAAGGCATGTAAAACGCTTGTGATTATAGATATAATTAGCTCAACTAAATATAACAATAAGCAAACTAAAATATTAACTAACAATACTAAGATACAAAGAAAAACAAATAGTCATTTAGCATAACACACAAAAATACTTATCGTCATTTTGTGTATTAAGTATAACAATGTATACTAAGCTTGATTTTATTTGAAAACGAATTGGTTTCTTCCCCATTTCAAAGATTTTTACCAAGTCACTTTGAAAACACGTCAAAGTTCAAAAGTTGAAACGCCCTTTTTCAGTTTAACCAAAAATTTACACAAATGGCATGACCAAAAAGACCTTTAGTTGAAAATCAAGGAATCTAATATACTTTCATTTAGAACTAATTCATAAAAGTATTTTTCAAATGAAAGTAGACTCAACTTCGTTTAAAATGATGGGTGACACGACTCCTACGGACTTATGGTTGATTTTATGTGAATTTCTGAAAATGACCCAATACTGAAAACAGACAGACAGATGCACGGTACCCTTAAATACCCCATGGTACCGTTAAATATAACGGTACCATCCTATATTTAGTGGTACTGTGACCTGTTTTCTGATTCAGTTTATTATTTTAGTACGGCGACTTGACGGAAAGATGTAAAATTTAATAACCTAGATACCGAACATATAAAGTATATATTAAGTATCATTTCCACGTTTAGGACTAAGAAAGACATTTACGATAATACTTTTACTACAAAATAATGGTTTGTCCCAAACACTCCTTTCAAAACCGCATGACTTAACGACTCGTTCTAAGGACATGACCGGACACTTACAAACTCTATTCTTTTATTGGTTTAAGAAAACCTTCAAGCTAGTATGACAAAGTATACTTAAAAATAAAACATCTAAGTATTAAGCAACAAAATACTTTTCATATTTTATCACCTTCATGGGTAATTTGATACATGGAAATCGTACTCAATTTTGAAAACCATTTGTTTTAAAAATTTGAGCGACCTGGCTCTGGTACCAATTGTGGAAACCGTAGAGGGGGGGGTGAATACGTTTCTATTTAAAAACTTAAAAACTTTTTGTATCAAACACCCGATCAAGTGTGACGTAATATGAAAAGTGTCAACAATGATCATACAACATCTAGAGATGGTATAAAGTAAACTACCACACAAACACAATCAAACCATGACACAAACATAATCAACATAATATAAGCAACAAACCACACAAGCATAAACGCAATGCAAATATAAATATAAAGCGATAAAGACTAAAATAAAAGTAAAGAGATAAGTAAAGAAGGCGCAAACCAGATACGATGATTTATAGTGGTTTGGTCACGAAGCTCCTCTTCGCACTACTCTACTCCCCGAGTACACAACTCAAGAGTTACTTCACTAATCAAGAAGCTCTCTTCAAGCGGAAAAAACCGTACAACGTCGCTTATCCTTATTTCTGACACTAAGCTAAATGTAGAGTACTAATCTTAGCTAGTACCAATCTACCACGATCCACACGATCTACTCATGATCTACCTGATCTACCCTTGATCTACTTGATCAACACACATGTAATACCTGAAATTCAGATAACCTGTAAAAAGACCAAATTACCCCTGAAACTATAAAACCTAAATAAATAACTTATAAAATTCAGAAACAATTCCAAACTTCTAAGAACGAACTACATATCAAGCAATTCAATTTCTGGGACAACATTACATTACTTTGAATATACAAAAATTACAAAATCACATATACATTTATGCATGGTCCGAAAATTAATTAAATAAACTAATATGTATTTTATAAAATCATTTTGTTTAAGATAATTACAAAATAAATATAGGAATTATACACCAAATCAAAATATGATATTGAGCTAACAAATTGGGCCAAAAATCTGGAGTATATCCCCCCTCCTAGTCGGTTTCATAAAGCACAAAACACAAACCATTTTATTTTTCACAAACCCTAATTCCGAAAACCCTAGATCGACACACATAATTCGACCAAGCCTCCATTCGACCTTTTGGAACTGAGCAAGCAATTTTTTGGAGTCCACTGAGGTGTAAGAAAGCCAAGAAAAATAGGAGTCAAGTTGTGGAAGCCTTAGTTCGATCGTGGTGTTTTATTTTGTTCGGTTTGCTTTGTTCGATAGGTATAAATTCCCACGCTTAATCCTTAAGTTCTATAATTGATATAGCATTTTTCTAATGATCTATATGTTGTATATAACTCATTAAAAGTGTTAAACATGGATCATGCAAGCTAAACAAAGCGTACGAAATTATAAGAGATAAAACACACATAATTTCCAAATAATGTCATTCGATTTTTCTGAAGTGTAACTATAATTTTTACATGTCCTATACTAATAATATAAGCCTAGAAAAATAATCATGTGATTTATAGAAGCTCAAAATAATTGATGCGAATTATTGTTTATAATCGGATTATTCGAAAAATAAAGAAAAATAGGAATGAACCCTAGAATGGATTAGGGTTAGGGTTCATGTGGATAGATCTAATGTAATTAATGTAATTAATGATTGAATAATGATAACATAATGATTGGATAAAACTAGGGCTTGTTTTGGTACAATAAAAGGCTATACGATTTGTAATTAAAAGTATAAGGGCTTGTTTTGTCAACTTTGAAACTTCTGGGATATTTTTGTGATGTCATATAAGTCAGTAGGAATGTGGGAAAAATATAACTTGAAGGTCCTAAGTGTAAACGTGCAAGAAAATGAATTAACTATATTTATAAGGGTCGATTTGTAAATAATTAAAGTAGAAGGACTAAAAGTGTAAATTTGGGAAACTTGAAGTTATTCTGAGTAAATAATGTTATTAAGGGTGTATTGGGTAAATTTGAGTATTTATGGGCTTGACATGCAATTATAAATAAATTATGATTTAAACTGTAAGTTTTCGTAAAGTTAATGGACCAATTGTGTAATTATTAAATTCTAAGGGTCTAATTCGTACTCCACATAATTCTGAGGTGAAGTTCTGTAAATTTTTAAAATAAAGTACTTGGTTGGTAAATATAGGTATCATAGGGATTGAATCAGTAACTTAAAGTATTTTCATTTTAAACCTTTGAATCTAATGAATTTACAATTAAAACCCTAAACTTTTGTAACTTGATAAAAGGTACCTTAATTCCATAATGATCTTGAAATAAGGATTTAACCTAATCTGGAATATTAACACCTTACTAAACCTGAAAAGTTACAAAATTGAAAGTAAACTAAAAGCAATAATCTGAGTTTGAATAATTTATAATTCCGTCTTCTACTTCTTTAGGTGTGAAGAAGGAGAAGCCTTGATTTCTGTTTCGTGTTTGCTTTCTTGTCTTTTGCTTTGCTAATAAGTTACAGATATTCCGTCCTCTTTCAGTAAGGGCTTTTCATTCCCTTTTTCTTTCAGAATTCATTTCCTTATTAGTATTCCCTATACCATTGCTATGTTCCCTTTTGTTTGTGAACTTTCGATGTGATCTTTGATTTGAATCTTTTGCCATGTACCCTTAAGATATAATTTTGATTATTTGATAGTACGCCCGACCTTTGATCTACAGTTTGATATTACGAGCCAATCACTAGGCATGAGGGTTTCATGTCCATGTCATTGACGCACCTCTGACATGACTCTAGGGCAGGAGAGTGATGACCTGTTCCGTCCCTTATTTATTATTTGCTATGGCCATTATAATTATGATTATTGATTTGTCTGTGGGGCGTATGGGTGCACTCTAGATTTGACCTGTTATCTGTATATGTTATATGTTATAGTTATTATATCTGGTGACTGATTGTGTGTGCGATACACGTCTTTCACTTTGTCTGAGAGTTGATCACTCTACACAGGTATGTTTTATTATATTAGTATGCTATGGTATGGTAAGTAGTCTGGGCTCGTGATGAATTGCTGTGTTTTGTTTCCTTAAATCTTACTCACTTTGTTCTTTTCTTTTATTCATGATTCATTTCTCATTCCTTTCATTTTGACTTCGTATTGGTATGATTTTGTATTCCTGATTTGCTTTTGTATTTGCTACCTGCTATTTGTTCCCGTTATCTATATATCTGTTCACTGGGCTTTTGAAGCTCAGCCGCATTTCTTTTCCTGCGGCAGGTACTTAAGCTAGGAGCTGGGTTTAGCTTTGGGATGAGAGCGATCTATTTCGGATTCGACCTTAGTTATTTAGCTTTACCATTTGAACTTCTATTTATTTTGTTATGCCATTGTTTAGGCATTTAAATATTGGATTTTGTACTTAAGTCATTTTGTCTTGCATTTTGATTTAAGTCATGTTGACTTATTTTGGATTTAATGTTAAGACTTATGATGTTTTATTTATTGAATGTTCTGTGACTTCTGATATGCCACCATTGTTGTGATATCTTTACCCTTGTCGGGTTGGGGTGTTACAATTTATGGTATCAGAGAACAGGCTTTCATGAAACCTTAGAGCTTAGGCTATCGACCTGTGAGGATTTGGGTAGACATTAGGTTTCCTTTCGCGCACTCTTTTCCTGTCCTGCTCTGCCATGTTTTTCTTTTGCTCTATCATTTCCTGTTTGATCTTTCTAATCGTTTGAAAATCCGGTAGATGGTTGTTACTCGTCGTGGTGACTATTCTGAAGGGGAGGAGGAGATCCCTAATTTGGAGGAATTGGTGGCTAATGCTATAGCCAATCTACTACCTGGGCTTAATGCTAACGAGGTGATCACTCGGATGATCAATGAGTTTCGTAATGGAGCTGGTCCCTCTGGTGGCTCGGGTGGTGCTGGTCCCTCTAGTGGTGCTGGTGGTTCTGGTGGTACTGGTGGTGGGGGCCGACCCACTATCATTAATGGTTGGCTTGAGAGTTTCAATAAGCTCAAGCCATTGTCGTTCAGTTCTGCTGCTACTCCTCATGCTGCAGAGAACTGGATAACACACATGGAGAAGCTGTTTGAGGTACTGGGTTGTGAAGACGGGTTTAAGACTCGTCTGGCTGCGTTTAAGCTTGAGGGAGATGCGCTTAACTGGTGGAAGGCGCACAAGGAAGCTAAGGGAGGTGATGCTTATGTTCTTGGTTGTACTTGGGATAATTTTCGTGCTACGTTCTATAATCGGTACTTCCCTGTGTCTGAACAGCAGAGATTTATTCGGGAGTACAACACTATCTCTCAGCTTGAGTCTGAGAATGCAGGGGAATTTCTGGAGCGATTCCAGAGATTGGTTAGCTTTGTGGGCCCGGTTGCTGGGGATGCTGAGCATCAAGCTAAGCATTATAAGTGGGCACTGAAGAGTTGGGTTTTAGATCGTCTTCTTAATCAGGAGTTCGCTGATCCGTCAGCATGTTGCGATGCAGCTCGCAACATTGAGATATTTCATGAGAAGCTGGGTTACAAGCGAAACCGTGATGGCGACAGGATTCAGTCGCAGAGTCCGAATCGGGACAACAAGGGGTTTTTTGGTAAGGGCTTTGAACAGCGGGGTCAGTCAGATCGTGGTCGTGATTATCAGGGTCAGTCAGGTAGGAGCTATGATCAGCAGAGACCAGATTCAAGGGGTCAGGATGCTGGTTCGATTTCTAGGCAGGGTAATGAGAGCCAGGGGCGCAATAATGATCAGAAGCAGTGGAAGGATCAGCCTTCTAAGGGTTTTCAGCAGCAGTCTCGTGGTTCTGGATCGAGTTCTCAGAAGGGTTCATCTGGGAACTTACCTACACCTCCTATCTGTACAACTTGTGGGAAAAGTCATCCAGGAGAGTTTCGTAGAGCATCTGGTGCGTGTTTCAGATGTGGGTCTGCTGAGAATCGGGTGAAGGACTGCCCAAAGCAGAATCCTGCATCTGCCAAGAACTATCTTCTTCCTCCGCCTCCTCCACTTCCGAATATTGGGCGTGTGTTTTCTACTACGCGAGAGCAGGCGGCTAAGGCTACAGGTACCATTACCGGCTTTTTGTATATTGGTGATTTTACTGTTTTCGCGTTATTTGACACTGGAGCAACGCATTCTATCATATCTATGAAATTGGCTAAGAAACTGAACATACCTTCAACACCACTAAATAACCCAATTGCTATATCAACCCCCATGAAAAACCACATTCTTATCGACCATGAATATTTGAACTGTCCGTTACGCTTCGATGATCGGATTCGTCCGGCGAATTTACTTCCTCTAGACATGATTGACTTTGATGTCATTCTGGGTATGGATTGGTTGGCTTTCCATCGAGCAACCATTGACTGCCACGCCAGAAATGTGATTTTCGGTGATCTGAATAATCCTGAATTCATTTACCATGAATCTCGCCCTCTTAGAACTGTTAAAATCATTTTCGCCTTGAAAGCTCGAACCTTGATGTCTCATGGTTGCCAAGGTTATCTAGCCTCAGTTAAGGATTTGTCTGTTGAGAGTCCGGATATTTCTAGTGTTCCCATTGTTCGGGATTTTGCTGACGTTTTTCCTGAAGTACTTCCTGGTCTTCCTCCGGCTAGAGAAGTGGAATTTTCTATTGATCTAATTCCCGGTGCCGAACCTATCTCTAAGGCTCCGTACCGGATGGCACCTGTTGAACTGAAAGAATTGAAAGAGCAACTGGAAGAGTTGCTGGACTGTGGATTCATTCGACCTAGTGTTTCGCCATGGGGTGCTCCTGTGCTTTTTGTGAAGAAGAAGGATGGGTCTATGCGTCTGTGTATTGATTATCGTGAGCTTAATCGCATTACCATTTGAAACCGTTATCCGCTTCCTCGTATTGATGACTTGTTTGATCAATTGCAAGGAGCTAAAGTTTTCTCCAAAATCGACTTGCGATCGGGTTATCACCAATTGCGAGTTAAAGAGCAGGATGTATCTAAGACTGCTTTTCGCACCCGTTATGGACACTATGAGTTCCTGGTTATGCCTTTTGGCTTAACAAATGCTCCTGCTGTGTTTATGGATTTAATGAATCGGGTTTTCCATGAATTTCTTGATAAATTCGTCATCGTTTTCATTGACGATATTCTAGTATATTCTAAATCGTCCGAGGAGCACGAGCAACACCTGCGTATTGTTTTAGGTATCCTGAGGCAACAGAAGTTATTCGCGAAATTTTCTAAGTGTGAGTTCTGGCTGAATCAAGTAGCTTTCCTAGGTCACATTGTGTCTGCAGATGGTATCACCATGGATCCATCTAAAGTTGAGGCTATCACCAAGTGGCCGAGACCTACCACTGTGACTGAAGTCAGGAGTTTTCTAGGATTAGTTGGCTACTACCGGCGTTTTGTGGAAGGATTTTCTAAGTTGGCTTTGCCATTGACTCAATTGATGCGGAAGGGTGAAAAGTTCGTATGGACGGATGAGCGTGAGCAGAGTTTTGAAGAGTTGAAACGGCGATTGGTGTCCGCACCTATTCTAACTTTACCATCGGGTTCTGGAGGTTTCCAAATCTATAGTGTTGCTTCTAAGAAGGGTTTGGGCTGTGTGCTTATGCAAAACGGCAAGGTGATTGCCTATGCGTCGAGGCAACTGAAACCCTATGAGGAAAATTATCCAACTCATGATCTAGAATTGGCAGCTGTAGTTTTTGCATTGAAGATCTGGAGGCATTACCTGTATGGTGAATCATGTGATATCTTCACTGATCACAAGAGCCTCAAATACATCTTTACTCAGAAGGAGCTTAATATGAGGCAGAGGCGATGGCTGGAGCTTCTGAAAGATTATGACACGAACATCCACTATCATCCAGGTAAGGCTATTGTGGTTGCAGATGCACTTAGTCGGAAATCTGGAGTGATTGCTAGTTTGGAGATTGATCCGCATGTCCTCAAGGATTTGGAGCGTTTGGATGTTGAGTTGTGTGTTCGGCGGGATGTTGGTTACTGGGCTAGTTTAAAGATTGAGTCAAATCTGATGTTGAGTATTAAAGAGGCTCAGAAAGATGATGGTGAACTCTGGGCTATAGTTCAGAATATTGAAGAGGGTAAGCAAACTGAGGGCCCGCTTGGTTCAGTTCTGAGGAATGCAAAGGGAAAGGGAAAGGGAATGCAAAGGAATGGGTGAGGTGGGTAATCATTACCTTACCCCCCCCCCCCCAATTTACTCTATAATGGTTGATTACCCAGTACTGGGTAATCAATACCTTTGCATAGCTCAACCAAGCACCATTTTTCCCTCTATGTGGGCCCTTTGGAATTCCATACCCATTACCCACCCCCCCCCCTTTACCCCATACCAAGCACACCCTGAGTTTAGAGTTGATGACGATGGAGTTGTCTGGTATGAGGATCGTTTATTTGTGCCTAATGATTCCGACTTGCGTGAGGCTGTGCTGACTGAGGCTCACAGTTCTCCTTTCGCTATCCATCCTGGTTCTACCAAGATGTATCGGGATCTTAAGCAACATTTATGGTGGAATGGTATGAAGCAAGATGTGGCGTTATTTGTTGCTAGATGCATGACCTGCCAGCAAGTTAAGATTGAGCATCAGCGAGCTAGTGGACTGTTACAACCTTTGGAAATTCCTACATGGAAATGGGATGAGATTTCCATGGACTTCGTTTGTGGTCTGCCTGTTACTCGTAAAAGACATGATGCGATTTGGGTGGTCGTTGATCGGCTAACTAAATCTGCTCATTTCTTACCTATCCGTATGACCTATAATGTCATTAAGTTGGCAGAAGTTTTTCAGCAAGAGATTGTTCGATTGCACGGTATGCCTTCGTCTATTGTTTCAGATCGTGATCCTCGTTTCACTTCGCGTTTTTGGAAGGGACTTCATAAAGCTTGGGGCGCTCGCCTTAAGTTTAGTACTGCATTTCATCCCCAAACTGATGGTCAGTCTGAGAGGACCATTCAGACTTTGGAAGACATGTTAAGAGCTTGTGCGTTGGAATGGACAGGTAGTTGGGATGAGTAATTGTGTTTGGTAGAGTTTGCGTATAATAACAGTTGGCATGCGAGTATTCGGATGGCTCCCTTCGAGATGTTGTATGGTAGGAAATGTAGGGCTCCTGTTTGTTGGAATGAAGTAGGTGAACGTCTGATTGAAGGACCTGAGATGATTGAGATCACAAATGAAAAGGTAGTTGTTGCTAGAGAGAAACTGAAAGAGTCGCGTGCTCGCCAGAAAAGTTATGCTGATAAGCACCGTCGGGATCTAGAATTTAATGTAGGTGATCGGGTATTCCTGAAAGTATCTCCTTTCCGTGGTGTCAGGCGTTTTGGAATCAAGGGCAAGTTGAGTCCTCGATTTATTGGACCGTTTGAAATCCTGGAGCGTATTGGGGAGGTTTCTTATCGTTTGGCCTTACCTCCTCAGCTATCTCATGTGCATAATGTATTCCATGTATCCCTCCTGAGAGGATACAATTATCACCCACTGCATGTTGTATCTTATCCACTTGATCAGATCCGGCCTGATATGTCTTTGTCTGAAGAACCGGAAGCGGTTCTGGACCGTCAGGAACGAGTCATGAGAAACAAAGTTATCCCGTTCGTAAAGATTTTTTGGAAGAATCACCCGGAGCGTGAGGCTACCTGGGAAACTGAAGAGTCAATACGAGCTAGTTATCCGCAGTTCTCGTTTTAATCCGGTATGTCCTTGTTTTGTTTTCCGTTCTCTTTCGTTTGTTTTCCGCTTTATTTTCTTTTCTTTCTACTTCCTGCAAATTTCGAGGAAGAAATTTTTTTGTTAGTGGGGAAGAAGTTGTAATACCTGAAATTCAGATAACCTGTAAAAATACCAAATTACCCCTGAAACTATAAAACCTAAATAAATAACTTATAAAATTCGGAAACAATTCCAAACTTCTGAGAACGAACTACATATCAAGCAATTCAATTTCTGGGACAACATTACATTACTTTGAATATACAAAAATTACAAAATCACATATACATTTATTCATGGTCTGAAAATTAATTAAATAAACTAATATGTATTTTATAAAATCATTTTGTTTAAGATAATTACAAAATAAATATAGGAATTATACACCAAATCAAAATATGATCTTGAGCTAAAAAATTGGGCCAAAAATCTGGAGTATATCCCCCCTCCTATTCGGTTTCATAAAGCACAAAACACAAACCATTTTATTTTTCACAAACCCTAATTCCGAAAACCCTAGATCGACACACATAATTCGACCAAGCCTCCATTCGAATTTTTGGAACTGAGCAAGAAATTTTCTAGAGTCCACTGAGGTGTAAGGAAGCCAAGAAAAATAGGAGTCAAGTTGTGGAAGCCTTAGTTCGATCGTGGTGTTTTATTTTGTTCGGTTTGCTTTGTTCGATAGGTATAAATTCCCACGCTTAATCCTTATGTTCTATAATTGATCTAGCATTTTTCTAATGATCTATATGTTTTATATAACTCAGTAAAAGTGTTAAACATGGATCATGCAAGCTAAACAAAGCGTACGAAATTATAAGAAATAAAACACACATAATTTCCAAATAATGTCATTCAATTTTTCTGAAGTGTAACAATAATTTTTACATGTCCTATACTGATAATATAAGCCTATAAAAATAACCATGTGATTTATAGAAGCTCAAAATAATTGATGTGAATTATTGTTTATAATCAGATTATTCGAAAAATAAAGAAAAATAGGAATAAACCCTAGAATGGATTAGGGTTAGGGTTCATGTGGATAGATCTGATTTAATTAATGTAATTAATGATTGAATAATGATAACATAATGATTGGATAAAACTAGGGCTTGTTTTGGTACAATAAAAGGCTATACGATTTGTAATTAAAAGTATAAGGGGTTGTTTTGTCAACTTTGAAACTTCTGGGATATTTTTGTGATGTCATATAAGTCAGTAGGAATGTGGGAAAAATATAACTTGAGGGTCCTAAGTGTAAATGTGCAAGAAAATGAATTAACTATATTTATAAGGGTCGATTTGTAAATAATTAAAGTAGAAGGACTAAAAGTGTAAATTTGGGAAACTTGAAGTTATTCTGAGTAAATAATGTTATTAAGGGTGTATTGGGTAAATTTGAGTATTTGTGGGCTTGATATGTAATTATAAATAAATTATGATTTAAACTGTAAGTTTTCGTAAAGTTAAGGGACCATTTGTGTAATTATTAAATTCTAAGGGTCTAATTCGTACTCCACATAATTCTGAGGTGAAGTTCTGTAAATTTGTAAAATAAAGTACTTGGTTGGTAAATATAGGTATCATAGGGATTGAATCAGTAACTTAAAGTATTTTCATTTTAAACCTTTGAATCTAATGAATTTACAATTAAAACCCTAAACTTTTGTAACTTGATAAAAGGTACCTTAATTCCATAATGATCTTGAAATAAGGATTTAACCTAATCTGGAATATTAACACCTTATGACACGTGCTAAACAGTCAATTTATATCAACCACGGATGTGGTCAAACAAAGTCAAACAAGTTGAGAACACAATGCAATTATCCAAGGAGTATAGTTTTATCCCCGGGTCGTTTAAGTCCCAGCGAGATGTGAAATTGTGCTTAAAAACGGATCGTGATCAAGTGTTATTGAACAGAAAAGGGATTATGGTTTTGATTACACTAAGGAGATAAGAAAATAGCTTTAAACAAGCTATATAAACAAGAATGTAAAAACAAGTTAACTAGAAACGTATAAAAACCTAAAAGCATACGTTTAAATTTAAATAAACGTAAACGTACGAAATAAAAAGTGAGTTTTAATAAATAAAAGGCCTACGGATATGAAATTTATATTTTTACAATCCTAATAAGAAAAGAAAATTATTGGAAAAAGAAAATTATTTTATAGACTTATTAATTAATTATTATTAATTAAAAACTATTTAATAATTATTTAAACTAATTAAAATTCTAATAAACACTAAAAGATCAAAGAAAAATCTGAAAATTTTTCTATAAATACTTTAAAGTGACAAGAAGATAAGAAAATTATAAAAATGAAATTTACTTAATTAAAATTTAAAAAGATAAATTCTATTAAATAGAAGGTATCACTATATTTCTATTTTTGATTTTCTTAAGGACTAAAAATAAAATTATATTTTTCCTAGATTAAAAATGACAAAAGAAAATTATGAAAATTGGATTTATATTTTTCTGATTATTTTTCTATTTATTATGATTTAATTACTATTTTAAACTAATTAAAAATATTAAAAATATTAAATAACTTAGGAAAAATCTGAAAAATTTAAGTTAAGTCTAAATTAATATTAAAAGGCTAGGAAAATTAAAATCACAAGTTTAATAAGCCCTGAGAGTTGATTTGGGTAGATAAGCAGTTGGCAAATAAGCCAAGAATAAGCTAAAAAGCACTAAACTCAACCAAATTCTCAGGGAAGGTTTAAAAAACTTATTTAAGCTTAAAGTAACTTGAAACACACAGATAAGCACTAAGGATTAACAAATTAAGCACTTGACTGCTTGAATACTTACACAGAAAAACTCAGGAAACAAGCAAACTTGCAGACCAAATTAAGCTAGGCAATAAGCAGATAAGTGAGAGATTATGGGGGCAAAAGTAAGGTTACACTACCGGCTATCTAAAAACATGAAAAGCCCCATCAGAATTTAGCCAATTGAAGTCCAATTTGATCAAAGATCAGCAACCCAGAACACAAGGTCTGCTGATGAATTGACTTTTTCAGAAAAACACAAAGACTGACTTTAGTGAGTTTTGATCTTAAACTACAGACTGATTATGATAAATTATGACATACTGAGACTAGATTAAGCTCTTTCAACAAGTAATGAACTAGTATGATGAGATTTGGAATCCAAAATCCTAACAGTGAAATAGTTAAGGGAGATTAAATATGATGTTTGACTTTTAAGCAAATGAACACTAACTTTTAAGCTTTGACTGACCTATTGGAACCTAATGTAACTTGTTTTGACTAGTACTAACAACAACAAACAACCAGAACACAAACAATCTTACAAATCCAAACACCCCTGATCAGGACAGGTTTACAAGATTTTCAAAGCAACTCTGAATTTTAAAACACAACACTTAATTCCAACACTTTCTTATGATTATATAAGACCAATTAAGCTTGATAATCCAGAAATAGCAGCAAGAAACACAGAACTTGGCAAATTGCTATGATGACTGCTATGAAGAATTTTTAGCAACTATCCAAATCAATGAACAAGATATCTAAATTAAGCTATATTAGGACTTAATAATACCACAGAGACTTGAAATAACAAAGATTTAAACACCAAACTAGCTTATACAGTAAAATGCAATAATTGACTAAAAAGGCTTACAATTGTGATCCAGCTTGAAACCAAGAACAAGGACTTAATAACACTCCTATGGGCTTTCCACAAAGCCACTAGCCCAAGGGCAATCCAAAATACCCCTTGCTCCAGCCATCTTCAAACTTCTTCATTGACTTTTGAATTTTTTATTCTAATATGTGATATTTTTGTGATTTTTGAGTTTTCTTATTACACTGACTTTTATAGTTACTAAAAGCTTTCATGAGCTTTCTAGGAGCTTATATGAGCTAACTAAATCCATAGCAACATCAAACAACAACATTCAGTAATTTGAGATTTTTGAAATAAAGTGAAAATTGCATAAACTGAAAAGTTAATTGAAACTTGAATTAAATTATTGAGAAAGGTTTATAACATTCTGAAAACATGAAATACAACACTTGCAAGATTAAAATTATACTAAGAACTTGAAATTTAATTATTCGACATTAATTAAACTAAATTACACTAGATAGTCTATTACATTGTCTCTCCTCTGTTCTTTATAGTCTCTTATCTCATTGTCGACATCTCTGAGACTATCCCACTTCACCTGAGCCTTTGATTTAATCAATTTCATCACAATCGTCCATTTGGCATTTTTGGCGGGAAATCAGGACAAAAGTAGCTTGAGCAGGTTATCTTAATTAAGGAAATTTGGGTGTTTGTGGAGGTGGAGGGGAGAGATTAGTGACTAGGGTGATGAGTTGGAAGTGAAAGGTGGCTAAAAACCACCCTGGTTTTGGTGTTTCAGAGGTGGAGGTGGAGGGTGAACAGTGTTGGCGGTTTTGGAAGTTTGACTGGGGTCAAACCCAGTTTTATTTAAAAAGGGTGTTGGGCTGGGTTATGGTTTAGTGGGCTAGGGGTGTTTTTATTTTGGGTTGGGTTTAGTTTAATAGGGTTGGGTTGGGTAGGATTAGATAACATTGGGTTTTATTTAGTTTATGGGATCCGGTTTGGTTTTTAAGAAATAAGCATAAGGACTATTTTGTAATTTTTGGATTTTGAGGGACTGAACCTGTAAATATCACAATGTTAACACAAGGACCATATTTGCCATAGATGAATAGTACAAGGGTTATAATTATTAATTTTCCATTTTAAATAACCCAGGGACCATTTTTGACACTTTTCAAAAGTTGAGGGACCTTTTTGTAATTTTTGCCCAAACAATCATTCAAGGACCAAATTTGACAATTAAGATTATTTTAGGGACCTTGAATGATAAAATTCCACTTTTTTAGATTCTAGGGACTAGATTTGCCAATTATGAAAGTTCAGGGACTAAAATGCAAATTATGCCATTTATTGTTTGTTTTTCCCTGAAACTTATAAAAACACAGTCAGATGATATTTTTATACATTTTTAGACTTTTTAAAGTGTTTTTGACTGTTTATGTAGCTTAAATGTGAAAGAAATGATGAGTATTTGCATACTCATCAATCCCCCACACTAAACTATTGCTAGTCCCTAGCAATATTTTATGAAGATTTAATGGATTTGAAAGACTCTTTACCAAAAGCCATTACTTCTGGAGTAGCCAAATGTTTTAGTTCAAGTAAGAACTATGGTACACTGATAACCATGTGATTTTTAGCAAATCACCAGCTATAAACGGTTTTGATTTGTCTTTACCAGAAGCCGTTTGCTTCTGGACTAGCCATTGTTTTAGTATGTGATACTTTGGCACAATGATAACCAAATGATTTTGAGCAAACCATAAGCTGTAAACGGATTTGATTTGTCTTTACCAAAAGCCGTTTGCTTCTGGACTAGCCAGCTCTTAGATAAATTACAACTATTATCTTTGGTGAGCTGATTACCAATTATGGTATTCCAAAGCCTTTACCACAAGCCATAACCTTGCGGGCTAGCCAACTCTTCACTAATTAAAGATATGGTGAGTTGAGAACCATACAATTTTTTGCAAATTGCAAGCCATAAACGGATTTTATATATCTTTACCCAGAGCCGTTTGCTCCGGGATTAGCCAATCCTTATGTGGGTTAGACATGGCGGACTGATAACCATTTTCTGAGTTCTAAGTGAGAAAAAAATTTTAAAATTTTGGCTAAAATGGGGGTGCTAGATGATACATTTGATAAAATTCGCTAGAATTTCCCCCCCACACTTAGAACTGAATATTGCCCTCAATATTCAAAGAACCGGCTGTTAAACCAACACTTAGAACGTGAAAGGGAAATACTGAATAGCCATTATTTTATATACACACAACCTTTTTTTTTTTTTTTTTTTTTTTTTTGGACATATTTACATATATACAACCTGTGGGGCATCTCCCCCACACTTAGGTGGTAGAAAATAGAAAGAAGTCAGAAATATGGGTGAAAACCCATATGGTGCGGGCTAATGTTTTTGATCACCGAGTCACTAGCTTGACTCGACCCCGAATTAAGTTGATTCCTCCCGAACAGTCAGGTTTATCACGCAAGCTAACCGCTTGTGAACGGCCAACTGTAATAAAGTGTTCCTGAACAGCCCGGGAGAAAAAGCAATTTAAAAGTCTACAGGGAAGTAAGTGGAAGAGACCATCTCCCCCACACTAAGTGGTAGAAAAGAGAAAGAAAACAGAGACACGGGTGAGAACCCATGTTTTGCTAATGTTTTTGATCACCGAGTCACTAGCTTGACTCGATCCCCGCATTCATTGGTTCATGGGGAAAGTTTGAAGATCCGGGACAACCATGAATGGTATGTCCTCTCCAAAGTAGTGTTTTAATCGATGACCATTCACTTTGAAATTTGGTCCGTCATTTTGAGATAACTCAACGGTACCATATGGATAAACTTTTGTAACAGAGAATGGACCAGACCAACGGGATTTGAGTTTTCTCGAGAAAATCTTCAATCTGGAATTGAAAAGAAGGACTCGATCACCAACGTTGAAAACGCGGTTCTTGATTTTAGAGTCATGAATCTTCTTTGTCTTTTCTTTATAAATTAAAGAGTTCTCGTATGCTTGATCACGCAGTTCATTTAATTCGTTCATTTGAACTTTACGGTGATCACTCGTAGTTTGAAGGTCAAAATTAGCATGTTTCAAGGCCCAGTAGGATTTGTGCTCTAATTCGATCGGAAGATGACATGCCTTTCCGTACACAAGCTTGTATGGTGTACACCCGATGGGTGTTTTGTAAGCTGTACGAAAGGCCCATAGTGCATCATCCAATTTATCCGACCAGGATGCACGATTTTCTCCTACAGTCCTTTCCAAGATTCTTTTAATACCCCGATTTGAAACTTCAACTTGCCCACTTGTTTGTGGGTGATACGCAGTAGAAAGACGGTGAGTTACACCATACTTTTGCATGACTTTATCAAATTTGTCATTGCAAAAATGCGTACCACGATCACTGATTATAGCACGTGGAGTTCCAAAACGGGCAAAAAGAGCTTTCAGGAATTTTACAACAACTCGGGCATCATTGGTGGGTAAAGCTTTTGCTTCAACCCATTTTGACAAATAGTCAACAGCCACGAGAATGTATTTATTTCCTCGAGATGATGGAAATGGCCCCATAAAGTCAATGCCCCAGACATCAAAGATTTCACAGACTTGAATTGCATTTTGTGGCATTTCATTTCGTTGTGAAATATTTCCGTGACGCTGACAAGCTTCACAAGTTTTGATAAGATCTTGGGCATCCTTATAAATTGTGGGCCAATAAAACCCGGAATCAAACACCTTTTTGGCGGTGTAGTTTGGACTATGATGGCCCCCCATGGGTCCAGCATGGCAAGCTTTGAGAATGTCAATAGCTTCCTGTCCGTAAACACACCGTCGGATGACTTGATCCGCACAGATTTTGAATAAGTAGGGGTCGTCCCAAAAATAATGTTTAACATCTTTGAAGAATTTATTCTTCTGTTGGATCGACATCCCTTTCACTATGAAGTTACCCGCATGGTAATTTGCAAAGTCGGCAAACCATGGGGTAGTAGAATCTCCACGAAAAGTAACCGCATTGAGTGTCTCGAGAGGAAATGTTTCATTTATTTCCTTTTTCTCGAAAACATCTTGGTGTGGGTTCTCTAATCGGGATAAATGATCAGCAGCTAGGTTTTCGGCTCCTTTTTTATCACGTATAATGATATCAAATTCTTGCAGGAGGAGAACCCAACGGAGTAATCTCGGCTTTGCATCTTGTTTTGCAAAGAGATATTTGAGAGCCGAGTGATCCGTATACACTACACATTTCGTCAAGATCAAATATGGCCGAAACTTCTCAAAGGCATACACCACAGCTAATAATTCTTTTTCTGTAGTGGTGTAATGAGTTTGAGCTTCAGTCATGGTTTTACTTGCGTAGTGGATAGGCTGAAAATGTTTGGCTTTTCGTTGCCCCAGGACTGCACCGATAGCAAAATCACTTGCATCGCACATGAGCTCAAAGGGAAAATCCCAGTCGGGGGCAACTAGAATGGGTGCTTCAGTAAGCTTTTTCTTTAATATTTCAAAAGCTTTGATGCACTCGGGTGAGAAGATAAAAGGAGCATCTTTTTCAAGAAGATGAGTCATAGGCCGGGCAATTTTAGAAAAATCTTGTATGAATCTACGATAGAAACCGGCATGACCCAGAAAACTCCTAATACCTTTGATGGTAGTGGGATGAGGTAATTTACCAATGACATCAACTTTAGCTCTGTCAACCTCAATCCCGTTCTTTGATATCTTATGGCCGAGGACAATGCCCTCTTTGACCATAAAATGACTCTTCTCCCAATTTAGACAAAGATTGGTGTCTTTACACCTTTTCAACATGTTTTCTAAATTGGAGAGACATGCTTGGAATGAATCCCCAATGACCGAGAAGTCATCCATAAAGACCTCCATTGTTTTACCGATCATGTCGGTAAATATAGCCATCATACACCTCTGGAACGTGCCTGGAGCATTACATAAGCCGAAAGGCATACGTTTATAAGCAAAGGTTCCATAAGGGCATGTGAAGGTAGTCTTTTCTTGATCTTGTGGATCAATGGGAATTTGAAAGTAACCCGAGAAACCATCAAGGAAACAATAGTAATCGTTCCCTGCTAATCTCTCAAGCATCTGATCCATAAAAGGTAGAGGAAAATGGTCTTTGCGGGTGGCATCATTTAACTTACGATAGTCAATACAAACACGCCACCCTGTAACCAATCGAGTTGGAATTAACTCATTTTCATCATTTGTGACAACAGTCATGCCACCCTTTTTTGGAACACAGTGAATGGGACTAACCCAAGGACTATCAGAGATGGGATAAATCAATCCTGCATCAAGAAGTTTGAGAACCTCTTGTTTGATAACATCGTGGATTTTAGGATTCACCCTTCTTTGATGTTGGACTGCTGGTTTAAAGTCATCCTCCATTAAAATCTTGTGAGTACAAAATTCAGGGTCAATACCCTTTATGTCGGAGAGTTTCCAAGCAATGGCTTGCTTGTGTGACTTTAAGACCTTGATTAGAGCAGTCTTTTCCTCATCACTTAAATCTTTAGCAATAATGACGGGTAATTTATCATCACCCTCCAAAAATGCGTACTCAAGATGAGGCGGTAAGTCTTTGAGCTCGACCTCAGGAAATTCATCAGTTTTCTCAACTGATCTGATTTCCTCATTATGAAGTTCAACGGGAGGGAGTGGAGGAGAATTGTCCTGATTTAACAATGTCTCAAGAAGAAGAATATCTCCCTCCAGATCAATCTCAGCATCATCAATCCCCTCTAGGAATGAATCACACTTGAGAAAATCATCGATCTCTTCCAAATTGAAATCACTTCCCTCAAACGGAGTGAGAGAAGGGGAAGAGTCGGACATGACAGGTAGAGAAGATGTGGTGGTATCCCCACTCACAGAATTATGAGAATAACCAAGAAACTCTTGAGAATACTCCTCTGAAACAATATCAATGACATCGATTCGGTTAACCGATTCAGAATCGTAATTTGAGGAGTACCTTGAAGTTTGATCGAGGTTAAAGGTAACAGCTTCATGACCCACACGTAATGTGATTTCATGCTCAAATACATCTATGAGAGCACGGCCCGTTCTTAGGAATCCTCTTCCAAGAATGAGAGGAACTCTAGGATCAGCATCGAAATCAACAACCACAAAGTCAGCTGGAAAATGGAACTTTCCTACTTTTACAAATACGTCCTCAGCAATGCCAAGTGGACGAGATATTGAACGATCTGCAAGCTCAAGAGTCATGCAGGTAGGAGTAAGTTCAGGAAGAGAAAGTTTCTTCCATACTGATTTAGGCATCAGGTTGATGCTTGCACCAAGATCAGCCAAGGCATAGCATTCAACCATTCCTGGAAAGACACAAGGTAGTAGAAACCTTCCAGGATCTCCAAGCTTCTCGGGAAGCTTTTTCAAGATAACTGCTGAGCAGTTCTCATTTAATGGAGTCTTTGCCATTTCAAACAGTTTTTCCTTGTTGCTTAACAAGTGTTTGATTGTGGATGCAAACTTGGGCATCAGAATGATAGCATCTGTAAAGCTTATGTCAAAGTGTAATTCTTGAAAAATTTGGAAAAGAATTTATCCATTTGATGACTAGCTTTTTCGCGGAGCTTTTGCTCATTTAAACGTGATGGGTAGGGAATAGAAGTTTTGGATTTAGGGTTTTCAACCGGGGTTTCAGGATGTTCAAAGACAACTTGAGGTTTAGTCTTGGGTTTCGGGACAATTTGAGGTTGGACGTTGTTGGTACCTCCGTTATTAGTAGGAAGTACCTGGTCCTTAGTCACCTCAGGCTCACTTCCCACTACCTTGGGGAAAGAAGAAGAAGTGGTAGTGGAAATAGTGGGTCCCTCATATGAAACACCACTTCGGGTTGTGATCGCCTTAACATCGCCCTTCGGGTTAGCGATCGTGTTGCTCGGAAGTTTTCCTGAGCCCGAAGGTTGATCATTTAAAGATTTTTTAATCTCAGAGATCTGGCTGACCAACAACCTGTTTGTGTCCTCTTGAGCTTTCATAAATTGCCTCAACAACTCATCAGATGATGGATGTTGGGCTGGAATGGCTTGATGTTGATTAGGGAAATTTTGCATTCGGTTATTTTGATTATAACCTTGATGTTGAAAATTCCCTTGATTTGGATTACCATTTCCCTGAAAATGATTTCCCTGGTTGGAATTGTTTCGGTTAAAGTTTCCTTGGTGTTGGAAACCTTGATTATGTCCAGAATTGAAATTCCCTTGGTTTTGATAACCTTGGTTCATTCGAGGTTGGTTCCGGTTTTGCAAATTCTGGTTCTTATTGAAACCGGGTGGTCCTTGGTAGCTACTAGCTCGGTAACTTGGTTCTATTTGAGGACGGTATTGATTACCTCCCTGATTTGAAGTACCGGCTATAGCATTAACTTCAAAAGGACTACCATCGGTGGCAGTACAGTCGTAGTATGCGTGAGGGCCACCACAAGTAACACAGACTTCCACTTTCTTCACTTCAGCATGTGAAGGAGTTTGTGTGAAAGTGACTTTCTTTTGGCTTGAGAGAACCAAAGCTTGAATAGCGTCCGTGAGTTTGTCAATCTTAGCATCGGTGCTAGAAGTACTCACGGGAGATGAAGTAGAAGGACCGGCACTAGCCTGAGAATGATATGGCTTTGTTCGTGCAGTACGGACCTTAGACTTATTTTCAATAATCGCTAAAGCTTCTTTGACAGTTCTGCTCAAAAAGTTACCTCCTGAGGAGGCATTGAGAGAATCTTGGTCAGATTGGCTCACTCCATTATAGAAAGTGTCGATTTGCATCAACTCGGTAAAACCATGATGAGGACATTTACGAAGCAATTCTTTGAAACGATCCCACGCGTCACTAAACGATTCATCAAATCTTTGTGTAAATTTGATGATTTCATTTTTAAGACTTGTCGTTCTAGACGGTGGAAAAAATTCGTTTACAAACTTTGTAACTAAGTCCTCCCATGTCTCAATTGAACGAGGGGGTTGTTTCTCAAGCCATATCCGGGCTTGTCCCTCGAGAGAAAATGGGAATAGAAGAAGTTTGATTGAGCTAGAAGGGATGTTCTTGTATTTGATGGTAGATGTAATCTTGTTAAACCATCGAATGTGAGCATGAGGATCATCCCTCTCAAAACCGTAGAATTGGCTAGAGGTTACAAGATTCAGTAACCCGGTTTTGAGCTCAAAACTCTCAGCTACGATAGCTGGAACAACAATGGCATCTCCATAACCCTCGATGGGTGCTTGGAGAAGCTCATTCATCGGCAAATCTGCCATGACGACAGAATCAGTACGTTCCTCAGATACGACTGATGGGGCAGAACGTCTACGACGTCTTCGAGGTATGTTTCCAAGCTCACGGAGAGGGCTTGATGACCTAGAAGAACGAGTGCGCATGCACTAAGACGAGTCTAAGAATCCTTTATAGTGGAGGAAACTCAGAAAAGGGGTAAGAAGATTCTTTTTGGATTTTATTTATTTATTGAGAAGTGAAGATGAAAACAAAAAATTTCAATTAAAATCAAGATCGAGAAAAAACACAAGTGAACTTAAACCAATAATCAACAGGCGTACGGTAGCTCTCTAAAAGACAAACGCACAGAGTGGCGGAGAAGCAGAGGTGGGCAATTAAATGCTCCTTAAAAACCCGCTTCTTTCAGTCCGACAATTTAATGTCAGACTATCCTAGAACCTCCGTTAGAGTTTGTTTATCAATTAAAGGTGAGCCGATATTCGCAAGTGATACAAAGGCAAGTTTTTATCTTAGGTTTGGGAACTTATTATGGTCGTACCCCCAGTTAGGCAGTACTCAGTCTTGGTTCTCGATGGTTAATTTTTATTGTTTGTTTATTATTTAACAGAGAAAATGGAAAATATTTTTGATGTTTTTATTTTTTTTTATATGATAATATATTTAGAAAAGAAAAGAAAATATTTTTGTTTTTTATATGGTTTTATGGGAAATAGGAATACGATATTTTTGGTGCTTGATCCGTTAAATGAGTTAACTTCACAAGCGTTTTGCTTTATATATGATGAATATACAAGAGAGAAAAGATATACACAGATTGGGGTTCAAAGACACGATACTGCAAAACGTTAAGAACACGCAGCACACCTCCCCGGCAGCGGCGCCAAAATTTGACACGTGCTAAACAGTCAACTTATATCAACCACGGATGTGGTCAAACAAAGTCAAACGAGTTGAGAACACAATGCAATTATCCAAGGAGTATAGTTTTATCCCCGGGTCGTTTAAGTCCCAGCGAGATGTGAAATTGTGCTTAAAAACGGATCGTGATCAAGTGTTATTGAACAGAAAAGGGATTATGGTTTTGATTACACTAAGGAGATAAGAAAATAGCTTTAAACAAGCTATATAAACAAGAATGTAAAAACAAGTTAACTAGAAACGTATAAAAACCTAAAAGCGTACGTTTAAATTTAAATAAACGTAAACGTACGAAATAAAAAGTGAGTTTTAATAAATAAAAGGCCTACGGATATGAAATTTATATTTTTACAATCCTAATAAGAAAAGAAAATTATTGGAAAAATAAAATTATTTTTTAGACTTATTAATTAATTATTATTAATTAAAAACTATTTAATAATTATTTAAACTAATTAAAATTCTAATAAATACTAAAAGATCAAAGAAAAATCTGAAAATTTTTCTATAAATACTTTAAAGTGACAATAAGATAATAAAATTATAAAAATGAAATTTACTTAATTAAAATTTAAAAAGATAAATTCTATTAAATAGAAGCTATCACTATATTTCTATTTTTGATTTTATTAAGGACTAAAAATAAAATTATATTTTTCCTAGATTAAAAATGACAAAAGAAAATTATGAAAATTGGATTTATATTTTTCTGATTATTTTTCTATTTATTATGATTTAATTACTATTTTAAACTAATTAAAAATATTAAAAATATTAAATAACTTAGGAAAAATCTGAAAAATTTAAGTTAAGTCTAAATTAATATTAAAAGGCTAGGAAAATTAAAATCACAAGTTTAATAAGCCCTGAGAGTTGATTTGGGTAGATAAGCAGTTGGCAAATAAGCCAAGAATAAGCTAAAAAGCACTAAACTCAACCAAATTCTCAGGGAAGGTTTAACAAACTTATTTAAGCTTAAAGTAACTTGAAACACACAGATAAGCACTAAGGATTAACAAATTAAGCACTTGACTGCTTGAATACTTACACAGAAAAACTCAGGAAACAAGCAAACTTGCAGACCAAATTAAGCTAGGCAATAAGCAGATAAGTGAGAGATTATGGGGGCAAAAGTAAGGTTACACTACTGGCTATCTAAAAACATGAAAAGCCCCATCAGAATTTATCCAATTGAAGTCCAATTTGATCAAAGATCAGCAACCCAGAACACAAGGTCTGCTGATGAATTGACTTTTTCAGAAAAACACAAAGACTGACTTTAGTGAGTTTTGATCTTAAACTACTGACTGATTATGATAAATTATGACATACTGAGATTAGATTAAGCTCTTTCAACAAGTAATGAACTAGTATGATGAGATTTGGAATCCAAAATCCTAACAGTGAAACAGTTAAGGGAGATTAAATATGATGTTTGACTTTTAAGCAAATGAACACTAACTTTTAAGCTTTGACTGACCTATTGGAACCTAATGTAACTTGTTTTGACCAGTACTAACAACAACAAACAACCAGAACACAAACAATCTTACAAATCCAAACACCCCTGATCAGGACAGGTTTACAAGATTTTCAAAGCAACTCTGAATTTTAAAACACAACACTTATTTCCAACACTTTCTTATGATTATATAAGACCAATTATACTAGAAAATCCAGAAATAGCAGCAAGAAACACAGAACTTGGCAAATTGCTATGATGGCTGCTATGAAGAATTTTTAGCAACTTTCCAAATCAATGAACAAGATTTCTAAATTAAGCTATATTAGGACTTAATAACACCACAGAGACTTGAAATAACAAAGATTTAAACACCAAACTAGCTTATACAGTAAAATGCAATAATTGACTAAAAAGGCTTACAATTGTGATCCAGCTTGAAACCAAGAACAAGGACTTAATAACACTCCTATGGGCTTTCCACAAAGCCACTAGCCCAAGGGCAATCCAAAATACCCCTTGCTCCAGCCATCTTCAAACTTCTTCATTGACTTTTGAATTTTTTATTCTAATATGTGATATTTTTGTGATTTTTGAGTTTTCTTATTACACTGACTTTTATAGTTACTAAAAGCTTTCATGAGCTTTCTAGGAGCTTATATGAGCTAACTAAATCCATAGCAACATCAAACAACAACATTCAGTAATTTGAGATTTTTGAAATAAAGTGAAAATTGCATAAACTGAAAAGTTAATTGAAACTTGAATTAAATTATTGAGAAAGGTTTATAACATTCTGAAAACATGAAATACAACACTTGCAAGATTAAAATTATACTAAGAACTTGAAATTTAATTATTCGACATTAATTAAACTAAATTACACTAGATAGTCTATTACATTGTCTCTCCTCTGTTCTTTATAGTCTCTTATCTCATTGTCGACATCTCTGAGACTATCCCACTTCACCTGAGCCTTTGATTTAATCAATTTCATCACAATCGTCCATTTGGCATTTTTGGCGGGAAATCAGGACAAAAGTAGCTTGAGCAGGTTATCTTAATTAAGGAAATTTGGGTGTATGTGGAGGTGGAGGGGAGAGATTAGTGACTAGGGTGATGAGTTGGAAGTGAAAGGTGGCTAAAAACCACCCTGGTTTTGGTGTTTCAGAGGTGGAGGTGGAGGGTGAACAGTGTTGGCGGTTTTGGAAGTTTGACTGGGGTCAAACCCAGTTTTATTTAAAAAGGGTGTTGGGCTGGGTTATGGTTTAGTGGGCTAGGGGTGTTTTTATTTTGGGTTGGGTTTAGTTTAATAGGGTTGGGTTTAGTTTAATAGGGTTGGGTTGGGTAGGATTAGATAACATTGGGTTTTATTTAGTTTATGGGATCCGGTTTGGTTTTTAAGAAATAAGCATAAGGACTATTTTGTAATTTTTGGATTTTGAGGGACTGAACCTGTAAATATCACAATGTTAACACAAGGACCATATTTGCCATAGATGAATAGTACAAGGGTTATAATTATTAATTTTCCATTTTAAATAACCCAGGGACCATTTTTGACACTTTTCAAAAGTTGAGGGACCTTTTTGTAATTTTTGCCCAAACAATCATTCAAGGACCAAATTTGACAATTAAGATTATTTTAGGGACATTGAATGATAAAATTCCACTTTTTTAGATTCTAGGGACTAGATTTGCCAATTATGAAAGTTCAGGGACTAAAATGCAAATTATGCCATTTATTGTTTGTTTTTCCCTGAAACTTATAAAAACACAGTCAGATGATATTTTTATACATTTTTAGATTTTTTAAGGTGTTTTTGACTGTTTCTGTAGCTTAAATGTGAAAGAAATGATGAGTATTTGCATACTCATCACCTTACTAAACCTGAAAAGTTACAAAATTGAAAGTAAACTAAAAGCAATAATCTGAGTTTGAATAATTTATAATTCCGTCTTCTACTTCTTTAGGTGTGAAGAAGGAGAAGCCTTGATTTCTGTTTCGTGTTTGCTTTCTTGTCTTTTGCTTTGTTAATAAGGTACAGATATTCCGTCCTCTTTCAGTAAGGGCTTTTCATTCCCTTTTTCTTTCAGAATTCATTTCCTTATTAGGATTCCCTATACCATTGCTATGTTCCCTTTTGTTTGTGAACTTTCGATGTGATCTTTGATTTGAATCTTTTGCCATGTACCCTTAAGATATAATTTTGATTATTTGATAGTACGCCCGACCTTTGATCTACAGTTTGATATTACGAGTCAATCACTAGGCATGAGGGTTTCATGTCCATGTCATTGACGCACCTCTGACATGACTCTAGGGCAGGAGAGTGATGACCTGTTCCGTCCATTATTTATTATTTGCTATGGCCATTATAATTATGATTATTGATTTGTCTGTGGGGCGTATGGGTGCACTCTAGATTTGACCTGTTATCTGTATATGTTATATGTTATAGTTATTATATGTAAAACCCGAAAATCTAAAACATGCAAAAATTACCAAAATGCCCCTGAAAACTTTAAAAAAATTAATTAAAGCTTAATTAAAGTCCCGAAACGATCCCAAACTTCTGGAAACGAACAAGATATGATACAAAATAATTTTTACGACTTCGATTAATATTTATTCAAGTTATGAAATGACCAAAATACCCTTGTGTGTACCGAAAATTTAATTACACTATTATTATCATTTATAAACCATTTAAAATACCATTTAATTTAGGAAAATGCAAAATAAAAGGAAAACTATGATGGGCTTTTGTGAAGGCCGGTTCTTTGGCCCTTATACCCTCCCCAAATCTCGGTCCTAAAAAGATATAACCAATCCCTAATTTATTTTACCCCATTAACCCTAAAAACAAAGTGCCGCCACCTTCAAAAAATCATCCACGCCTCCATCCAATTTTTCAGCATCAAGAGCAAATTTTTTGGAGTTCTTAGGGTTGCCAAGAAGGTGGGAAAAATAGCTACACACTCCTAGGGTCGATCGTTTGGTGTTGGTGATTTATTTGGGTCGAATAAGTGCAACCGAGAAAAAGAAAATCAAAACGTGTGAATCCTTTGTTCTATAATCGAATTGGTATTTTTCTAACCCTCTCCTGATCACATATAACATGTATAAAATACTGGAATCGAACCATGCAAGGTACTATGATCGAACAAAAAATTAATAAGCTTATAAACCCTAGAATCGAATTAATTCTATAGAACATGTATGCGATTTTTATGAGCCTTGTATATATTTTTCGTGGGTCTCTTATACATCATATAACATGAGAAAAATGATAGCTTGATTTGTGGATGTCGAATTTGTGAGTTTTGGAAATTATGTTAGATCGGTTTTTAGAAAATAAAAAGATAAATTGTGGAAAAATGGTGAAACCGATTTACCTAGGGTTTATCTTGAATGAAATCTGGAAATAATCATGATATAATGATGATATAATGATGAGATGATGATTGGAAAATTTTAGGGTTTGATTTTGTACATAAAATGTTAAACCGATTGGAAAATAAATGTTAAGGGGGCGATTTGTAATTTTTAAAATTCGTAGACCATTTTTGTAATACTCTATAAAACCAGGGCAATATGAATAAAATATGTCTTGAGGGTGCTATTTGTAAATTATGGAAGTTTTGGAATTAAAATGTAATTTGTAAATTATGTATATTCGAATTGGAAAATAAATAAAACGAGGGACTAAAAATGTAATTTCTGGAAACTTGAAGTGGTTTTGTGTAAATAATAATGCTAAGAGTGTTTTGTGTAATTTGGAGTATTTATAGGTCTAATATGTAATTATGGCTAATTATATAATTCGATTTGTATTTAAATAAGTACAAGGACTAAATATGTAAATTACCTAAACCTTGAGGGCTGTTTGTAACATATTGATATTGAAGGGTATTTTCTGTAAATTGAATAAATAAAAGGGCTTGATGTGTAATGTAACTAAGATGAGGATTAAATGGTAAATAATAAAAGTATAAGGTTTAATTTGAAATTAATAAAGTAAAGGGGTGTAACGTGTAAATTATGGAACTTGAAGGCTAAACATGTAATTCTGGAAAGCATAAGTGTTTGAAAGGTAAAATGATAAGATTTCAAATGTGGACCTTTAACTTTGGTAAATTTGCATTAATAACCCTAAACTATGAAAGATTATCATATTTGATCTTAAAATTTGTATAATGAGTTAAAATGAATGTTCCTCCCATAAGAAGCTAATTGAAGACTTAACTTGGTTTGTATCATTTGAATATTCTAAATATGGCAACTTATTAATTGTGAAAACTTGCTAAAAATAGAAAGTTACTAAAAGTGGAAGTTACTTATAATGGGAAAATGACTGAACCCCTTTCGTATTTATATTTTCTACTCCTTTAGGTTCGAGGAAAGAGTGATCTTGAGCCCTGTCTGCTACTCTTGTGTTCTTTGCTTGCTTTTGAATAAGGTACAGATATTCTGCTCTTCTTGTAAAGAGCCTTCGTCTCATTTTGATTCCTGATTCATTTTATGTTTTCCCTTGTGTTGTGAACCATGGATTTAGACCTTTGCTTTAACCTTGTCTTGAACCTTGTCATGAACCTGAACTTGAACCCTGATACACTTGATATGGACCATTTGACTTGAACCTTGACTTGAACTCTGCTATGATACTTGACATGACTTGTTCACCCCTGATGACCTGGATAATTAAGACCGTGGATACTTAAAGGTTCATAGGATTTTTATAACTACTTTTAAAATTGTATATGAAGAGGTTTTGAAACATTCCTTAAAAGACTTTATTTTGAACTGTTCTAAGGACCATATTATTAAAACTATTGTAAAAAGGATTTTCTTATAATAAACTATTATGAACCTTCTAATATCTGACCTTTCCTGATATTGACCTCCTAATAACGAACCCCTGCATTTATATCCTGTCCTGAACCCTGATATGAACCCTGATATGAATCCTGATATGAACCCTGATATGACACCTGACATTTGATACCTGAGACTTGACACCGAGACTTGATACCTGACCTTGACCCACAGTTTGAGACTACGAGCCACCCACTAGGCATGAGGGTTTCATGTCCATGTCATTGATGCACCGGTGGCATGACTCTAGGGCAGGAGAGTGATGTCCTGTTCCGTCCCCGACCTGATTTGATTTGTTATGTAGAGGAAGACCCTGTGGCCTGCGGGGGCGCATGGATGCATCCTAGACATGTCCTGATTTGTTATGATTCCTGTTATATCCTGGTGACTGACGAGTGTGTGCGATACACGTCTTTCACACCCCTGGGAGTTCGCGACTCCAACCCCTGGAGGTATCCCCTCACCCTGTACTTGGTATGCTGAGGTCACCCCTCCATACACCCTGATATATGTGACTTGATATGGTTTGAATTTGAGATTGATTTTGAGTTTTGGGCTCGTAGAGGATTTCTGTTTACCTGAAACCTTGTAACCTTATGACCTGTTACTTGACCTGATACTTGACCTGACATTTGACCTGACTTGATTTGACTTGGGATTTTGGTGGGTTCTGGTTTCATTCACTTTCACCATTGTAACCATTCTAAATTCCTGGTATGTCTGCATAACTCTTGTATTCCTTTTCCTGACTCTTGTTACTCCTGGTATTATTTCATTTACTTTATTATTCCGTTATTACTGCTTGTTTCCGTTATATCTGTTCACTGAGCTCTCGTAGCTCAGCCGCATTTCTTTTCCTGCGGCAGGTACATTTAAGCTAGGAGCTGGGTTTTAGCTTGGGGATGAGAGCAACCTGTGTGAAGTTTAGACCTTGTCCTTCTAGTGTGACCATTTGGATATTATTTCTGTTGTGCTATTGTTTGGGCACTTGGATTCTGTTTTGTACTTTGTTATTCCTGTCTTGCACTTGATATAAGTCGTGTTGACTTATTTTCTTGAATTTTAATGTTAAAGCTTCCGCTATTTTTATTTCCTGAATGCTTGTATCTGATATGAAACCATGTATTTGTGACATCTTTGCCCTTGTCGGGTTGGGGTGTTACAATTTATGGTATCAGAGACAGGTTTCAGAAACCCTTAGAGCTTAGGCTCGTGACCTGTGAGGATTGGGTAGACATTAGGTTTCCTTTCGCGCACTCTCTTTTCCTGTTATGCTCTGTCATCTTTCCTTGATTCTGCTCTGTCATATTTTCCTGTTTTGCCTTGTCATATTCTACCTGAGTTGCTAATCCTTTTTGTGATCGTTCAGATGGTGAATACGCGCTTTACTCAATACACTGATGGGAATGGTGAAGGGGAAACCCCTGATTTTCAGGCTATGATAGCCGCTGCTGTGGCTGCCGCTATTCCTCAAGTGGTAACTCAGGTCACCAATAACATCAGGAACGGTGCAGGTTCTTCTGGTGGTGGTGGTGGTGGTGGTGATGCTCCACCCGAGACTCCACCCACTGCTCCTCCCGCTGCTCCACCCGTTGGTATCCATGTGTGGATCGAGAGGTTTAACAAGCTTAAGCCTCTCTCTTTCAGGTCCGCTGCTACTGCTCATGAAGCGGAGGACTGGATCACACATATCGAGAAGTTGTTTCGTGTTCTGGGATGTGCTGACGAGTTTAAAACTCGGTTGGCCACATTCAAACTGGAAGGTGATGCCCAAAATTGGTGGGTTGCTCTTGTTCAGGCGAAAGGGGATGATTTTGCTGAGACTTGTTCGTGGGCGGATTTCATCGAGGTGTTTTATAGACAGTATATTCCTATGTCGGAGCAGCTAAGGTATGAAAGGGAATACGGGTCGATTCGTCAGGGTGATCAGGAGTCGTCAGGAGAGTTTATGCAACGATTTCTGCGTCTGGCCAGTTTCGTTGGGCCAGAGGTCACTGGTGATGCTATACGGCAGGCTCGTCATTTCAAATGGGCTTTAAAGGGGTGGGTGTTAGACCGGATTGTTAACACTCCGTTTGAGGATGTGGCTGGAGTTCAGGACGCCGCGCGTAACATCGAGTTGTTACATGCGGACAGGGTGGCTAATAAGCGTGATAGGGACGGTAATCGGGTGCATTCCAAGGGGCAGAGTCAGCAGGACCAGAGTAGGGATTATAAGAGCCATCGGAACCAGAATTATGAGCGGAAGGGGCAGTCTAGTGGGGGTTTGGAATCACGAGATCGGGCAGACCGTGGTCATGATCAGCGAGGTCGGGATTCAAGGTCAGCTTCTAGGCAGGATGGCGATCGTCGGGGGCGCAGCGACAGTCAGGGGTCGGCTAGTTGTCCACAGTGTGGGAAGAATCATACGGGGTTTTGTCGTACGACTTCTGGAGCTTGTTTTAGGTGTGGTTCGAGGGAGCATAAGTTGAAAGATTGTCCGAGGCGGAATCCGGAACCACTTGAGAAATATCTTGGCCCTCCTTCTCCTACTCCTACTACCGGTCGTGTTTTCTCGCATCCTCGTGACCAGGCAGAGAAGGCGTCTGGTATGTCCTTGTTTTGTTTTCCGTTCTCTTTCATTTCTATGTCCTTGCAAATTTCGAGGACGAATTTTTTCTGTTAGAGGGGAAGAGTTGTAAAACCCGAAAATCTAAAACATGCAAAAATTACCAAAATGCCCCTGAAAACTTTAAAAAAATTAATTAAAGCTTAATTAAAGTCCCGAAACGATCCCAAACTTCTGGAAACGAACAAGATATGATACAAAATAATTTTTACGACTTCGATTAATATTTATTCAAGTTATGAAATGACCAAAATACCCTTGTGTGTACCAAAAATTTAATTACACTATTATTATCATTTATAAACCATTTAAAATACCATTTAATTTAGGAAAATGCAAAATAAAAGGAAAACTATGATGGGCTTTTGTGAAGGCCGGTTCTTTGGCCCTTATACCCTCCCCAAATCTCGGTCCTAAAAAGATATAACCAATCCCTAATTTATTTTACCCCATTAACCCTAAAAACAAAGTGCCGCCACCTTCAAAAAATCATCCACGCCTCCATCCAATTTTTCAGCATCAAGAGCAAATTTTCTGGAGTTCTTAGGGTTGCCAAGAAGGTGGGAAAAATAGCTACACACTCCTAGGGTCGATCGTTTGGTGTTGGTGATTTATTTGGGTCGAATAAGTGCAACCGAGAAAAAGAAAATCAAAACGTGTGAATCCTTTGTTCTATAATCGAATTGGTATTTTTCTAACCCTCTCCTGATCACATATAACATGTATAAAATACTGGAATCGAACCATGCAAGGTACTATGATCGAACAAAAAATTAATAAGCTTATAAACCCTAGAATCGAATTAATTCTATAGAACATGTATGCGATTTTTATGAGCCTTGTATATATTTTTCGTGGGTCTCTTATACATCATATAACATGATAAAAATGATAGCTTGATTTGTGGATGTCGAATTTGTGAGTTTTGGAAATTATGTTAGATCGGTTTTTAGAAAATAAAAAGAGAAATTGTGGAAAAATGGTGAAACCGATTTACCTAGGGTTTATCTTGAATGAAATCTGGAAATAATCATGATATAATGATGATATAATGATGAGATGATGATTGGAAAATTTTAGGGTTTGATTTTGTACATAAAATGTTAAACCGATTGGAAAATAAATGTTAAGGGGGCGATTTGTAATTTTTAAAATTCGTAGACCATTTTTGTAATACTCTATAAAACCAGGGCAATATGAATAAAATATGTCTTGAGGGTGCTATTTGTAAATTATGGAAGTTTTGGAATTAAAATGTAATTTGTAAATTATGTATATTCGAATTGGAAAATAAATAAAACGAGGGACTAAAAATGTAATTTCTGGAAACTTGAAGTGGTTTTGTGTAAATAATAATGCTAAGAGTGTTTTGTGTAATTTGGAGTATTTATAGGTCTAATATGTAATTATGGCTAATTATATAATTCGATTTGTATTTAAATAAGTACAAGGACTAAATATGTAAATTACCTAAACCTTGAGGGCTATTTGTAACATATTGATATTGAAGGGTATTTTCTGTAAATTGAATAAATAAAAGGGCTTGATGTGTAATGTAACTAAGATGAGGATTAAATGGTAAATAATAAAAGTATAAGGTTTAATTTGAAATTAATAAAGTAAAGGGGTGTAACGTGTAAATTATGGAACTTGAAGGCTAAACATGTAATTCTGGAAAGCATAAGTGTTTGAAAGGTAAAATGATAAGATTTCAAATGTGGACCTTTAACTTTGGTAAATTTGCATTAATAACCCTAAACTATGAAAGATTATCATATTTGATCTTAAAATTTGTATAATGAGTTAAAATGAATGTTCCTCCCATAAGAAGCTAATTGAAGACTTAACTTGGTTTGTATCATTTGAATATTCTAAATATGGCAACTTATTAATTGTGGAAACCTGCTAAAAATAGAAAGTTACTAAAAGTGGAAGTTACTTATAATGGGAAAATGACTGAACCCCTTTCGTATTTATATTTTCTACTCCTTTAGGTTCGAGGAAAGAGTGATCTTGAGCCCTGTCTGCTACTCTTGTGTTCTTTTCTTGCTTTTGAATAAGGTACAGATATTCTGCTCTTCTTGTAAAGAGCCTTCGTCTCATTTTGATTCCTGATTCATTTTATGTTTTCCCTTGTGTTGTGAACCATGGATTTAGACCTTTGCTTTAACCTTGTCTTGAACCTTGTCATGAACCTGAACTTGAACCCTGATACACTTGATATGGACCATTTGACTTGAACCTTGACTTGAACTCTGCTATGATACTTGACATGACTTGTTCACCCCTGATGACCTGGATAATTAAGACCGTGGATACTTAAAGGTTCATAGGATTTTTATAACTACTTTTAAAATTGTATATGAAGAGGTTTTGAAACATTCCTTAAAAGACTTTATTTTGAACTGTTCTAAGGACCATATTATTAAAACTATTGTAAAAAGGATTTTCTTATAATAAACTATTATGAACCTTCTAATATCTTACCTTTCCTGATATTGACCTCCTAATAACGAACCCCTGCATTTATATCCTGTCCTGAACCCTGATATGAACCCTGATATGAATCCTGATATGAACCCTGATATGACACCTGACATTTGATACCTGAGACTTGACACCGAGACTTGATACCTGACCTTGACCCACAGTTTGAGACTACGAGCCACCCACTAGGCATGAGGGTTTCATGTCCATGTCATTGATGCACCGGTGGCATGACTCTAGGGCAGGAGAGTGATGTCCTGTTCCGTCCCCGACCTGATTTGATTTGTTATGTAGAGGAAGACCCTGTGGCCTGCGGGGGCGCATGGATGCATCCTAGACATGTCCTGATTTGTTATGATTCCTGTTATATCCTGGTGACTGACGAGTGTGTGCGATACACGTCTTTCACACCCCTGGGAGTTCGCGACTCCAACCCCTGGAGGTATCCCCTCACCCTGTACTTGGTATGCTGAGGTCACCCCTCCATACACCCTGATATATGTGACTTGATATGGTTTGACTTTGAGATTGATTTTGAGTTTTGGGCTCGTAGAGGATTTCTGTTTACCTGAAACCTTGTAACCTTATGACCTGTTACTTGACCTGATACTTGACCTGACATTTGACCTGACTTGATTTGACTTGGGATTTTGGTGGGTTCTGGTTTCATTCACTTTCACCATTGTAACCATTCTAAATTCCTGGTATGTCTGCATAACTCTTGTATTCCTTTTCCTGACTCTTGTTACTCCTGGTATTATTTCATTTACTTTATTATTCCGTTATTACTGCTTGTTTCCGTTATATCTGTTCACTGAGCTCTCGTAGCTCAGCCGCATTTCTTTTCCTGCGGTAGGTACATTTAAGCTAGGAGCTGGGTTTTAGCTTGGGGATGAGAGCAACCTGTGTGAAGTTTAGACCTTGTCCTTCTAGTGTGACCATTTGGATATTATTTCTGTTGTGCTATTGTTTGGGCACTTGGATTCTGTTTTGTACTTTGTTATTCCTGTCTTGCACTTGATATAAGTCGTGTTGACTTATTTTCTTGAATTTTAATGTTAAAGCTTCCGCTATTTTTTTTTCCTGAATGCTTGTATCTGATATGAAACCATGTATTTGTGACATCTTTGCCCTTGTCGGGTTGGGGTGTTACATTATATCTGGTGACTGATTGTGTGTGCGATACACGTCTTTCACTTTGTCTGAGAGCTGATCACTCTACACAGGTATGTTTTATTATATTAGTATGCTATGGTATGGTAAGTAGTCTGGGCTCGTGATGAATTGCTGTGTTTTGTTTCCTTAAATCTTACTCACTTTGTTCTTTTCTTTTATTCATGATTCATTTCTCATTCCTTTCATTTTGACTTCGTATTGGTATGATTTTGTATTCCTGATTTGCTTTTGTATTTGCTACCTGCTATTTGTTCCCGTTATCTATATATCTGTTCACTGGGCTTTTGAAGCTCAGCCGCATTTCTTTTCCTGCGGCAGGTACTTAAGCTAGGAGTTGGGTTTAGCTTTGGGATGAGAGCGATCTATTTCGGAGTCGACCTTAGTTATTTAGCTTTACCATTTGAACTTCTATTTATTTTGTTATGCCATTGTTTAGGCATTTAAATATTGGATTTTGTACTTAAGTCATTTTGTCTTGCATTTTGATTTAAGTCATGTTGACTTATTTTGGATTTAATGTTAAGACTTATGATGTTTTATTTATTGAATGTTCTGTGACTTCTGATATGCCACCATTGTTGTGATATCTTTACCCTTGTCGGGTTGAGGCGTTACAACACAAGCCCACAAGCTACAAAAGATCTCCAAGATCTCAACAAGATCACAATGATCTACTCCCACTTGACTTGATCTACCTGATCTACCCTTGATCCACTTGATCAATACACAAGCCTACAAGCTACAAGAGATCTCCAAGATCACAATGATCTACTCTCACTTGACTCGATCTACCCGATCTACCCTTGATCCACTTGATCAATACATAAGCCCACAAGCTACAAGAGATCTCCAAGATCTCAACAAGATCACAATGATCTACTCTCACAAACTTTCAAAAGAAAAATGAACTTGATGTATGCAAGGATACAACAAGTATGTAACAAGTGTTACAAGTGCACAAACTATAACTACAACACTTTGTATCTTTGTGATACTATGTGTTCTTCTCTTGCACTAGTAGAGGAATGAAGATGATCTCTTGGTTGGATGAAAGGATCACTCTTAAACAAACTAAGACTCTCTAAATGATCAAAGAAAGTGATCTAAGTAAGAAAGGATAAGACCAGAGAAAACTAACTGGAAAAATCAAGTTGGAAGTGTAAAATGGTCCACTATTTATAGGCAAAGAAAAAACTAGCCTTTATGTAAGGACGATACCACTTAATACCCGACGGTACCACTAAATTTAGTGGTACCGTGGTACCGTCCCAGACAGGGATGCTCCAAAATTTGTTTTTAGTGGTGAAAGTTTATTTGGGAAAGTTTGGAGCTAATTTGGGGGGAAAATAGCTGTTGGTGATTTTAAACTTATTTTTCAAAATAAAACATTTCTTTTTAATTCAAAAATAATTTGTAAAATGTATTTTTGAAAAAATGTTTTGTCGCATTAAAAATGTGAAGTTTAGAACAAAAAATTTATTTCTTTGATCATCCGTCAAGTTTAAATTTGTTTGTTCATACCTTGAGTGATATATGTTTACAAGTAACTTGCGCATTTTACGTTATGCATTACAAGTTACATGTTTGTCATTATTATAATCGAAGAAACCGTTTAGTTTAAATATCGTAATATTTGCACTGACAATTGTTGCTACTTGAGAAAGTTGGTTTGTCCTCTATTTTGTTACAGTTATACGTTGATGACATGTTGATTGCAGGTTTCGACATGGCAAAGATCAACAAGCTCAAGAGGCAGTTGTCTCAAGAATTCGAGATGAAGAATTTAGGGTCCGCAAAAGTAGATTCTTGGCATGAGCATCATTAGATATATAAAAGAATGTAGTCTAAGGCCTTCCCAGTAGAAATACTTAGGGAAGGTGTTTGAGAAGTTTAATATGAGGACTGCAGAGGCTATATGTCAATGTTTGGGAGACTAGTTTAAGCTCAGTAAGAAACAAGAAACCAAGACAGAGGCTGCAACATGAAGAATGGCTAAGGTTCATTACGCTTCGGCAGTTGGCAGTGTGATGTACGTTATGTTGTGTACAAAGGCCACATATAGCTCATGCAGTGGGAGTTGTTAGCAGATTTATATCTAATCTAGGAAGGGAGCATTGGGAGGCAGTCAATTGGTTGCTACGCTACTTGAAAGGTACTTCGAAGGCTACCCTCTGTTTCAGCAGAAAAGAGGTTGTCTTTGAAGGATTCTCCGATTTAGACTTGGGAGGTTGATCAGATTCGGGCAATAGTACTATAGGTTATGTGTTCACAGTAGGTGGTACAGCAGTTATTTGGATGTCTAGAATTCTGAAGTGTGACGCTATGTCAACTACAGAAGTCGAGTATATGGATGTTGCAGAGGCTAGCAAAGAGTTGGTATGGTTGAAGAATTTTCTTGTAAAGTTAGACAGAGCCCACATAGAGAGTGTTATGTATTGTGATAACCAGAGTGCTATTCATCTCGGAAAGAATCCAGTGTTTCACGATCGAACGAAGCACATCAGGTTAAGATATCATTACATCAGAGAATTGGTAAGTGAAAGGACCTTATCTTTGATAAATATTCTTGGAGCAAAGAACCCTGTGGATATGTTCACCAATGTGGTGACAACAGAGAAGTTGAAGCTATGCGCAGCTTCTACTGGCCTTCGAGATAACTGATAAATAGAGGATGGTGTCTTACCAGAGATAGAGTATATTCCCAGTTTGATGATGTTGGTTCAGGATACATTGTATCGAAAGTCTCCTAGCCCTGTGTTTGGTTAGTTGCAGCGTGTTCCGTATGTTCGGCGGTACAGAAGGTTAGAGCAGTAGCATTGTTGAAGGGAAGATGGTTTGAAGTTTACACAGGTTACTTGAGACGGAGAGCAATGAAGTGATCGGCCTCTAAGTAGGAGATTGTTGAGTTATAAAGACTAATATAGGCTCTATTTAGGATCTGACGTTCATCTACCAAGCGTACAGAGGTAGGACTTTGTGTATGCAGTAGCTTCTTAGGATCATACACTTAAGTGAAGCGAAAGAAGATTGACAAAGCTTTGTCAGGTTAGACAAAGGCTCTGATGCTTTAACAGAGGTTTCGACATAAGGCTTCATCCAGAGTCTTTGTCAGGCGGGCAGAGGCTTCTGGCTTGTGATTGGAAGCATGGGCTTGGCCCATATGGAGTTAATTAGTTGGTTTTAGTCAGGATTAGGGTTTCCATACCTATATATATACCCCCTCAATCCTCAATGTAATTGTAAACTGTGTCTCTTGTGTGTGTGCGTACCTCAATAATAATATCTCTCTAGTTGGACCCCGTGGACTGTCACGACTAGCCTAGTCATGAATACCACATTATATCTTGTGTCACTTTACTTTCTGCAAGATTTGTTTAAGTTATGTGTTCATACAGAAGTGTGTGCAAGTGCTATATAGTGTTGTGTGATCGAACATAGGTGTGTGCAGGTATCATATACCCTACACACATCTTAGAATACAAATACGCAACGAAGCCAGCGGAAGAGAACAACGCTCGTTAATACTATAAAAGGGTTCATAAATTAATTACCTTCTTTAATGAAAGAAATTCATCAGAATAGAGTAAAGGCATTTTCAACAACTTTATATCCTTTTTTCCTTTAAAGGCAAGAATAATATATATAAACATTAAGCACCAAAAAATTTCATTTACAACATGGATACAATGGCTTTGGAACTGATATGTAATGTTCTATGCCTATACACAGTAAAAAACAAAACAAGAGCTAATTGTACGAAAATGTAGCGTAGTTGTCGTTTTATATAGTTTTGTGTAAACATCTATTTTTTCTTTACCTATGTAGCATACTTTTGAATTCGGACTTTTTGGTGTATCGTGTGACCAGTTCTGTGTACTATTTGACCATTTTACCTTTCAAGTTACTCACTCCTATTTAACTGAGGGAGGGGTAAATCAGTTAAATAATACACACAATTGCTCACACGATACATCAAAAAGATGAATTTCAAAAGTATGCTACATCGATCTAGAAAAAAATCAGATGGTCACACAGAATTATAAAAGGTGACAAGTAAACTACATTTTCGTGCAATTATCCCAAAAAAAACTCCTTGTTGTTATATGTTAGGTTGCACCCAATGATGCCTCGTGAGATGGTGTGAGAAGCAAAGGTCACGCGTCACCTCATTGGGAAGGGGTGGCTCACGCGTGAGACTAAGCAAAAATGATACGTATCATATTTATTTCAGTGGGTTTATTTCAGTGTCTTTTGTTAGTTTTGTTTTAAGTGCATGAGTCAAGGACCATTATGGCGTTTCTTTTTATTATTGGGGTGTTTGTGTAACTTTGAATGTTTTGGTGATTAATATAACCTAGCAGCCGATTGTTTTCTGGACATCCAGAAATCGGTTTAGCCTCCTATCTCTTAGCTTCTTGTTTCTAACTCTATCAAGGGTATCAAAGCCGTTCCGATCTCTCATCGGAATTCCTCGCCGCCATGACCAACACTTGCAACCAGGAGATCGACAACACCCTCAAGTCCCACGACAAGGCCATCCTCGACATCCAAGCTGCCTTATCAGCCCTCATGAAGCAGCAGGAGCAGTCGTCCAAGCAACAGGAGGAGATCCTGAAGGCGATTCGTGATAAATCCACTCAGTCCTTAGGCAGTTTCTCCGGTTCCTTCTCCGGCGGTGATGCAGAATCACGAGGTACCAAACCCTTTCGGCTCGGTAAGATTGATTTTCCTAAATTCGCGGGAGTCGATGTGGAGGGGTGGATCTATCGTTGCGAGCACTTTTTCGCAATGGATGAGACCCCAGATGCGACCAAACTTCGGTGTGCGGCGGTTCACTTGGAGGGCGATGCACTCCAATGGCACCGGGCCTTCATGAAAACACGGAATGCTACTGTTGCAGAAATTCCGTGGAATGATTATGTCAAATCTATTTCAGCGCGTTTCTCGAATGCCATGTTTGAGGACCCGTTAGAGGAGTTAGCATCTCTCGTTCAAACGGACGAGTTACAAACTTATAACAATTCCTTCGATGCTCTATTGAACAAGGTAACTCTAAGCGAAACTCAAGCGGTTAGCTTATATTTGAAGGGCCTTAAACCGGAAATTAAGGGTCCAGTGAAAATGTTCAAGCCTCAAACACTGCATGAGGCGTATGGGTTAGCAAGAATTCAAGCTATCAACAACAAGAGCTTGATGAATAAACTCCAGGGCGCTGAGGACGGGTCGCAACAGGTCACGAGTGGGAATGAACATGCCAAAATAACACCCCCGGTTAATGCTTCAAAACTTCCCTTGCTGCCAACTCCAACAACCGAGCCATTGGCTTCTAAACCGGGAACTCTTAGCTCAAAGCGTTTGACGAGTGATGAACTTGAGATAAAAAGGGCAAAAGGGGAATGTTTCTGGTGTACTGAAAAGTTCGTTCCGGGGCACAAGTGTAAGAAAAAACAACTTTACATACTTGAGGTTACAGATGATGAGAAACAAGCGACTGAATATGAAGACCAGGGTACTTGATTCACTTTTTGAGGACAAAAAAGTGGTTAAGCGGGGAGTATTGATATGTATCATATTTATTTCAGTGGGTTTATTTCAGTGTCTTTTGTTAGTTTTGTTTTAAGTGCATGAGTCAAGGACCATTATGGCGTTTCTTTTTATTGTTGGGGTGTTTGTGTAACTTTGAATGTTTTGGTGATTAATATAACCTAGCAGCCGATTGTTTTCTGGACATCCAGAAATCGGTTTAGCCTCCTATCTCTTAGCTTCTTGTTTCTAACTCTATCAAAAAAAAGGAGCGAATGGTGACTTGCTCACCTTTCGTGAGTGTTTTTATATGTGGGCCATATGAGTTATTTTTATTATTAAATATTTGATTAATAACTATGTGTGGGTATTTTGTGAGGTATATTTATATAAAGTGAGTATTTTATTTAAAGGTGAAGAGTGGTGATAATTGTGAGTAGTGAACGGAGGTAAATGGAGAGATAAAGCTGATGTGATGCTGAGGTGGAAGGTGTACTGATGTGACTATTGTGAGTAACCATAGAAAAACAAAGTTTATACTTATATACAGTGGCGGATCTTGAAGTTTTGAGTAGGGGGGGCCGGAAATTTTTTTGTCCTATCATTGTATTATGGTCTTCTAATTCGGGGGGCCGACTTAGTAAATATAATTTTTTTCGGACGAAATATGGATAAATTAGCACTACGGAGCGAAAAATCCGCCCCAGCTTATATAAAAAACATGATACACAGAGAGTTGTAAATGATTATAAACTGGTTAAATCTGCTTTGTATTTTCACATTAATTATGTACCTATAAATCACCATCACCATTAATTCATTTTGCACCAAGTTCGTCGATAGCTGATAGAACCCACTAACATTTTCCTTGCATCTTAAGGAATAGTTGATAAAAGGAAAAGGGCTTAGAGAAAGAAAAGAAATTCAAACTGATAGTGTACCTTTGTATTTTCCACCATCTATGTTCAGCAGGGACGGAACCAGGGGATTCCTGCGGGTCTATCAATACGTGTTTCTATATTATCGTTCTAAATTTTTTTGCACACGGTCATATTTGGTCACGTTTCCGTCATGATGTTTAGTTTGACTACCAAGCTACGTCATATTACTGAATTCACTTTGCCAACCTAAAACCTGTTCTCAATGAATTCAAGGCCAACTATAACATAAAAAAACTAGTAAAAGTTAGGGATAATTACTAAAATAGACCGGGCAACCAAGTGGTTGAAGGTTTTTGCCCCGAAAAAAAAAACTTCTGATATAGACCAGGCAACTGGGCATCTCGACCCATACGGTGACAAGTGTCCTACAGTTGCCCAAAAAATAGTCAGAAAAGTGACACTTGTCACTTGCAGATTTCAGTTGCCCAAAAAGTACAGATTTCCTTGATCTAATATCAGAAGTTTTTTTTTGGGGGGGCAAAAACCGCCAACCACTTGGTTGCCCGGTCTATTTTAGTAATTATCCTTAAAAGTTATAACATCAACATATATTTTGTAAAGCCGCTAATGTTTTTCAACTATAAAAGTAGTACTCCGTAAATAGTTGCACACTATTGTCTAGCTTAGGTGTCAAATTGTAAAACCTTGAACAGTAAAAAAATACATCTTTTTATCTAAGAGCACTAGGTGTCGAGCTCGCCACGTCTCGCCGAGGATGACATGGCAGCTCGCCACCCCTCGCCGTGACACCACCCAAATTCGTCATAGCTCGCCGAAACCAAGCTACTTGTGCAGACGGCGAAGCAAATTTGCTGACAAGTGGGGCCCTTTTTTAATATCAAATGTTTTTTTGTTAGTTTTCTTGACTTTTTAGATCAATGATCGAGAGATGGTTTAAGATTTTTGTGGATCTGGTCAGTTTCTTTTGTAGATCGAGAATTTTTGTGTATGTGATGTTGTCTGTGTGGTTTATCCGGATTTGTTTTTGTGTGTGTGGATAAGATTTTGACTGATTAATTATAATCAATTGTGTGTGTGGTGATATGTGTTTGTTTTTTTGTTTGTGTTAATACAAATGGGATGAATGAAATGCTTAACGGTGTTGTATAATTTGTTTTCCGTATCGTGTTTATCTTTTTCGTATCGTTTTTTTTTTTTTTTTTATCGTTTTTTGTTTTTCGTATATTTATTTTATGTTTCGTATGTTTTAATATGTTGTAATGTATTTTTTTTAATAAAATGAATTTAGTTTATTTGAAAATTTGAAAAAAAAAAAAAAAAAAAAAAAAAAAAAAAAAGGAAGTGGTGGGACCCAAATGAGTAAGTTGTGGTTTGTTATGATAAAGGGGGTTGTAAAGGGAGGTTTGTCATGGTAACCTTTGGCATGCCATAGAGATTTTTTTGGTACTAATTGCTAGGGGGATCTACAGTCATTACATATCCTGTGGTTTCTCGTTGTAGTGTTAAAAAAAATATTTTGAACTTTTGCCAATCGATTTACAAAGAGTGCATACCCACCAAAAAGAGGTGCACACCCTTACCAAACTATTGTTTAGCTCTTTAAAAGTTAAATTATAAAGAAAACTCCTCGCAGTCGTGGTCTTGGCGAAGAAGAAGGCAAGGAGCATTAATAAGATCAGGCCCAATTGAGATGCAAATATATTACATCCTCATCAGTTGCCTTGACCCAGCCCACTATAAATAATATTTTACAAATCTCTTTTTAATTGTTAACCTTTTTAATACATTTTTATTATTATTATTAGTTCACAAAATGTGCTATGTCGTTTAGGATTTGAGATAGTATATTAACTAGATATTTTTCCTCGATGTTTCTAATACGAAATTTAATCAATTCTATCCGAATATTACAGCTAGTTACGATTGTATTATCATCACCAATCGTTTTGTAACTAAAGCATCAAATTATGTATACCATCAGGGACAGAACCAGGGTGGGTTCCGGAGGTTCCGAGACACCCATGAAATTTTGCGTTGTATGTTAATTTTTGTAAAATACCTTGTTGATGCAAATAATGTTTCTAAAAACGTTATTTATATCTTTCGATTACTTCACGTTTTGAGGATGACAAAATGTGAAATTACGTTACGTTAAAATGAACGTAAACAAGTTTTTAATCGGAAGATCCCGTTTCTACGCAAATCACTCTTAGACAAATTTACAAACTTAACAAATGATCAAGGAAGTAAATTTTAGTTTTGAGAGCTCACATTTTTAATGGGACAAAACATTTTTTCAAAAATACACATGACAAATTATTTTTGAATTATTAAGAAATATTTTAAATGGAAAAATATGTTTGAAAATCACAACAGCTATTTTTCCCTCCAAAATCAGCTCCAACCTTCCCCAAATAAGTTTTCACCAGAAAAGACAAAATTTGGAGCGTCCTAGTCTAGGACGGCTCCAAGGTTCCACTAAATTTAGTGGAGCCGTGGCATATTTAGTGGAGCCGTCCGTACTATTTTTTCTGTAACGTTCAGATTTTCTTTGCCTATAAATACCAACCCCTTTCACAGATTTTAGGCACCCTTTCACACAAAAAACTTTCTGGTTTTAAACCTCTCACACCTTTCTTTCTTTTTGATCATTTAGATTAGTTTCTTTTGTTTTAAGAGTGATCCAATCATCCACCAAGAGATCCTCTTCATTCCTCTTGATTAGCAAGAGAAGAACACAAATATCCAAGAAGATACAAGGTGTTATCATTCCTCTTCCAAGTGCAAGAGAAGAACTCAAAATCTTCAAGAAGATACAAGAGTTGTAGTGGTTAGGTTTTTGTAACACTTGTTACAACCTTGTTGTATCATAGCATACATCAAGTTTATTTATCTTTTGTGAGAGAGAGTGAAGATCAAGTGTGATCTTATAAGAGATAGTGAACATCTCTTGAAGCCATTGGGCTTGTGTGATTGATCAAGAAGATCAAGGGTCATTAGGATAGAGTTAGTAGAGTGAGTTGATCATTGTGATCGTGTTGAGATCTTGGTGATCTCTTGAAGCCATTGGGCTTTTGTGTTTGGTCACGTGGACCTTGGTAGATTGGTGCTAGCTAAGATTATCACTCGACATCTAGCTTAGTGTCGGAAATAGGATAAACGACGTGTACGGTTTTCTCCGCCTGAAAGGAGGTTGTTGATATAGTGTTTGAAACTCTCGAGTGTGGTACTCGGGGAGTGGAGTAGGGCGAAGAAGAGCTTCGTAGCCGAACCACTATAAATCCTTTGTCTCGGTTTGATCTTTCCAACTCTACTCTTTACTTTTATTATTTATCATTTGTTAGATTAGTGTGTAGTTCATATTGGTGTTGATTGATTACACATAGAGTTCGAATCAAAGTTTCGAATAGCCAACTTTTAAAACAAGATTTTTAAAAGAAATTTTAAACCGGTAAACTATTCAACCCCCCTTCTAGTTTTCCACAATTGGTATCAGAGACACGTCTGTCAAGATTTTAAAATATATTGTATTTTAAAACTTGAATCGATCAATGGATTCAGACAAATATCTAGAAGGGCAATCTATGCAAAGACCACCACTTTTCGAAACCGATTGTTTTATATATTGGAAAACAAGATTCGAAACGTATGTGAAATCAAAAGACATTGATCTTTGGCATGTTATTACCGAGGGTGACTTTCAGCCGATTCAATTGAATCCGATAACTAAAAAGGATGAAATTGTTTCATATGATAAACAAAGTGATGAACTAAAAAGGAAATTAGCCAAAAATAATGATGCTAAAATGATGATTTATAATGCTTTGCCTAAAAAGGAATTTGAAAGAATTTTCATGTGTAATACGGCAAAAGATATTTGGAAAACTTTGTTAGTCACTCACCAAGGTAATAACCAAGTCAAAGAGAACAAGATAGATCTTCTTGTTCAACAATATGAACAATTCTCCATTTCGGAGGATGAATCAATAGATAATGCTTTTGCAAGATTTAATACTATTATCACTAGTCTTAAAGCTCTTGATGAAGGTTACTCTAGCAAGAATTATGTTAGGAAGTTTCTTAGGGCTCTACATCCTAAATGGAGAGCAAAGGTCACCGCCATAGAAGAGTCAAAGGACTTGGCGACCTTGTCACTCGATGAACTTATAGGAAACTTGAAAGTTCACGAGATGATAATCAAGAAGGACTCCGACATTGTCAAAGGCAAAAGCGAGAGAGTTAGATCTCTAGCATAGAAAGCCAAAAAGGAGACTAGTGATAAGGAATGTTCGAGTTCCGATAGTGAAGATGAAGAATATGCACTAGCCGTTAAAAACTTTAGAAAGTTATTTAGAAGGAAAGGTAGATTTCCTAGACAACCTCGCGATGAAAGGAGGTCATCTCAAAAGAATCATGATGAAAGGAAAGGGACAAGTGATAGGAAATGCTATAGATGCGGAGATCCTAATCACCTCATAGGAGAATGTCCTAAACCACCGAACTTCAACAACCAAAGAGCATTTGTAGGAGGCTCTTGGAGTGATAGCGGTGAAGAAGAAGAGAAGAAGCTTAACGATGAAACATGCCTAATGGCTCAAGCTTCTAACGAGGTACATTCCGACTCTTCTTATTATAGTGATAATAATTCGTCAATAGATGATAGTGAATTGCATGACGAATACAACAGACTATGTGTAGTTAGTACTAAGATCTTAGGTAGAAACACAAAGTTAAAATTAAAACTAAAAGAACTAGAACTACAAGTTTTAGAATTAAAAGATCATGTCAAGAGACTTGAGAAAAACAAAGAAGTAGACTTAGGATGTGGGTCATGTATGAGTTTTCAAGTAGAAAATGAAAGGCTTAAAGAAAATGCTTTAAGAATCATTAAGTTTGATAAAGGAACCAAAACACTTAATGATATACTTGAAAACATTAGATATAGTGAACATGACCGTTCGGGTTTAGGATTTGACCCAAATCAGGCTTCTACAAGCGGTACTAAACAAGTAAAATTTGTAATTGATGAAGCGAAAAGTGTACCGCTTTTAGGGGGTCATTTAAGCCCTAAATCGTATTTATTTGATCAAATATTGCCCTAAATCGTTCCTTTTGTCATTTTAGGTACTTTGGAGAAGAAATCTGGAAAAGGAAGCATTTTGGACGTTTTTGGAGCATAAAAGTGAAGAAAACGGCAAAGTCTCAAAATTATGCTGGAAACTACCTTTGACGGCGTCAGGAATTGGTCCAGACGGCGTCATGGCTTGGCAAAAGTGGTGGATATGAAAATTACTCATGATAAGCCAGAGAATTTTGCATGAAAAATCTGACGGCGTCACCCTTTAATGTGATCAAGGTCGTCACGGCTTAAGCTAAAGAGGGACGGCGTCAAGCCTTGATAAGCCAGAGCGGATTTTGGAGGTCTAAAGAGGGACGGCGTCAGGAAGGCCATCCGGGAACCCTAAAAGCGGCGAGGTGACGGCGTCAGGATCTACAACGTGACGCCGTCAGCCCTTAAACTCTATATATAGTTTTGCAATTTTTTGTCATTAGTGTGGAACTTTGTGTGTAACCTTTTGGGAGGAAACCCTAAGACGATTTTAGCAGCTTTTTCAAGGCTTTTTGCCTTGAGATCTTCCATGTTACATTGAAGATAAGTTATCAATTAATCATTCAATATGTCTATGTGTTGTTTGATTCTATCTTGTTCTTGTCTTTTGTTTAACATGCTAGGCTAGGTTTTCTTTGTGTTTGCTTAGATCTAATGAAACCTAACTATTGATTGTTGGTTATTAGTGTGTTATTAGTTGTATTGGATGATTGTTTATCTATGTTAGGCTTAAGAAAACTGGCTAACCTCCTATTCGGTAACTTGCTTGAACGTCTTAAGAAACATGAACCAATGCGTACTAAGGTTTTTATGGTTGTATTTAATGCATGAGCGAATTCTAGTGATCCCATGTTAGGAGCTTCTTAGCCGGCTCGACATAGGAGTGAAGTAGGAGCTTGTAGAGTTGGGGAAGTACGTACGCCACCCTACGATTGGTATTAAGGAATACACCCGTCATCCACGCGATTAATACACACTAATCAACCGGTAAAAAGATAGTTAGGGAGTAAGGAAATCTAAGTAAACACATTTCTCTTCACATAAGTTTTACCACCTTTTCATTTTCAGTTATTATATTTTATTTGCATTCGTAGTTATTTGGGTTAGTTGATTAGCAACTAATTCCGCCCACTCTTTCAAACCCGAGATTTTACTTGCTTTCATAAAATTATAAAAACATAAAAAAGAATCTTCTCTCACCCCTAGACCTATTAGAGTAGTTTTTCAATCCTAACGACACTATTCCCTGTGGAGAACGATCAATCCCCCGTACTTACCACTACACTATACTACATCGGTCAGGTACACTGCCTGGTGGGGTTGTAAGCCTCTTGAGATCCCTCGAGAGGTAAAACCTGTTGTAAGGTCGCAAAACCACGCATCAAGTTTTTGGCGCCGCTGCCGAGGAATAGTTATTGTTTAGGTTGAATTTTTATTTTTTATTTTATAGGTCTACTCACTAGATTCCTTTCTAGTGAGATTTTTATTTTCTTTTTCTAGGTTTTCTTTAGTCTATCTATTTTCTTCGTTTCTTTGTTCGTAACCATTACCATTCGACATCATGGAAGATGGTAATATCCTTGATCCCAACATCCCACCACCACAACAACCACCACCACCTCCTAGAGCCCGTACCTTAGGAGACTACTCCCGTCCTAGCCACCATGGCTACCGGAACACCATTGAGCTCACTCAAGGAGCCAATGTCACACCCTTGCGATCCGACACCATCCGGTTGGTGCAAAGCGGATGCGCATTCCATGGACTTCGTTCCGAAGATCCTAACCAACATCTCAAGGACTTTCTCAAAATTGTTGATTCCATAGACCTTGATGTTGCCACTCGAGAGACGACCCGACTGCGTCTCTTTCAATTCTCTCTGCGGGACCAAGCTAGTCAATGGCTAGAGCGTCTACCCGCAGGATCCATCACCTCTTGGGATGATCTCACCACTCGCTTCCTTGCTCAGTTTTTCCCACCGGGAAGAACTACCAAGCTAAGGAATGATATCTTGATGTTCCAACAACGTCAAGGCGAAACCCTCTACGAGGCATGGACTCGATTCAAGGACTTACTCCAAAAAGTCCCTCACCATGGCATAGAACTTTGGCTCCAAGTCCAAATCTTCTATGACCATATCAATCTTTCCACGAGGCAAACCATTGACCAATCGGCCGGTGGTAAGCTACGTGATCTAAGTGCGGAACAATCATGGGCTCTCCTAGAAGATCTTGCTCTTTATGACAACGAAAGTTGGAGTGATCCCCGTGATTTGAATAAAACGGTCAAGGCAATATCTTTGCCTTCGAGCAATTCAAGCACTTCCGACCGTAGGATCATAGAACTTGAAGACCAAGTCAAGTTTCTTATGAAATCCTACGAGGCTCCTAAACCTTCAAGCCAAGTGAACAAAATCACTTCTTCATGTGAATTATGTAGTGGTCCCCACGACACTCGTGATTGCATGGAACTCCCCGAACAAGCTTTTGCGGACTACGCATCCTCGCGTACCAACGGAGCGGGAGACAAGTGGTACACTTTCAAACCCGAGCCAAACCCCTACGGTGATTCATACAACCCCTCATGGAAAAATCACCCGAACCTTAGGTGGAAACAAAACCAAAACGCACAACAAACCAATTCTTCCAACCCACCTAATCGTTTCCAATCAAGCGGTTCCAACTCGAACCGTACTTTCAATAGCAATCCTTCCCACAATTATGGTAGTACCAATAATCTTGAAGGATTGATGTCCAATTTTATGGCATCTCAAGAAGCTCGGATAGCCAAATTCGAATCCGAATTCAATCAACAACAAACGGAGATGACCAGTAAAATTGACAACTTATTGAAAGCCCTCAATAACCAAGTGCTATCACCTCCACATAAGGACGCTAGGAACACAAATAGCGGACCCTAAGTAAAAGACCCCTCTTCATCCAAACATGTCCACTTCGTCAACATTGTCACTATCAAACCGATTGATAGGAATGAAGATAACAGTGAACCTATGGATGAGGTTAAGAAAGTCGAGGTTGATAAGGAAGTTAGGACAAGTGAGATTGAAGAAGTAGATGATGATGAGGACTACTTCAATAGGCTACCCACTAAGGAAGAGCGCGCATATCATACAGACTTATTCGATGACCCCGAGACACCATACTTCCTAGGTAGACCAATTATAAAAATAGGCGACCCTTCTAATCTCAACATACCATGCAACATCGGACATTTACATGTGTGGAAAGCCTACATCGACCTTAGATCACCCATAAATATCATGACTAGAGCCCACTACAACTTGATAATGAAAAATCAACTTGGGTATAGGATGTTCCCTGACAAGGGTTGGATGAGTAACTTCACAGGAAGAGTTAAGGGATTACCGATTTATGTAGGAAACTTCACCTATGTCACCAACTTTGTAATTGTAGAAGATATCCGCCCAATAGTCGATGCATCCTTAACTCAAGTGGTTTTTGGAAAACCATTTGTTGAGGTCTCTAGAATGACTTATGAACCCTCCTTAGGGATAGTTAGATTTAAGGATGAGACCGATGAGGTAAACTACCAAATGCCATATAAGATAGAGCAATTCCAACACTTGTCAAATGTTGAGAAGGAGCTTAAGCAAGCAGTCTACTATAGAAATGATGGAGATAGAAGTAAAGGAGTAGACTATGTTATGGGAAGGATATTCGGTTTCTACAAGGATTGTTTGAAATTAGGACCGGAATATAGAACCGGACATGAGGATGACCTAGAAACCGTGACCAATGATGGAATCACGTAATGTACGGTGACTTTGAGTCTAGCTACAAGACTCGTTAATAAAGAAAAGCGCTTCTTGGGAGGCAACCCAAGCTTTATTTGTTTTGTGTGTTTATTCATTTGTTTGTTTGATTTTATTTGTTTCCGTATGTGTGTTTAATTTTTATTTTTATTGATTCATGTTCAAAACTAATTTGTGAAAATGCTTTATTTTGTTTTTAACTTCGTCTTAACTACATATAAAGGTATTTTGCAAAAGTTAAGTGTAAGGGAAATCTAAATCGGTTTATTAGAACACAAATGGACATGAATCGTAATAATAATAAATTAACATACATATTAGTATTTGTTTGAGTCAAATGCTTGTATCGAGTCATAATGATGTTTTGCAGGATTTCCTGGAAGTAAGGTATAGGTTTTTCCAAAAAATTTCCAGAAACTTAACATGAGAATTCTGTCAGACCATTTCTGACGGCGTCAAGCTTTACAACCTGACGGCGTCAGGTTTAATTTTCTGAAAATTTTTGAAAGTTTTGTTTTCATAAAAAGTTTTTATTAAATCTCTAACTTATAATCTCCAGGAATCTGCAAAATTATCATTCCACAAGCATTATATCCTTATATAGAGTTTATCCCGCCGATGTTATGCAGGTTTTCGTGTTTGTTTTCTCAGGTTTAACAGGTTATTTTGGACAAGGAAATGTTTGTTGGATCAAGCTTATGGCGATGCATTAGTCATAAAGCTTCAACATTACCTTGGAAAAAGATCTAACCGTGTTACCACATTATCCACCGAGCGAATCAGGGGAGTATTTGATTTCATTCTTTTACCTTATTACTTTTACATCTTGTTATTTGAACATTGGGGACAATGTTCATCTTAAGTGTAAGGGGGGGGGGTAAAAGTACGATACTTTAGAGAATACAATTGCACTTGATTTTTGTTTGTTTGATGGTAGATGTGTAATAAAACTGAGATAAATACCTGTTAGGGCAATTTTAGTGCCAAATTTAAAATTTTTTACAACATTTAGGAGTGAAACTTTAGTTCTAATAAGCGTCTCATGGATAGGAGTTATATGACTAGCACAAAAACCGTACCACTAAAAAATTTTCCACCCCCAAATATGTGAGGTTCGCCCCTAGAATTGGTAGGAAAAGCATTTATGCTATGATGTGTGTACCGGTAGCACTTAGATTCTAGAACTTGCGTTAGGACCATTCCGAGGCCACAAGTGAGACTACATTCGTGTAGTTAGATTTACTACATGATAAGAGGCATTAGGATTAACCCATTGTTTTACACCTGTGTTTTTGTTATAATTACATTGGCTACATTGGTCAAGTAATTCTCCCACACCCTTTGCGTTGTACTCATTTTTAGTACACGATACCCCTAGTACACCCCTCAGAGCCTATCTTTTCGTTTCGACCTTTAAGCATTTTACTTAAAGGAAGAATTTGTTACACCCCACTTAAATGTACACCCAAATCGCCTTAGCCTACCTTGTATGCACTCATTTTTAGTGCATTATTGTGACAACATTTGTATAAACCCAAGTTAATTATCTAATTGATTACATGGTTGCTAAGTCGAGTCATATCCTTGTACATATTGTTTTGGGACAATTGGGACTCATGGGTAAAGTACTAGTGTAATGGAGTAATGGGGAAGAACATCATTTATTACCCCCATATGTGCTAAATATTTTAAAAAGTACTCCAAGTTTTTCAATTATCTTAATTCGAGTCATTAGAATAGTATTTGTAAAGTTATGTAAAAGTTCAAGTGTAAGGGGAATGCAACGCCCCTATGATGTATTATTTTGGATGGTAGGGCAAGAATGTATGGAAAAAAAAATCGAAAAATCAAGAAAAATACAAAAAAATTGAGAAAAAGAAAAGTTGAAAAAACATACGGACTACCATCCCGTTTCATTTTATGTTTATTTTATGTTTTTGTTATTTTGTTTTTAGCTTAAGATTGAGTCGAGTCTTGGCTTAGCAACATTGTATAGTACATGTAATTAATCAAGATCTTTAACTCACCACCAGTAAAATATCCTTTATCCAACAAAACCGTGTTTATCATATCCCTACACCTAACGTTATAACCCGTTTAAAAGCCCTCTTTGATAGTTTATCTTAGGTGCTTACGCCTAGTGGAGGAGGTTTTTGATCCTTTCCCAAGCCTATGGTAATCTATTTGCTATGACAGGTAGTGAGAGATAATATCCGTTTTCATTTATGAGATTTATGTTGATGACACTTGAGAGATGTGAGTATCTAAACACTACTTGTGAGGTGCTAGTATGTAATCTCCGTGCTTATTATGATTAAAGTGGAACGACTAATTGTTGCAATTACTTTTATATTAGCATTAAATGACCCCTAACTTGTATTTTGATTAGAATAAAAGCGCATTTGCTTGAGGACAAGCAAATCTCAAGTGTAAGGGTATTTGATGAAGCGAAAAGTGTACCGCTTTTAGGGGGTCATTTAAGCCCTAAATCGTATTTATTTGATCAAATATTGCCCTAAATCGTTCCTTTTGTCATTTTAGGTACTTTGGAGAAGAAATCTGGAAAAGGAAGCATTTTGGACGTTTTTGGAGCATAAAAGTGAAGAAAACGGCAAAGTCTCAAAATTATGCTGGAAACTACCTTTGACGGCGTCAGGAATTGGTCCAGACGGCGTCATGGCTTGGCAAAAGTGGTGGATATGAAAATTACTCATGATAAGCCAGAGAATTTTGCATGAAAAATCTGACGGCGTCACCCTTTAATGTGATCAAGGTCGTCACGGCTTAAGCTAAAGAGGGACGGCGTCAAGCCTTGATAAGCCAGAGCGGATTTTGGAGGTCTAAAGAGGGACGGCGTCAGGAAGGCCATCCGGGAACCCTAAAAGCGGCGAGGTGACGGCGTCAGGATCTACAACGTGACGCCGTCAGCCCTTAAACTCTATATATAGTTTTGCAATTTTTTGTCATTAGTGTGGAACTTTGTGTGTAACCTTTTGGGAGGAAACCCTAAGACGATTTTAGCAGCTTTTTCAAGGCTTTTTGCCTTGAGATCTTCCATGTTACATTGAAGATAAGTTATCAATTAATCATTCAATATGTCTATGTGTTGTTTGATTCTATCTTGTTCTTGTCTTTTGTTTAACATGCTAGGCTAGGTTTTCTTTGTGTTTGCTTAGATCTAATGAAACCTAACTATTGATTGTTGGTTATTAGTGTGTTATTAGTTGTATTGGATGATTGTTTATCTATGTTAGGCTTAAGAAAACTGGCTAACCTCCTATTCGGTAACTTGCTTGAACGTCTTAAGAAACATGAACCAATGCGTACTAAGGTTTTTATGGTTGTATTTAATGCATGAGCGAATTCTAGTGATCCCATGTTAGGAGCTTCTTAGCCGGCTCGACATAGGAGTGAAGTAGGAGCTTGTAGAGTTGGGGAAGTACGTACGCCACCCCACGATTGGTATTAAGGAATACACCCGTCATCCACGCGATTAATACACACTAATCAACCGGTAAAAGATAGTTAGGGAGTAAGGAAATCTAAGTAAACACATTTCTCTTCACATAAGTTTTACCACCTTTTCATTTTCAGTTATTTTATTTTATTTGCATTCGTAGTTATTTGGGTTAGTTGATTAGCAACTAATTCCGCCCACTCTTTCAAACCCGAGATTTTACTTGCTTTCATAAAATTATAAAAACATAAAAAAGAATCTTCTCTCACCCCTAGACCTATTAGAGTAGTTTTTCAATCCTAACGACACTATTCCCTGTGGAGAACGATCAATCCCCCGTACTTACCACTAGACTATACTACATCGGTCAGGTACACTGCCTGGTGGGGTTGTAAGCCTCTTGAGATCCCTCGAGAGGTAAAACCTGTTGTAAGGTCGCAAAACCACGCATCAGTAATGCCTGAAATGTCCAAGTCTGAAAGTGACGGCACCACTAATGATACAGACGGCACCAGTAAATTTAGTGGTACCGTGTGGTGCTGAGGACAAAACTGGGTCAATTCTGAAAAGGAACTTGAGTCCTAAACCGAGTCGCGTAGTTGTAGATAGTACTAGAGTGTCTACACCAAGTAATGAGAAAGCCAAAGGCTTTTACAAACCATTGTCATCTCCCGAACATGGATTTGTAAAGCGTGGCACTAGGTCTACTACTCCTCCACCTAGAAAAATTAATTCTCCCAAACCTCGGTCTATAACTCCTCTACCGAGAGGTAACTTTAGAAGACAAAATCATCCAAGTAACTTTCCCGTAACTTGGAATGATCGTCCATCAAAAGGTTACTTACCATGGGAAATGTGTCCTCCATTCTCACATCCTAAACTAATGCAACAAATGCGTAGGATGTTTGACTCTAACAACTTTGGACCCATGAGATATTGGGGACCAGATGTTTAAACTTTTGTTTTGCTAGGAAAACATGAGTGTAAATAAATTTCGGAGTCTAACAAAAGGAGTATGATGTGTTATCAAACAAGTCTGGTGACGCAAAAGTCAAGTCGTGTCTTATATGCTCAACATTCAACAAAGGTAGTCTAATCCTCTAGTTTTAAGAGCAACACCTCAGGCATAGGTACGCTTTCTTAAAACACCCTTTGTTAGTAGTAATGTTTGGCATGAAGTAGTGTAGTTAGAATCTAACATGGTAGGCACTATAACACAGAAACTTTATTCACATCTCATCATGTCAAACTCAACTTGTCCAGAAATGTTCGATGATCGCTTGAAGATCATGCGTGACAAGTTTGAATTAAGCATTGATGAGTGAATCAAGTTTCCTTCCTTGCACATAAGTAATCTTGCCTAAATTAAGTATCCCTTTAAACTTATGTATACTATATGTATGAGATACATAGTTTAAGTAATAGTCTTAATTGACACTGACGCCCATATCCGCAAAAACGAAACTCACAAGAGACGAAGAAGGTGAGTGCGCGGATATAACTAGGTTATGGGCATAATAGGTAAAGTAGTTTACCTAACAGCAAGTAGGTCCATTATCATGATAATGAGAGAGTAAATGTGGATTGAAACATAGAGAGTAATGTTTGTACCTTCATAGGTTGATTAACAAACATCTTGGTTCCCCAAGAAATAAACTACTCTTATTGTTTCCACGACCGAAGCCGAGTACGTAAGCACCGGAAAGGCATGACAACAAACACTATAGATGAGACAACCCCCTATGAAGAGTAGCAGTCAAGATGCCATTAGACTTGACCGGGAACCCTGTAGTTTGCTCATGAACGAAGCTCGTCGAAGTACGTCATCTCCTCCGTCTCTTAAATGACAACATCGTCAATTCTCCAACCAATACGTACTTGTCACCCCACTCATGACTATTTAGATAATTCTTTCGAATTATTAAAGTCATCGTCCACCTCTCTCCTCATGACCTCTTAATAATTCACTTGAAATATTAACGTCATTTCTCACGTCTTGTTCCATGACTCATTCGTCATTTCACTCACATCGTCTCATGACTCTTAAGTCATTCCTCTCATCCCGCTTATGACTATTTCAATATTTCAATGGAAATATTAAAGTCATCCCTTGCGTCATATCTTATATACGTTTTATCCCTTCTATGACTCCTCAAATATTTCACGGGAAATATTGAAGTCATCCTCTACGAATCACCCATGACTTCTTAAGTCATCTATCTAACTCGTCTCATGTCTTTTAGAAATTCCTCTAGAAGTTCTAAGTCATTCCCTCACAACTCGTCACATGACTTTTTGAACATTTCACGTGAAATGATAAGTCATTCCTTACGTCTCGTACTCTGACTAATTAAATATTTCATGGGAAATATTATAGTCATCCACCAAAACAGAACTCATGACTTCTAATTATTTCACGGGAAATATTACAAGTCAATTCTCATCCAATGAAAACTTAGTCAATTTCTTTGGAAAAACTAAGGTCATTCCTTGTCATCCCGTCTAATCGTTTTCGTCAAAAAGTTTATTAGGTATAAACTTTTTCCCTCGTGTCAAAAAGTCTTACTAAATAAGTAAGATTAATCTGCCAAAAGGCAAAACAGAAGAAAAATGGCATAATCAGATACACGGCTCCATTAAATAGACACGGCTCCACTAATGTTTAGTGGAACCGTGGTGCCGTGCATCTGAATAACGCGCCACTCTTTCTTTTCTTCTGCACATCCTTTCAATCAAACCCAAAACCACTTCCTCTTGCTGTCAAAACCGAACCCATACACTAAAATTCAATTAAGCTCTTGCAAATCAAGATTGAGGCATTGGAATCAACAAATCCTAATCACAACAACACTAATTGTAAGTAAATCATACTTAATTTCTTTCAATTTGAGTCTAGGGCTTGTTCTTGAGTTCAAAATTGAATTGGGGATTTTTGAATTTTGAAATTAAGACTAGGATTAGACAATGTAGCATTCACATGATTCCCTAAACCTAGGATTTTCACGAACCCACTTATGTTGCAAAACCTAGTCCGAATTTAATAACTAAAATCGGATTATGATTGATTGTTTGTAGTGGAATCATGTTTAGGATTACTAAAATTGGATTAGGAACGTTTTGCATTAAAGCTTTTCAAACTTAAAGCTAGTTGGCACCATGTTGAGGCGTTTGCCAAACACCCCAATTCGATCATTTTTCGAAAATCTTCACAAGTCTAGGATCATGAAACCTTTTTCATGCATTGTTGATGCAAATTAAAAACGTTTTTGCATGTATACGCGAACTCTCAAATATGGGTCGAAGTACATAATTGATATGTATTGTTCGACATATTTGATTGAGCAGAAGTGAAGTTAGGAGCGTTTGGGTAAATCTCATTAGGATAGTTTTAGAGTCGAGATTGCCGCACCTCCACATTGTTTGCATTTAGGCACACACACTAGAAGTGTAATCATTAAAATGCAACGAACTAACATATACAAAAATATTTTTTTTGTAGATAACAATGCCTCGAAATGATTATCAAGATACCAGACAATACATTCTTAGTACTCTTGAAAATCTAAACATTCCTGATGAGCAAAGAGCTTATCTCGCAAAAGTCCAAAATTGATACATACACGAAGGGCGTGTAGTCGATGCACTCTATGTCACGACAGACAACATCCGTGTCTATTTCCCTTCTATCGAGTTCGATTGTTTGTACAAAATAAATGATCAAAGAGCTTCGTCTCGATATTAGAAATTGGGAACTTCTTCTGCGTGAGAACGCGTTAAGCCTTGCAGGCAACCGTGATCACGTTCCAGCAAGTCTTGCCCACATGCTCTACTGTCTTAGTATCGAGGAACCTTACAACCTCGCATACTACATGGTCAAACGGATGGCCAGTATTCATCGTCGTTCCGATGAGCTCATGCAATATGGCATGTTGCTTACTCGTTTATTCAGATGGGTTATACAAACCTACCCATCTCTCAATGATGTCGACTATGTCCTAGTCAATCTGGTTATGAAACCACTTGGTGGACCACAACGTCGCACAAAGCAACGTAAGGACAAAGGGTCCAAACGTGGTCGTAAATCCACTTCCGATATTCCCCACTCTTCCTCCTCGTTCGGTTAAAGTTCGTCTTCTCAACCTATGGATGAGGATGATGATGAGGTGAACGAAGAAGGAACGTCTTGTCCTAATACTCCCTCTCCCGACACCTTCTTTCGTAACCTTGACACCTCATCATTCACACAAACATCCGATGTTGAATTCGGACAAAACAACTTATCCACAATGATGAGAAGACAAACTACCATGTACAATCGATAAGTCTCGATGCATGAGCAAACTATCGAGGGATTCAAGGCCATCGGCAAGGCGATCAAAGGGCTTGGGAACAAGATTAAAAAGTTGGGGAGGAAACGAAACTAGTTAGGATTAGCTTAAGTAGTACTATTAACTTAAGTATTATTAAGCTATTATAAATAAAGCCATGGCAATGTCCATAAACATTAATTTGCTTGAAGTGTTTTCCTTTTAACATTTTATACTTGAACTTGGTTAATTTGCTTAGTTAATTAACCTTTATGTTAATCAATCTTCCCTAGTTCATGCATGTTCTATTATTTTATTACATGCACTAGATGTTAAACTTGATTGAATTCATGCATGCTTAATAGTTGCCTAAATACATAGATGATCACATGATCATGTTGGTTGCTAGTTGAAACTAGCTTTAGGAATTTTATGTGTTTAATGGTTTGAGGCTTTGAGATTTGCAGCCAATGGATTCCCCAGAAATTTCCCCATTTAGGTTGCCTAAAACCTGCAGACCTGGAAAGAAGGTCAAATGGAGGACACGACTCCACTAAATAGGGGACGACTCCACTAAATTTAGTGGTGCCGTGGTACATTTAGTGGTACCGTGCCTCTGGAAGACGATTTTCACTATTTCCTTCCACTTTTTGACTTCTTTTTCCAGAAAATCTGCCAACATTACCTGATTCCCATACACCCAAATCCCCAAATCCCCTAATCCAACATCTTTTTCAACCTTGCATGCTTTTGATTTGGCTATTTAAACTAACATCATGCATTGCCACCCTTACACCCATCCTTACACCTTCACACTCACCATTCAACCATCATGGGATCAAGGGTATTTAAGAAACAAAGATTCTACATCAAACCAACAAATGAAACCAATCAAATTGATCAATGGATCAAGAATGCTCACCCACCACAAGCCTCACCAAACTTCAAAGAGACAATTTTCATTGATCTCACCTTGGATGATGAAGATGAAACCCACACACCCATAACCTCTACCAAATCATCATCTTCCTTCACTACACCCCAAGCTCCATCCAAGGCAACCTCTATCAAACCCACATCCTCATCCTCCACAACTAGAACCAACACACATTCATCTCAACCTAGTCCCATTCACCCTTTAGCCTTAACACTTAACTCATCACCATCAACTTCCCTTGAAATGGGAACTAACACATCACCCTCATCATTTTCACCATCACCACAACCTCTAACTCTTACCCTCACCCTATCACCAAACACTCCCTTTGAGTTTGGGAGCAACACATCATCACCTTCCCTATCACCATCACCTCAACCCTTAATGGGTTATCCCATCATTTATCCCCTTCACTCACACACCTTGAGTTGTGCTTGTTGCCATCACAACCTTGAACTCACCATGAACCTTAGAGATGGGCTTAACTTTAGGTTCTCATACCCAGAACACCTCCCCACACCACCCATAGGACCTATCATCCTTCCACCACCTCCACCACACAATAGCCCAAACTAAACATGGTTATGTTTAGTCCCTCCAATAAATGCTTAGGAACCCTTTTGAAGTTGGAAGCAAATCTTGAAGCCTCATACTACTATTGATGTTTATGTGTCTTCATGTTACTTTAAATTTGCTTTCTTGATGTAGTCATACCTATGTATGACATTTATTTTATGTTTATGAAATGGGCTTTTCATTTTGGCTACTTAGCTATTTTTTTGTGTGGTTGGATATTTGTCAAATGTGCTACTTGTTAGATATTGTATACTTGTCGTCTAACCTTGTTTTGTAGCACAAACCATTGCTCGATTCCTTTGTGTTCTCCAAATGAGGGGGAGTACACATCAAGGGGGAGCCGTCGTCACCTTTTTTATTCGACAAAAAGGGGGAGAAATGGGAGTAAACTCATTAAAAACTTGTTAAAACTAATTTTAACTTAAAATGAGTTTATATTTTGTCATCATCAAAAAGGGGGAGATTGTTGATGCAAATAATGTTTCTAAAAACGTTATTTATATCTTTCGATTACTTCACGTTTTGAGTATGACAAAATGTGAAATCACGTTACGTTAAAATTAACGTAAACAAGTTTTTAATCGGAAGATCCCGTTTCTACGCAAATCACTCTTAGACAAATTTACAAACTTAACAAATGATCAAAGAAGTAAATTTTGGTTTTGAGAGCTCACATTTTTAATGGGACAAAACATTTTTTCAAAAATACACATGACAAATTATTTTTGAATTATTAAGAAATGTTTTAAATGGAAAAATATGTTTGAAAATCACAACAGCTATTTTTCCCCCCAAAATCAGCTCCAACCTTCCCCAAATAAGTTTTCACCAGAAAAGACAAAATTTAGAGCGTTCTAGTCTAGGAAGGCTCCACGGTTCCACTAAATTTAGTGGAGCCGTGGCATGTTTAGTGGAGCCGTCCGTACTATTTTTTCTGTAACGTTCAGATTTTCTTTGCCTATAAATACCAACCCCTTTCACAGATTTTAGGCACCCTTTCACACAGAAAACTTTCTGGTTTTAAACCTCTCACACCTTTCTTTCTTTTTGATCATTTAGATTAGTTTATTTTGTTTTAAGAGTGATCCAATCATCCACCAAGAGATCCTCTTCATTCCTCTTGATTAGCAAGAGAAGAACACAAGTATCCAAGAAGATACAAGGTGTTATCATTCCTCTTCCAAGTGCAAGAGAAGAGCTCAAAATCTTCAAGAAGATACAAGAGTTGTAGTGGTTAGGTTTTTGTAACACTTGTTACAACCTTGTTGTATCATAGCATACATCAAGTTTATTTATCTTTTGTGAGAGAGAGTGTGATCTTATAAGAGATAGTGAACATCTCTTGAAGCCATTGGGCTTGTGTGATTGATCAAGAAGATCAAGGGTCATTAGGATAGAGTTAGTAGACTGAGTTGATCATTGTGATCGTGTTGAGATCTTGGTGATCTCTTGAAGCCATTGGGCTTGTGTGTTTGGTTACGTGGACCTTGGTAGATTGGTCCTAGCTAAGATTATCACTCGACATCTAGCTTAGTGTCGGAAATAGGATAAGCGACGTGTACGGTTTTCTCCGCCTGAAGGGAGGTTGTTGATATAGTGTTTGAAACTCTCGAGTGTGGTACTCGGGGAGTGGAGTAGGGCGAAGAAGAGCTTCGTAGCTGAACCACTATAAATCCTTTGTCTCGGTTTGATCTTTCCAACTCTACTCTTTACTTTTATTATTTATCATTTGTTAGATTAGTGTGTAGTTCATATTGGTGTTGATTGATTACACATAGAGTTCGAATCAAAGTTTCCAATAGCCAACTTTTAAAACAAGATTTTTAAAGGAAATTTTAAACCGGTAAACCATTCAACCCCCCTTCTAGTTTCCCACATACCTCGATTTTTCTTAAATGCATCTGGTCTAAAAAATTAGTGTTCCTCATTTAGTATAATTTTTCGTAAATGCTATTGGTCAAATTGGGTCATGGTTTCATCCCTATATATAATAGTCATAAAACATGTTCAATTGAATTATGTATATCATAATCACACTTATTTTGTTATTATTTTTTTTAAACAGTGGTATTTTATTATATGAATGGCATTATAATTATATTTGTAATCATAAGTGATACATAACGTTTTTAAATAAAAAAAGTAAATATTTGAAAAATATATCTTAAAAAACTTACATTGTTATTGTATTAAAAGAAATAGTAAAACAAAAAGGGGTGTTCACAAATCGAGTAATACTTATAGGAATCGAAATTCGAAATCGAATCGAACTGAACTGTATTTCTAACCAAACCGAATTTGTCAAAATTGAACCGAACCGAATTAAATATTCGATTTTCGGTTTGGATATGGTTTAGACAAAATGAAAACCGAACCGAATCGAAAACTGAATTCACTTAAATATATATATTTTTTATAAATTTATATAAAAAAACCATTAAAACTCTTTTCTAGAAATATAACTTTTTTAAGCATGACATTTTTTTTGGTGCTAAAATCTATATAATTAAATGAAAAAAATATATATAAATTATGTTATTTGGGTCAACACGAAAATCGAACTGAATTCAAAATTCAGTTTTCGGTTTGATTTAATACAATTTGAATCAAATTCGATTTGGTTTTACCCAGAAAAATCGTAACCAAATTAACAAAACCGAATAAACAGAACAGCCCGATAATCAAACAACCTAAAATTCTAAAAACAAATGAAAGAGACCATAGTAATTGGGGTGAGGAGATATGGGCCAAGGACTATTGGGCCAATAATGTTTGAAAACATTTTATCAACATTAAACTACCAGATTTATGTATTTGTACGTTAAATTAAAATATTTTAAGCACTTATAAAAACTTATTTGGTTCGATTAAAATATAAATATAGCTTGTGAACAGTATTTGATGGTCTATGATTGTATATATAGTATAATATTAGATTATTTCCAAATAAATTTGTTCTCTCATTTCTCATAATCATATTATAATATGATATTCTCATGTGAAAACTTTGTTTGAAATGTCTTATGCTTTGTTGTTTTAAGAGTTAACATTTAAAATGTGAGTATGTTGTTATTATAGTACACTGTTAAAGCTGTTCACTTTGTTTTGATTCAAGTAATTAAAACTTAAAGTTCACATTATACTTCATTATCAAATATGAGATTTAGTTTTCATTTAATTCGATTAGCCCAAATCCAAATCCATAACAAACTTCAGTTACATAACTCGGATAACTCGAACTTGAAAATGCCTATCAAACTTTAAGGTTTCGGCCTTTCGAGTCTATTACAAATATTGTGCCAATCCCGAATAAGAAAAAACCCGACCCGCTTTGTTTAAAATGAGGTTTGATGCCCGCGCTTCACTGCGGCGCGATTTGTATAGAGCGGTTTAATTAAAATTATAGAAGCCATTTGCTGAATTTAAATGCAAACAGGAGAGCATTTCTGCATTTAGAATGCGAAAGATGTCATACAAATAAAAAAAAAACATGAACCTCATGTCCAGCTACAGCATCTCGATATATAGAGAGTGCTGCTTGCATCACATTAACTTCAGATAGCAATTTCCTTCTCCTCTTTCCGGATAATTTTGCATAGCAGAATCACTTGATACTTGACCTAACTTCTCGAATACCTTTGGTGCAACACGTGGATCATACCCGACACATGTCATTTTCGACTTCCACATCCCTATAAGCCAAAAGAAAATTGAACCATTCAATATGTAGTGAAACCAAGTCCAAGTGAAAATGTTATTACTATATGAAGCCTTTTGAAAGAGAGATAATTTTTGGTTGTGGGACTAATTGTCTGAATCATGTCATTCAAACGCGCAACAAATTCATAAATCATGTAAGTGTCAAATTCCTCAAGAAGCAAAGCTTTTAAGACAAAAAAATAAAATAAAAAATGGGTAATTAGGTGTTTACTTTATGATTAGATTAGTTGTGTGCAACTGGTCCGAAACTAATTTTTATAATCCAAATGTTTGGCCCCTAAATAATCAAATGTTCAATATGCATTGGTTATTTTCGTAATGACTAGTTTCAAAACGCGAATCAAAATACCCCCTGTTAGCATTGATTTAAAAGTGATGGCCATTTCGTGTTTTACAGCTTTATGTATGTGTCGTATGCTATATAATAGAGTAGTATAAGAGGGCTTACGGTTGGACTAAGGTTAGTATGTAATAGATAACTCCATGTATTGTCTAAATAGTCCAATCCATGTAAACTCCAACCAAGCCCAACCGAGCCCAAAGAAAGCCTTTAGGGCGTCGGCCTATTGGCTATATAAACACACTCTCACCTCATAAGTTGGTGTGACTTAGTGTGTGCCTCAAGAGATAGCTAGGTGGGAGTGTGTGTGTTTTATTTATGTATTGTTTTCTCATTTCTAAGCTAATAGATTCGGTTTATACTTATACGACACGCATCTTTCTCTCTTTTCTTGAGTACCATTCGAATAGCTTATTTAGTGTGTGATAAAGTTGTGTTCTTAGCTTATTACAGTGGTATCGAATAGCCATACAACGATTTAGGAAGTGTGTTCATTACGTTTTTTAGATCGAAGTAAGCATAAAGTTGCGTTTTTTCTCAATAAAAACGTGTACTTTTTGTGTAAACTTTGATTTTTACGCAAGTTTTTGGTTAAAGGTTGTAGAATTTATAGTTTTTACGTAGTGTTTAGTGACTTGTGGTTGATTTTCATTCGGATATTAGCTTTATAAATCTTGTTCTCTCGTTAAAAAGGTTCAATCTTGTATCGAAATATTGTTCTAAGTAAAAAAGGCGATAAAGGTTCGATCTTTATAAGTTTTTACGGGTTTTTTGAATTGATTTGTTTGTGGAAAAGGGCTTCAAAGGTTGTTTGTGACTTGCTTTTGGATCTTCATCGAATTGTTTCATTATCGAAATTCTTGTATAAGAATTTAGATAAAAGAGGGTTTATAGAAATTCTTGTATAAGAATTTAGATAAAAGAGGGTTTCTCTAAATTGTGGGCGAATTTAGATAAAATCAAGTGTTTATCGAAATTGTGCTACTTATCGAAATTGTGGAGATTATCGAAATTGTGCATCTTATCACAATTCTGGATTCTTATCGCAATTCCGAGGTTTCTATCGCAATTCTGGATTCTTATCGCAATTCCGAGGCTTCTATCGCAATTTAGACTCTATCGCAATTCCAAGGACTTCTATCGCAATTCTGGAAACTTGTGGCAATTTAAAAAACTTATCTAACTTCGTATTGTACTTAATTTCTACAATATCAAATGTGAACTCGGTATTCTCATGCTTGTACAAGTGTGAGGAATACTTCGACAAGGGAAACATCTTCTAATTTGTACAAATTAGATATATTTTTTTTTTTAATCTAAATTGCATATTTCTATCTAAATTGAAATTTTGCCAAAATTGTATAATTTTGTCTAAATTGAGATTTCTATAGAAATTGTAATTTTATCTAAATTATAATTTAGATAACTTTGTCGAAATTGTAAACATTTGATCTTGTCTAAATTGTAGTCTTGTCGAAATTGGTAACTTTATCTAAATTGCTATTTTTATCTAAATTGCCATAGTTTATCTAAATTACAAGTAATTTCAAACGATTTTCAGCTAAAGACCAAGATTTCACCACATCAACTGAATTTAACCTTCACCAATCACAACTCCTATTTCGTTGCAACGATCCTACATCAACTTTATCATACGAATCATCATCAATGGCTACTCAACAAGACATTCATGCAGCCGGTGCAGAAAACCGTCCTCCTATGCTTGAAAAAGGTGGATATCTTCAATGGACGAGCCGTATGCTTCGCTATATCAAAACCAAACCTGATGGACAAGGTAAACTCCTGCTCAACTCCATCCAGAATGGACCATTCAAGCCTCGTCAGATTCAAGACCCTGGAAATCCAAATGACACACCTCCTGTCCTACCATTCCTTCGTGAACAATGAGAAGATGATTACACGGCAGAGGATTGGAAGCAAATTGCAGCTGATGACTTGGCAATGCACTCAATTCAACTTGGTTTACCACGTGAGATCTTTGCTGCTGTTGACAGTTGTGAAACTGCTTATGATATGTGGGAACGAGTTAGAAGGCTTTGTCATGGCACATAAATTGGACAACAAGATGTTGAAAACAAGCTGCTAACTGAATGGGAGAAGTTCACATCTACTCCAGCGGAACCCATTGAATCTTATTACACCAGATTTTGCACTCTAATGAACGAGCTCATCAGAAACAAGTTGACACCAAGATAAATTGTTCAAAACATCAAGTTCATCAACAATCTACTAGAAGAATGGGGACGATTTGTCACGATTGTTAACCAAACAAAGGACCTTCACCAGGTGAACTATGATCAGCTCTATGACTTTCTAAAGCAAAACTAGGCAGAGGCAGATGAAGTCAGGAAAGAGAAGTTAGCAAAGCAACATGATCCTCTTGCACTAATTGCTCAGACACCAACACTTGTAACAGTGAATACTCAACCATCATCATCATCTTTCACTCATAACTACATGGAACAACAATACGTTCCATAAACTGCTATCATACCACAACAACAATTCTACCCACAACAATAAGCTATTCCACAACAACAATATCCACAATTCCAAGAACCAGAATTCACTGACAATGATGAGGCCACTGCTGCTCTGTCACAAGCATTTGTTCTCTTGTCAAAGGCATTCCAAGAACGCTATTCTACTCCAACTAACAACAACCAAAGAATTTCATCGAACACTCGCAACAGGCAGATTGCACAGCCGAGTTTCAATAAGGGTCAACAAGGATAAATAGTTGGAGTTTATGGGAATCAGCAGGGATATGCTACAAGGTTTCAGATTGGTAATCAAGGGCAGTATGCAGGGAATTAGATGGGTCAAGTTGTTGGAAACCAAAGGGGTCAGAATGTTGGTAATCAGTTTGGGAATGTTGCTCCAGTTGCTGGGAATGTTGGAAATGTGAATCAGGGTAATTTGATAAAATGTTTCAACTGTCAAGGAGTCGGCAACATGGCAAGGAACTGTCCTACCAAGCCGAAGAAGAAAGATCTAGAGTATCTGCAGAAAGCAGTGCTGTTGGCACAAAAGAAAAAGGCAGGGTTTCAGTTGAGTGCAGAAGAGAATGATTTTATGGCACTTATGGATGATATGGAAGACCTTGAAGACATCGATGCAAACTGCATTTTCATGGCAAATCTTCATGAGGCTAAGTATGATACGGATTCTGAGTCACCTCCTGTGTATGACACCAATGCAGTTTCTGAGGTACCACCATTCACTACATGTCACAATAATGAAATATTTGATATGTCACATCATGAGGAACTGCATCCTGTGACTCCAACACCCACTTATGATACATATATGGACACGCCAAGTTGTAGCAATATTAATTTGGCAACTCCAGATATGAATCCTAATGGAGGCTTTGAGGCACAGCATACTGAGAATGATGAGGAAACACGTGCGTTATTTGAATCATTATTGAACAATTGTAGTGTTGAAATTGAAAAAGTCAAAAAGGTCAATCGCGATGTTAAGGCCGCGAATGAAAATTTGACCGCTGAGCTTGAGAGATATAAGGTGAATGAAAAAGTTTTTGAAATTAATAAAACATGACAGTCAGAATTAGAAGATGGTTACAAAAACTCCGTTTCAAGAGAAAAACAATTGCAAATAAAGTTTGACACCCTCGATGTTAACTTAAACAAGAAAATAAGATCCTTAAACACGGATGTTTCAGATTTGCAAAACCAACTTTCTAAACAAAAATCAACTTGTTCTGATCTTGAAAAAGAAAAGAAACAGTTGAAAGCAGATTTTTCAAAACGCAAAAATGAACTTCTTGATGAAATCATTGAGAAACAAGAAACAATTAAAAAGTTGGAAGATTTGCTTGTAAAAACGGGCCACTCTGCTCAAACAATTCATATGCTTATTAAAGATCCAAACCCTCTTTTACATACAATGAAGAAAATGGCTATCGGTTGTGAAAACCCTTATCATCTCAAGAAAGCTCAGAAAGAACAGAATGTGTTATATAATGGTAATGTGCTGTTTGATAAACATGATCCTCCCGAGGTTCGGGATTCTGATGAAACGATTGAGCTTACCGAAGAGAGTAGAATCAAAATGAGACAAATGAACCCAGAAATAAAACCAATTGATTATAATAAGCTTAACACACTTTCTGGAGTAAATTTTGTTAAACAGCAAGAAACACCAAAGGTTTTCAAAACACCAGTTGTATCAACAAAACCAAAAGTTGTTTCCATTCACCTTTCAAACGTGGAACAAATGTCCTCTAGCAACCCTTTTAACACAAGTGAAGCTAGAAGATATTTGGATTATCTTAAAGATCGAGTGAAAACACTTCAAAGTATTGTTGAATCTTAAACGAATCTCAGCATCAACAACTGGCATTCAAGTTTTCATATTGAAATGAAAAAGGTGTTTCAAACAGAAATTACTACTCCACTCTATAACATTAGTGCGAGGGTAATTCATGTTGAAAATGCAATTTTAAAAGAAACAACCGACTTTGTAAAGGACCACAAATCCCTGGTAAAGGAAGCTAATGAAAACATTGAACGTATTAAAGTTTTGGAAAACCATAATGATTCTCTCTTTAAGGCAGTTCTATCGACCGATATTATGTCCATTATTTACCAAACATATTCTGTTGAAGATGATGTAAGACTTCGAGCTGAGACTTCTGTAATTGTTTTAAAATATGAAAATGCCCTTGCAAAACTGGAAAAAGAAAACGTAACATATTTTAAAAAACTTGATCGAAAGAAAGAATAATGCAAGTATGACAAATTGTCGTATGAGCGTGCATACAAAAACATGAAAGAGCAAAATGATCATTTGAAGTCTCAGCTGGAAAGTCAATAAGGGAAGAGTGAGGAAACTAAGTTTGCAAAACCATCAACTTCGGACAAACCGGTTGTTAAACCAAAAATGTCTATTTTTCAATGTGTTCCAAAAGTTGATGTGATAATTGATTTGACAAAATCAGTCACTCCAAACCCCTTGCCTAAACAAAATAAGAACATCAAAAGTATTGACAAAGGGAAAGCAGTTGTCGAAACATTGAATGTGATAACACCTGGTCTTTATAGGATTAGTCCCACTACTGTGTCTACTTCTACATCTCAAACATATAGGGCGATAGACAAGAGCATTAAAGATAATCCAAAAGAGACTAGGAATGCTAAAACAAATTCAAAGGACAACAAAATAAATCCTAATGTATGTGCCTTACCTTCTACAGGAGTCGAAAGTACCTCTAGGAGCAGCAGACTACAGTCTAGGAGCAATACAAGGAACAATAGAGTCTCGACTGTCTCTAAGAGTAAATGCAAGAATAAAACGGAAGAAGTAGAAGAACACCCTAGGAATTTATCGCTTTCTAATAAGAAAAATTTGTCATCTGGATGTAATGTTAAAAGTACTTTTTCTAGTGTATGTAATGACTTTGTTTGTTTAATGTACAAGAAATCATTAAATGTTTGTGATGATATTGTTTCTAATAATGTGAATGTGAATGCTATGCCTGAACAGAAAGATGTTCCTCCAGGAACTAGTGCTAGGTCTAGATATGTTAAAAGACTTATTGCAGCATCTAGGTCAACCACTAGTAGCATATTACCTAGGAACTATATTAAGATATGTGCATGGAAACCAACGGGTAGAAAATTCATACTTGTGAATGGTAAATTAAGAAAGGTTCCACAAGAACAAGTAGAAACCTTCTATGAGTGTGAATCAAATGTTACCTCTAACCCCATGGAACCAAATGTTAAACGTTTCCAAATGCAAAATCTTCTGTTCTTGGCAGGTTATTGAAATATGTCTTTTGATCATCGACTCGGGTTGCTCCAAGCACATGACCAGGAATCTAAAGCTGCTGATCAACTTTGTATGAAAGTTCATGGGAACTGTACGGTTTGGAAATGATCATGTAGCAGCTATTCTGGGTTATGGAGATCTTCATTTTGGGAATTACTTAATCACTCGGGTTTTACTATGTTGAAGGTTTGGGACACATTCTGTTTTCAGTCGGGCAGTTTTGCGATGCAGATTTAGAGTTTGCGTTTAGGAGAAACACTTGCTTCGTTAGAAATTTAGTTGGAGATGATCTCTTAACAGGAAATCGTGGCACCAACTTATATGCTATCGACATAAACCAAATGGCCTCTTCATCACCAATTTGTCTCATGACGAGAGCATGCGAAACAAAGTCCTGGTTGTGGCATAGACGTTTATCCCATCTTAACTTTGACACTATCAACAAGCTTGCCAAAGACAACATCGTCAATGGTCTCCCAAAATTCAAATACACCAAACATCACCTATGTCTATCCTGCGAAAAGCAAAAGGGCAACATATAAACCTAAAACCGTACCCAGTTCGGTCGATAAGTTACATTTGTTGCACATGGACTTATGTGGCCCAATGAGAGTTGAAAGCATAAATGGGAAGAAGTATATTCTTGTTATCGTCGATGACGATTCAAGATATACATGGGTAAAGTTTCTGAGGTCAAAAGAAGAAGCACCAGGCATCATCATCACCTTTCTGAAGCGAATTCAAGTCTTGCTTCAAGGTCCCGTAAGGATTGTAAGAACAGATAATGGCACATAATTCACAAATCAGGAGTTAAGAACTTACTTTGAAGATACTGGAATCACTCACCAGACATCTGTTGTTAGAACTCCACAGCAGAACGAGGTAGTTGTAAGAAGAAATAGAACTCTTGTGGAAGCTGCTCGCATGATGTTGATTTATTCTAGTGCACTACTATTCTTATGGGCTGATGCTGTTGCCACTGCTTGTTTTACTCAGAATCGATCCCTAATCCATCCAAGATTCAATAAAACCCCATATGAACTAGTGAACAACAAAAAACCCGATATCTCTTACCTTCACGTATTTGGCGCTTTGTGCTATCCAATGAACGATAGAGAAGATCTGGGGAAGCTGAAAGCTAAGGGTGATATTGGAATATTCATTGGTTATTCAGAAAACTCGAGGGCATTCAGGGTGTATAATCGTCGAACTAAAAGGATTAAGGAGATGATGAATGTGAAGTTTGATGAGATTTCACAGATGGCTTCTGAGAGACTCGCTCTAGAACCCGCACTTAACCCGATGGCTTCTAATCATACCAGATTAGGACCCGCACCAAATGTTCAGAATTCTGGACATATTAGTTCAGGACTCGTACCCTAAGGAGCTCAGTCAACTAACACTGAAAAACCAACAAATCAAGAACTGGAAAACTTCTTCGAGTATATGTTTGATGAATACTATGGTAGAACTTCGACAAATTCATCACAACAACATTCCGCTGCACCCGCTCAACAACATCAACCACCACCACCAACACAAGATGCATCAACAACAATCGAAGCTGACGCACCAACTCCCTCCATGTCATCAACATCTACTCCAGCTACTTCAGTAATTGAAATTGTTCTACCGAGAGGTGATAAGCAAAACCAAACAACACCAATTCAAGAAGAACCACAACAAAACAATGTTGTGTTAGAAAAAGATGTGTTCTAAAACCTATTTGCCACGGATTCTGCTGAATCATCTTCAAGGTTACAAGAACCGTCTAACACACATTTGTCAAATACAAGGTACCCTTCTACGTTACAGTGGACAAAAGACCATCCAATAGAACAAGTAATTGGTGAACCTTCACGGCCAGTTCAGACGAGAAAATAGCTCGCCACCGACCCCGACATGTGCATCTACGTTTGCTCAGTTAGTCTAAAAGAACCAAAGAACATTCGGGAGGCGATGACAGACAATGCTTGGATTGAAGCGATGCAAGAAGAACTTCTCCAATACAAGTTACATGACACTTGGGAATTAGTTCCAAGACTAATTGACAAACTTGTCATTGATCTAAAGTGGTTATGGAAAAACAAGAAGGATGAAGAAATGACTGTAATTCGCAACAAAGCTCGTCTAGTGGCAAAGGGATTTAGACAGGAAGAAGGGATTGATTTCGAAGAGTCATTCGCGCCAGTAGCAAGACTTAAGGCAGTCAGGATTTTCTTAGCATATGCTGCTCACAAAAACATCACAGTCTATCAAATGGACATCAAGACGGCTTTCTTGAATGGAACTCTGAAAGAAGAAGTGTATGTGAGTCAGCCAGATGGATTCATTGACAAAGATCATCCAGACTACGTCTACAAGCTAAAGAAAGCCATTTATGGTTTGAAACAAGCTCCAAGGGCGTGGTATGACGAACTATCATCTTTTCTGATCCAAAACAATTTCACCAAAGGAACAATCGATCCAACCTTGTTTACAAGAAAATATAAAGATGGCATTTTGATTGTTCAGATTTATGTGGACGACATTATCTTTGGGTCCACTAATCCGAAACATTCAAAACATTTTGAAAATCTCATGAAAAGAAAATTTGAAATGTCCATGATGGGGGAACTAAAATTCTTTCTTGGTTTACAAATTCATCAGTCCCCTCATGGTATTTTTATAAATCAAGCTAAATATACAATTGAGATTTTGAAAAAACAAGGAATGGAAAATTGTGACTCTGTTGGTACTCCAATGGCCACTTCACCAAAAATAGGTGCTGATTTATATGGGAAACCCATGGATCCGAAGAAATATCAGAGCATGATTGGTTCTCTCATGTACTTAACTACTAGTCGACCCGATATTCATTTTGCTTTCTGCTTATTAGCATGGTTTCAGGCAAGGCCTACCGAACTTCACCTCCAAGAGGTTAAACGGATCTTTGGGTACCTACGAAGAACCATTAACATGGGACTTTGGTATCCGAAGGATTCAGAGTTTAAACTAATGGCATTTTCAGATGCGGACCATGCAGGTTGCCAAGTTACAGCAAATAGTACATCCGGTGGAGCATAATTTTTAGGTGAAAAGCTAGTAGGCTGGTTGTCAAGAAAACAAGATTGTACTGCGCTATCAACCGCAGAAGCCGAGTATGTGTCTCTATCTGCATGATGTGCCCAAGTTCTATGGATTAGGACACAACTCACAGATTATGGCTTTACTTTTGACCGCATACCTATGTATTGTGACTCGAAAAGTGCCATAGCCATCTCGTGCAATCCAGTACAACACTCGAAGACCAAGCATATTAGAGTCCGCTATCACTTCATAAAGGAACACGTAGAAGAGGGTACTGTTGAATTATTTTTCGTGAAGACTGAATACCAACTCGCCGATCTATTTACTAAAGCCCTTCTAAAAGAGAGGTTTGATAATCTAGTTCAACGAATTGGCATGCGAAGCCTAACTCCCGAAGAGTTAGAAAGTCTTCTCGAAACTTCTGGAAAATGATTTCAAAATAGCTTCGCTGTAAATATTTTTGAAAATCAAAATACAAAATTTGAAAAAACCTACAAAAAGAAAATAAAAAATTTGAAAAACCAACAAAAACAAAATATAAAAAATAGAAAATTTTCAAAAATACAAAAACAATATAAAATCAAAAAACCAAAAATATTCTTCTCACGACATGTCTCTCGTATAATCGATATTCTGTACGTATCTAGAAATGTCATTCAACAATGATACGGACATGTACAGATGCTTGAGCGAGAGTTCATTTAATTTTTTACCAAAACATGTCGTTTCTCAAAATTTCTTCACTACGGCTTTCGTATATTTCAGTACGAAACCCGTGCTACAATGATGACTTCTTATTATTTCAGATCAGGACTCGTATTGTTAATGGCAAAATAAAACAACCCTTAAGCACATGATCAAGATTTTTCAAAAAGATTTTACAAAATCTTTCTCAAAATTCTGTGCTCAAGACAACTCCCTCTATACCCTTAAAATTGATTTTAAACTCAAAAGTTTAAAAATATCCTTTATTTAAGGGGGAGTATAAAAATTAAAAATTAAAAACAAAAAGTTCCAAATTTCATGCTCCAATCTGTCTATCTCTCCAAAAAGCTTTCATTTAATCAGTTGATATAAAAAATATCACTACATGCTATTTTTGAGGGGGAGAAGACGTGATTAAAATGTGATCAAAATGTTTAAAGATCGTGGATTGAATCTGAAAAGAGCTCTCCAAAAAGACTTAGTATGAACACTTGAATTGACGAAAATTAAAAGTCATTTATCGAAAAGACTTTTCTAGGACGGGTAATAATTTCAAGCTGGTTTATCCAGTGATGTAAACGTGTCTCGCAAAGTTCTTGTCTGAGTAGAATGTACCAATTCGAGAGATTATTCTTTTCATATGACCGGGACGGGTAATAATTTCAAGCTAGTATAACTAGTGATGTAAATGTGTCTCGCGATGGTCATATTAACTAAAAATCGATCAATTCAAAATGTGCGAACTCTACCCAACATGTGCAAATTTATCTTAAAAAACGCAAGAGCACATGTGAAGGGGAAGTATTTCAGAAAATGCAAAACTCTCGAATTGTTAACAAAAATGTGTTTTATCAATAAACACTTTGAGAGATTTTACAAAAGGTTTTATGGCAAGTGATCAACAAATCTAGGATAATCATGGAGTAATAAGGTGATTACTGTTAGGTTATGTCCTATGATCCGCCAGAGCTGGGGGGATCTACCCTAGGACAATTCCAATAGATTAGAATTAGAAGTCCTTAGGTAAGATTTAAAAAGGGAGTAAATGAGAAAGGGAAAGAAGGGGTTGAAGAATGAAAAAGAAAAGTTTAATGAAAGGGTTAAAAGAAATAGCCCTCCATGAAAACATAGGGCAGAAACTGGGTCACTACATCTGCTATCGGTATTCACTAAGTTGATACTGATATTGAAGACAAGACGTCATGGACCCAGTGACGCGCTGCACCACCCCTCCTAGCCACTCAGATATCTCTTTAAAGATATTTGTTTCATTTCTCACAGAGAACACTGCATAATCTATCGGCCTCTCACTCCGAGATGTGTTGATATTGAAAAGGTAGCACTCTGCTCCATGCCTCCGACTACTAAAACCAAAATGCACAATTGAGTCTAGAGCCATGAGATTCATCAAAAATCTCTTAGGAACACTTTCCATATAATACACCTGTGTTCACCAATAAGGACACATGGTATACAAGAGTCTTAATGAGATCTTTGAATCTTGCCTTATATCATGATGGTTACGTGCTTCAAACAGTCTACAATCTTAAAGTGATACTCCGGTATACTTCAGAGGCTCACAACGACCCTGGTAAAGATTAGAGAAAGGTTTCACACTATGCTGTTAACAATCTCAAAATCTGAACCTGTAAGCGCTGGATGATTTATTACTAACTGTTTTATGCAGGTACTGACGAAAGTCCACTCACCATCATCATATGTCTCAACATCCATATCTCCTCATACTCATACTTGTGAAGATCATCCTCAACAATGCTCAAAGTGAAAAAGTTCAAGATAAAAAGATCAAGTTGAAGACAATGTGTTACGACAAAGTCAAGAAGCTAATCAAGATGTCAAGAACAAGTTCATGTATCAAGTAAGGATGACATAAGTATGACGATTCAAGATGTATGAGTATGATGGAGGACAGGACGTTAATGTACATAAGATGTTGATCAAAGGCAAGAAGAACCAAAAGATGATTACTTTGGAGATCACATAGCATGAAGGAACGAAGAACCAAGTCTACTCTACAACGACACACAAAGTTCAAGATAACAAAGAAGAAAGACCTATTCACTGGGAGCATCATTTGATTGACCATCCCTTAGGGGGAGATTGTTAGAATTGATTTAAAAGTGATGGTCATTTCGTGTTTTACAACTTTATGTATGTGTCATATGCTATGTAATAGAGTAGTATAAGAGGGCTTATGGTTGGACTAAGGTTAGTATGTAACAGATAACTCCATTTATTGTCTAAATAGTCCAATCCATGTAAAGTCCAACCAAGCCCAACCGAGCCCAAAGAAAGCCTTTAGGGCGTCGACCTATTGGCTATATAAACACACTCTCACCTCATAAGTTACTGTGACTTAGTGTGTGCCTCAAGAGATAGCTAGGTGGGAGTGTGTGTGTTTTATTTATGTATTGTTCTCTCATTTCTAAGCTAATAGATTCGGTTTATACTTATACGACACACATCTTTCTCTCTTGTCTTGAGTACCATTCGAATAGCTTATTTAGTGTGTGATAAAGTTGTGTTCTTAGCTTATTACACCCCCTCTTAACAAATTATACATTTAGTAATAGTGATAAATAAGAGGGTGAAAGTAAATACCTTTGTGGAAACCGTAGAGGGGGGGGGATACATTTCTGATTAAAAACTTAAATCTTTTGTATCAAACGACCGATCAAGTGTGTCGTAATATGAAAAGTAATAATGATAGTTCTATGACTATCATCTTAACATAAACATAATCACAACACAAAGACATAGCACAAACAAAAACACAATTCAAGTATAAATCGATAAATGCAAATATAAAGGTAAAACGATATGTAAAAGGAAATGAAAACCAGACACAGTGATTTATAGTGGTTCGGCATGAAGCTCACTTCCTCGCCCTACTCCACTCCCCGAGTACCCAACTCGAGAGTTACTTCACTAGATCAACAAGATCCCTTCTCGGCGGAGAGAAAACCTTACAACCGTCGCTTACAATATTTATCGATACTAAGCTAAGTATCGAGTCCTTCTTCGGGTACAACCAAACCCGTTATGTTTTATGGCCCAACATAACAAACCTTGTGTTTTGTGGCCTAAACACATAAACCTCCTAACCGCTTACAAGTTTACCGATACTAAGCTAGGTATCGAGTTCTTCTTCGGGTACAACCAAACCCGTTTTGTTTTGTGGCCAACCTAACAAACCTTGTGTTTTATGGCCTAAACACATAAACCTCCTAACCTGTAGTTTGTTGTATAATAGTGATACAAGGTGGTATACAATGATGATACAAGACATATATGTCTCGTGGATGTAAATGCCTAATATAAATAAACTTCTCATCATAAGAAGCCTTCAATGAATGAAGATCACAAGTGCCCCAATCTTGTTGTGGTGGATCTTCATATGTGTGTTCTTGTGGTGGTGGAAGATGACAAGATCTCTAGCTTACTTGGATGAATGATCAAGGATCACATAGTCTTGAATGGGCGTGTGAGTCGTGGGTGCTTCATCATCCTAGTAGGGTGGAAGTAACTTGCTATTTATAGGCAAAGATTACTTGGAGAGAAAGGGTCTTTGCTTGCTAACCAAGTGTTGTGTAATAAGATATTCCCTTTGGTTGCTCACCATGTGATGTGTAATAGGAGGCTTCATTTGCTTGATCATCAAGTGTTGTGTAATAGGAAGTCCCCTTTCCTTTCTCATCAAGTAGTATGCAATAGAAAAATACTTCTGCCCAAAATAGCTTGTCCGGCGGATCTGCGAATCTGTATTTTTTGGATCCGTCCGTCATAAATACCGATCTGCAGGGCGTCATAAGACACTCTTTAGTGTTGATGAATTTATGCATTCATGATTTGTTTCAACGAGTAACTTGCACATTTTACGTTATGTATTACAAGTTAAATGTTTGTCATCATTAAAACATAAGAGACCGTTAGATTAAATATCGTAATATTTGCACTAACAACCTGGTTCATCAACCTCTCCTTCAAGCAACCTCCATAACTGTGATGAATTTGAATGGACTAATCCACCTGGTCATGCTTATTGGGCCCACCTCTAGATGAAAATAGAGTTCCTTCACTGCATCGTTGGTTGGTATAAATAAGCTTATCTCTAAGTAATCAAAACTCATTGAAGAATACCTTTGGATAATAGTTCCCTGTGGTAGGTTCAGTATTCATGTCTGCAACTCATATCAAGAAATTCAAATTTTGTAAATTAAAAACAATGAAAAGTTGTACCCGAAAAAAAAAATTCATTGACAACTGAATAAGACATGGAGCAGCATTAGGTGGAATCAAGGTTGCCAAAATTGCTAGGCGGTAGCTGGGCGGCCGGGTACCGCCTAGCGATTAATCTGTTAGGCGGGGATTAATCAGGGGTTAATCGGATTGAATTTTTTATATATAAAATTATAAATTTTGAAACTATATGCCCGATTTGTCCGATCTAGCCGATTTTTTCTGATTTGGCCGATTTCTATCCATAACCGAGTTGGCTGATATATCCAATTTTTGCCCGATTTGGCCGATTTATGCTTGATTTGGCCAATTTTTATCTGATTAATCGGTATGTTGACCGATTTTTTTTACCAAAATGATTAATAAGGTCGATTAGTGAAAATCGGGGCGGTTAATCGCCGCCTAGCGATTAATTAGCCGCCTAGGCCAATTTTTGCAACACTGGGTGGAATAGACCCTTTTTAGTACCTGGAGAATAAATTTAAGAATAATTAGCATGCCAGAGAAGTAAACAAAAAAGGGAAATTGAAGTCTGGAATATACCAGTGGCATAATTTAAAACATCATTAGAAATAATAATAGTTTAATTTCAAGTTTCTTTCTTTGAAATTTTTTTTCCAGTCGAGCCGTTAAAGGTAGACGGTAGCCAAAGTGACCCGTTCATAAGCAACGATTTCAACAAAGATCTTTAAATAAAGGATTAAGTACCTTGTAGTTCAAATAGACGGCTATTTGTAGATCTTCTTGCGAGAAACTTGTCCACTCAAGGGTCTGTTTTGTCCAATACATTTTGTTTCATAGAAGCTGTATATCAATAACATACAAAGGAAGATCATAAATAATAATCTTCAGTTCATTATAAATATTATTCATTTCTAAAAAGATGCACATAACCAAATTACAGCTGGCCAACAAAAAAGTAGTTGCTAATTTATTAACTGAATGACATTCCTAATACTACAAATAGGAATTACAATACCTTAGAGTATATAAGTTTTGAGTCTGACACTTGTTAATTAAAACATGGCAACATGTGAGAGGCTATTTTTATTCTTAAAGTCGTTGTATAGTACCAATCTACAAATATGAACAGATTAAATGAAATACGCAAAGAAATTTGGGTGCAATCGAACATTATCGTCATTTTGAACATCCATGATCCGACCTACAGTCCTTTGATGGAAGTTCTTGGTTTGTTTTAAATATAAAACTTACTTATAGTTTGAATTACCTACCATTTATCTTGCTGTTAAGCAGGTCTTCTGCTTGCAAGCGTCCATCGACTACACTTATAAAATGATACACATCACAGCAAGAAAGCATCGTGTAATTCACGGCATGAGCTGTGACACACCTATTATTACAAATATTAAGTGTGACCCATTCATAAGATACCGGGCCAAAATTGGTATCTCTAACTCACATGAAAACAAAAACTTAACTATAAAACATTGTATAAGGGAAGGGAAACTTACATTGAGTAGTTTGTGGTCCAACAATACCTCATCACTAGTCATAAACTCGTAATCACTGGTTTAACAAAATGCCAAATACCCCGTCACAAATCTCTTCCTTCCTCACCAAACGAACTCTTTTCTAATCATTGTATCTTGAGATTCCAATAATAAAAAAACCAAACACTCAAACATCAATCATCTCACTGTTACATCTTCAAACATACACACATCTGAACACTATATTTACGACCCTTTTATTACAACTCCTAAACTATTCACTATTATAGCATTCGAACATTTTCAGAACACACATCCTAACACCTCTTAGCTGCAGTGTAGCCAGGTTGCCCACAATCATGTAGTCGACAATCAAATTTAATTTTTCAATTTAAAATTAGTGGTTGTTCCCAAATGTATTATTATTCAAATCTGTGGGAAAAAAAGAGTATTCTTTTGAAAGTCAAATAGCATGACTTGAACCTCAAAATGGATGTGAACTTAATTTCTTTTCTAAAAACTACATCAGAATATCAAGAAGATGTATATCTACAGTATAGAATACCAAATTAAAAGCGGCACATCACCTCTTTGTTTGGAGGAACATAACCGTTAAGCTTTGCAGGCTCAAAAATGGTGGCAACGAACATACCAACGCTTCGACATAGAGAAACCTGGATGGACATGAAGGAATATGAGTGTTTAAAATATGAGTATCTTGTAGAAAAATGCGATAAAAACCCAAAAAAATGGTTTCCACAGCTCAAAAACATTTTGAATGCAGAATTTTGGCTTACCTCTTCACCATATGCGTCCAGGTAAGGGGATGGCCAATGCGCCTGACGTGGATATCTTTGAAGTAATATTGCAGTTTTCTATAAAAAGAAAAACATGAAATTTTTGATATCAGTATACAATGTCTCATAGAGGCCTTCATTGTCAATTGGGTATATCTTGTCTTAGATGCAATACTTAACCAATTTCTTTTACAAAAACAACATCAAATTATATAAAACTAAAAACTTTTCAATACCCTTTTATCAAGAATCCTAAAATGTACAAGTTACTCGTAATCATATTTTGTCTCAACATACATTCAACACCTCTCAACGTCTCAAGTCCTCGTATGCTACAATACAGGTTCGTACATGTTTGTTATGTGGCATTATGATCAAACCCCTTAACAAATCATTTAAAATTGTTAAAATACGTTTAGAGTCATTAAATATTTGAATAGGTTAACCATTCTATTTCGAACCTCATTTTACATTTTGCATTCACAAGTATTTTATACAAATACATCTTTTGTAAAATGTCTAACAAATATATACATTTATTTGTACAAGTAAACTAATTATAATATTCATACAAGTACTAAAGTTTACTTACTCTTGACAAAATACATTTTATTTTGACAAGCACACAACTAGATATTTTTTTTTACAAAAGGTTACTTACATTTTTTCATATACAAGTAACTTACCTTTTTAAGTAAGTATATACATTTGTTTAAATATATTTTTCATTAAAAGGAAAACACTCTTTTATTACCTCAAGTATAGTGTCATCTAAATCTCTAAAGATCACAAAAGATATTTTGAAAAGATTTGATAAAGATTTTGGAAAATTTTGACAAAAGATATTTTGGAAAGATTGTGAAAGATTTAAACAAGATGATGCGTGGTTTTGCAACCTTACAACAGGTTTTACCTCTCGAGGGATCTCAAGAGGCTTACAACCCCACCAGGCAGTGTACCTGACCGATGTAGTATAGTGTAGTGGTAAGTACGGGGGATTGATCGTTCTCCACAGGGAATAGTGTTCGTTAGGTATGAAAAATTACTCTAATAGGTCTAAGGGTGAGAGAAGATTCTTTTTATGTTTTTATATTTTTATGAAAGCAAGTAAAATCTCGGGTTTGAAAGAGTGGGCGGAATTAGTTGCTAGTCAACTAACCCAAATTACTACGAATGCAAATAAAATAAAATAACAAAAATGAAAAGGTTGGTGAAAACTTATGTGGAGGGAAATGTGTTTACTTAGATTTCCTTACTCCCTAACTATCTTTTACCGGTTGATTAGTGTGTATTAGTCATGTGGATGACGGGTGTATTCCTTAATACCAATTGTGGGGTGGCGTACGTACTTCCCCAACTCTACAAGCTCCTACTTCACTCCTATGTCGAGCCGGCTAGGAAGCTCCTAACATGGGATCACTAGAATTCGCTTGTGCATTAAATACAACCATAAAAACCTTTAGTACGCATTGGTTCATGTTTCTTAAGACGTTCAAGCAAGTTACCGATTAGGAAGTTAGCCAGTTTTCTTAAGCCTAACATAGATAAACAATCATCCAATACAACTAATAACACACTAATAACCAATAATCAATAGCTAGGTTTCATTAGATCTAAGCAAACACAAGATAAATCTAGCCTAACATGTTAAACAAAAGACAAGAACAAGATAAAATCAAACAACACATAGACATATTGAATGATTAATTGATAACTTATCTTCAATGTAACATGGAAGATCTCAAGGCAAAAAGCCTTGAAAGAGCTGCCAAATTAGTCCTAGGGTTTTCACACACAAAGTTCCCCAATAAGTTCCACACTAATGACAAAGAATTGCAAAACTATATATAGATTTTTAGATCTGACGGCGTCACGTTATGGAGTGTGACGCCGTCACCTCGCCGCTTTTAGGGTTCTCGGATGACCTTCTTGACGCCGTCCCTCTTTAGCTCTCCAAAATCCGTTCTGGCCTATCAAGGCTTGACGCCCTCAGACTATGAACGTGACGCCGTCCCTCTTTAAATTATAACGTGACGACCTTGATCAAATTAAAGGGTGACGCCGTCAGAATTTCATGCAAATTTCACTGGCTTATCATGAGTAATTTTCACATCCACCATTTTATTGCCAAGCCGTGACGCCGTCCAGGCATAATCCTGACGCCGTCAAAGGTAATTTCCAGCATGATTTTGAGACTTTGTCGTTTTCTTCACTTTTATGCTCCAAAAACGTCCAAAATGCCTCCTTTTCCAGATTTCTTCTCAAAAGTACCTAAAATGACAAAAGGAACGATTTAGGGCAATATTTGATCAAATAAATACGATTTAGGGCTTAAATGACCCCTTAAAAGCGGTACACTTTTCGCTTCATCAAATACCCTTACACTTGAGATTTGCTTGTCCTCAAGCAAATGCGCTTTTATTCTAATCAAAATGCAAGTTAGGGGTCATTTAATGCTAACATAAAAGTAATTACAACAAATATTCGTTCCACTTTAATCATAATAAGCACGGAGATTACAAACTAGCACCTCACAAGTATTGTTTAGATACTCATATCTCTCAAGTGTCATCAAAATAAATCTCATAAATAAAAACGGATAATATCTCTCACTACCTGTCGTAGCAAATAGATTACCATAGGCTTGGGAAAGGATCGAAAACCTCCTCCACTAGGCGTAAGCACCTAAGATAAACTATCAAAGAGGGCTTTTAAATGGGTTATAAGGTTAGGTGTAGGGAAAAGGAAAACACGGTTTTGTTGGATAAGGGATATTTTACTGGTGGCGAGTTAAAGATCTTGATCAATTACATGTACTATACAATGTTGCTAAGCTAAGACTCGACTCAATCTTAAGCTAATGAAAGAAAATAACAAAAACATAAAACAAAACATAAAATGAAACGGGATGGTAGTCCGTATGTTTTTTTTTTTCTACTTTTCTTTTTCTCATTTTTTTGTATTTTTCTTGATTTTTTCGATTTTTTTTTTTTTTTTTTTTTTTTTTTTTTTTTGCATACACTTTTGCCCTACCATCCAAAATAATACATCATAAGGGCATTGCATTCCCCTTACACTTGAACTTTTACATAACTTTACAAATAACTATTCTAATGACTCGAATTAAGATAATTAAAACACTTGGAGTACTTTTAAAATATTTAGCACATATGGGGGTAATAAATGATGTTCTTCCCCATTACTCCATTACACTAGTACTTTACCCATGAGTCCCAATCGTCCCAAAACAATATGTACAAGGATATGACTCGACTTAGCAACCATGTAATCAACTAGATAATTAACTTGGGTTTAAACAAATGTTGTAACAATAATGCACTAAAAATGAGTGCATACAAGGTAGGCTAAGGCGATTTGGGTGTACATTTAAGTGGGGTGTAAACAAATTCTTCCTTTAAGTAAAATGCTTAAAGGTCGAAACGAAAAGATAGGCTCTGAGGGGTGTACTAGGGGTATCGTGTACTAAAAATGAGTACAACGCAAAGGGTGTGGGAGAATTACTTGACCAATGTAGCCAATGTAATTATAACAAAAACACAGGTGTAAAACAATGGGTTAATCCTAATGCCTCTTATCATGTAGTAAATCTAACTACACGAATGTAGTCTCACTTGTGGCCTCGGAATGGTCCTAACGCAAGTTCTAGAATCTAAGTGCTACCGGTACACACATCATAGCAAAATGCTTTTCCTACCAATTCTAGGGGCGAACCTCACCTATTTGGGGGTGGAAAATTTTTTAGTAGTACGGTTTTTGTGCTAGTCATATAACTCCTATCCGTGAGACGCTCATTAAGATCAAAGTTTCACTCCTATATGTTGTAAAAATTTTTAAATTTGGCACTAAAATTGCCCTAACAGGTATTTATCTCAGTTTTATTACACATCTACCATTAAACAAACAAAAATCAAGCGTAAGAGCATTCTCTAATCGTACTTTTACCCCCCTTACACTTAAGATGAACATTGTCCCCAATGTTCAAATAACAAATGTAAAAGCATAAAGTAAAAGAATGAAATCAAATACTCCCCTGATTCGCTCGGTGGATAATGAAGTAACACGGTTAGATCTTCTTCCAAAGAGAATGTTGAAGCTCCATGACTAATGCATCGCCATAAGCTTGATCCAAAAACATTTCCTTGTCCAAAATAACCTGTTAAACCTGAGAAAACAAACACGAAAACCTGCATAACATCGGCGGGATAAACTCTATATATAAGGATATAATGCTTGTGGAATGATAATTTTGCAGATTCCTGGAGATTATAAGTTATAGATTTAATAAAAACTTTTTAAGAAAACAAAATTTTCAAAAATTTTCAGAAAATTAAACCTGACGCCGTCAGGTTGTAAAGCCTGACGCCGTCAGATATGATCTGACAGAATTCTCATGTTACGTTTCCGGAAAATTTTTGGAAAAAACCTATACCTTACTTCCTGGAATTCCTGCAAAACATCATTATGACTCGATACAAGCATTTGACTCAAACAAATACTAATATGTATGTTAATTAATTATTATTACGATTCATGTTCATTTGTGTTCTAATAAACCGATTTAGATTTCCCTTACACTTAACTTTTGCAAAATACCTTTATATGTAGTTAAGACGAAGTTAAAAACAACATAAAGCATTTTTACAAATTACTTTTGAACATGAATCAATAAGAATAAAAATTAAACACACATACGGAAACAAATAAAATCAAACAAACAAACAAATAAACACACAAAGCAAATAAAGCTTGGGTTGCCTCCCAAGAAGCGCTTTTCTTTATTAACGAGTCTTGTAGCTAGACTCAAAGCAAGGCTCATCTAGTGTCGCTTATGCTCACGTATCCGAGTGTGAGCCATCTAATTGTTGCCTCATCTTTCTTGTATTCATCATTCAGCTCCAAACATCCATGATAGTATCTCTTATTTTTCTCATGTGGATATTTGAGCCCCTTCCTCTTATCATTCTCACTTAACAAATCAAGAGGCACAAGTCTATTGCAAGATTCAATGGAGTAGTTTTTAAACCTAGGATGTGCTCGGGGCATTTGGTAAGTAAAATCTTCATCCCCATCCGAGAATGTAATTAACCCGTCCACAAGTTTTTCGTCAAGGTTGGTCAACCTTTTGAAGGGTTCTCCAAAAATGACTTGAGTTAATTTGTCATCAATAAATTCTCCTAAGTTCTCCATAACCATAAAATCCACCAAATACACAAAACTTCCAACGAATACGTGCAGTGGCTCAATCCTAGCAACAATGTTATCCCCTTGATATTCTAGCTCATCTACCATGATTTTATTATAATTAGCGCGAGAGATAATGTTCATAGATAAAGATGAGTTAAGGTAAGCATAAAAATCATGATAACCAATCTTACACGGAAATTGCATGTTAAAGAGGCTATCCTTTTTGATCTTAGTCCTAGGGTCAACATACTTAAAGGGATCAATTTCCTCTTTTCCCCATTCCTCGTTAACTACTTCTCCATTACCGGCATCCTCATCGGAGTCTGAGTAGTAAAACGGACTAACATAGTCATTCTCATGGTCAGACTCCTCCATCTCAAAATTGTTATCAAAGTGGTGGTCGGGTGAAAAGTTGTTGTTTTCTATGATGGGGGCGGGAACGGGTAGTTGAAAGTTTGCACAGCGAAAAATACGAATAACAGGGATCAAATGACCAATGTTACTCATGAGGTAAGTGGAAGGTATCACAAACAAAAGTACAAAGAAATAAGATAGACTAAAGAAAACCTATAAAAAGAAAATAAAAATCTCACTAGAAAGGAATCTAGTGAGTAGACCTATAAAGTAAAAATTCAACCTAAACAATAACTATTCCCCGGCAACGGCGCCAAAAACTTGATGCGTGGTTTTGCAACCTTACAACAGGTTTTACCTCTCGAGGGATCTCAAGAGGCTTACAACCCCACCAGGCAGTGTACCTGACCGATGTAGTATAGTGTAGTGGTAAGTACGGGGGATTGATCGTTCTCCACAGGGAATAGTGTTCGTTAGGTATGAAAAATTACTCTAATAGGTCTAAGGGTGAGAGAAGATTCTTTTTATGTTTTTATATTTTTATGAAAGCAAGTAAAATCTCGGGTTTGAAAGAGTGGGCGGAATTAGTTGCTAGTCAACTAACCCAAATTACTACGAATGCAAATAAAATAAAATAACAAAAATGAAAAGGTTGGTGAAAACTTATGTGGAGGGAAATGTGTTTACTTAGATTTCCTTACTCCCTAACTATCTTTTACCGGTTGATTAGTGTGTATTAGTCGCGTGGATGACGGGTGTATTCCTTAATACCAATTGTGGGGTGGCGTACGTACTTCCCCAACTCTACAAGCTCCTACTTCACTCCTATGTCGAGCCGGCTAGGAAGCTCCTAACATGGGATCACTAGAATTCGCTTGTGCATTAAATACAACCATAAAAACCTTTAGTACGCATTGGTTCATGTTTCTTAAGACGTTCAAGCAAGTTACCGATTAGGAAGTTAGCCAGTTTTCTTAAGCCTAACATAGATAAACAATCATCCAATACAACTAATAACACACTAATAACCAATAATCAATAGCTAGGTTTCATTAGATCTAAGCAAACACAAGATAAATCTAGCCTAACATGTTAAACAAAAGACAAGAACAAGATAAAATCAAACAACACATAGACATATTGAATGATTAATTGATAACTTATCTTCAATGTAACATGGAAGATCTCAAGGCAAAAAACCTTGAAAGAGCTGCCAAATTCGTCCTAGGGTTTTCACACACAAAGTTCCCCAATAAGTTCCACACTAATGACAAAGAATTGCAAAACTATATATAGATTTTTAGATCTGACGGCGTCACGTTATGGAGTGTGACGCCGTCACCTCGCCGCTTTTAGGGTTCCCGGATGACCTTCTTGACGCCGTCCCTCTTTAGCTCTCCAAAATCCGTTCTGGCCTATCAAGGCTTGACGCCCTCAGACTATGAACGTGACGCCATCCCTCTTTAAATTATAACGTGACGACCTTGATCAAATTAAAGGGTGACGCCGTCAGAATTTCATGCAAATTTCACTGGCTTATCATGAGTAATTTTCACATCCACCATTTTATTGCCAAGCCGTGACGCCGTCCAGGCATAATCCTGACGCCGTCAAAGGTAATTTCCAGCATGATTTTGAGTCTTTGTCGTTTTCTTCACTTTTATGCTCCAAAAACGTCCAAAATGCCTCCTTTTCCAGATTTCTTCTCAAAAGTACCTAAAATGACAAAAGGAACGATTTAGGGCAATATTTGATCAAATAAATACGATTTAGGGCTTAAATGACCCATTAAAAGCGGTACACTTTTCGCTTCATCGATTTAAACAAGATTTTGTAGATATTCTATCAGTCACCCGTGGAACCAAAAAATAACAAGGACGGAACCAATTTTTTGGTTCCGTGTGATCCGTGGGTTGCTGAGCTTGTTGGCTATAAATAGCAGCCCATTGTTCACTCATTTCTTAACCGCTTGAGCACACATTCTCTCTACTATGTTATCATACATTTAGATTAGTAGTAACATGCATTAATCACCCTCATTATCATGATCATAATGCTTCTAACTTTCATTATGTTGTAAGCATACTCCCAAAATGATCCTGTGAAGCAAGCTCAGAGATCTTGAGTCATCATCTACCACAAGCATACATATATGAAGATCTATTACAACAAGCTTAGGGAACTTGTGGTCATCATCCATTGAAGGCTTCTTATCAATGGAAGTTCATTTAGATTCGTCATTCATATCTATTAGACATTTGTGACATGGATCATCATTGCAAACATCACTGTATCCTCACAATATATTCACCAAACTAGATTAGATGGTTTATATGTTTGTGCCATAAAACACAAGGTTTGTTATGTTGGGCCATAAAACATAACCGGTTTAGTTGTACCCAAAGAAGGACTTGACATCTAGCTTAGTGTCGAAAATATTGTATAGGCGACGTCAGGTTGGTTCTACCTCGAACTAGAACCCGGTAGTTAGCTTTATACCGAAAAAAGGTGTAAGAGATGTTTGTAAGGTTTTCTCCGCAAAGAAGGGAGCTTGTTGATTTAGTGAAGTAACTCTCGAGTTGGGTACTCGGGGAGTGGAGTAGGGAGGAGAAGAGCTCCGTGACCGAACCATTATAAATCATCGTGTCTGGTTTGCACTTTCTTTTACTTATTGCTTTACTTTTGTACTTCCACCAAACTATTGTTTGTGTTGTTGCTTGATGTTTATACTTGTGTGAAAACTTGTTTTACTATATGCTTTATGATGATGTACCCTCCGAATGGGTCAAAGGACACCCTTTCGAGCCTGTACGAAACCTTCTCCTCGAAGGCCCAGGTCAAACTCCTAATATCTTCATTGGCGTAAAACCATTCATCTATGAAGTGGTTACCAGTTGGGAAGCGGCCAATCGAAGCCTTAAGCCCTTCGGGGTACCACCTTCGAGGATACTAGAAAGGAGAACCATCTTGACCTGGTCATACCCACGTCCCCTTCTTCCTTGAGCTTTCCTACCAAGAAAGAGATCGTGGGTCACAAAGCCCTAGCGGTTACCACAAATCATGGGACACCCCCATGATCTCCGAATTATGTGCAAGAGCTCTCTAAGGCCTATTTCCTCCCCTATAAATAGCTTAGACGGGCTGAGAACCATGGTATACAAACTTGACTCTCTCATTTCACTACCAACTTATCATATCACATACTTATTCACACGCCGGAGGTGGTTCGCAGGGTCCAACCTCTGCGCAATCACTGAACGTAGTGTTTTAGTATTTCTTATTTCAGGTTAAAGACAAGATTGGCGCAACCTCAACACCCCCTATATCCTTTGATCATCATCGAAGGCCTGGTCGTGCAATTTATTGTACAATCAGTGGCGCCATCTGTGGGACCGCTACAATTGGTCTCGTTATTTCCAAGCTTATAACCAACCAACTACATTTACTATATATCCAGCATGGATCAAGGGAGAGAAGTTACTCCCCCACCGGGTTTCTCGACCTTGGCGCCAATACCAGTCAATGACCTTAATAACCTCCCCCCAATTACCGCTTCCACGTTCACAACACGATCTCACCAAGAAGTAACACCTAACCATCACGCTTCGACATCAGCCAATCCGGAACCTGTCATTAGCCCAACCTTCGTCGAAGCTAACTACGAAGCATTGGAATCACTCTTGAGGGCACGCAGAAGACAAGTTCGGAATGTTGAAATGAGAAGGGAGTTGGAATACTCAAGTAACGATTATGATGAAGAGACGGAAATGGTGCCTAGGCCTCTGACACAGGGAACAACGCACTCGGCCCTAATGATAGGGTCACCAATTGGTCGAAGGCCAGGCAGAAGGTCTGTGGGGTTCGAAGGAGTCCCGGAGCGGGCTCCAACTAGGAGAGAATGGGCGGTAACCGAAGTTTCGAATGGGAGAAGTCAGCGAAGGGCGAAAACGGAGGTGAATCTCCCTCCGTTGTTAGCAGCTCATCTTGGAAGGACTGAAGCAGGGGTTCCGTTGCATCCTTCTCATGCATCAGGCGTAGAAGGCAATCCGCCTCCGATTAATATGGGAGGAAGCCTTCCTCCCAATGGTATGTGCCCCTCATTCCAAACTCAGTCTTATCCTCAGGGTTTGTACCCCCCGGTAGCTCAACAGTCCAACAACTAGGGCCTCCCTCAACATTATGGGAACATACCCTTCGGACATCCTGCGGTGTACCCTCCGTACACCATGGGAAATGGTTATCCTTTTGGCATGAACACATCTTATCAATCTAACCCTAGTCAAACTCCTATGGGAATACCCCCAAACCATAATCCATATAATGCTTTCCCCATGTATACACCACCTTATAACTGCCTATATTCGGACCCTATAGGTTCGGCCACACCCTTCGTTAGGTGGATAGAGGACTACCCTTTGCCTGATGGGTTGAAAATGCCTGCACACATTGGAACTTATGATGGGAAGGGGGATCCGGATAATTTCCTACATTTGTTCGAAGGGGCCATTAAGATGCAAAAGTGGGTCATGCCTGAAGCCTGTCACATGTTTACATACACCCTATGGGATTCTTCCCGTATTTGGTAGAATGGACAAAAGCCTGGCATCATTGTTAACCTCGATGATTTAAAGGCTAAGTTCCGATCACACTTCAGTCAGTAAAAAAAGTTTACAAGGACCCATCTGACGGTGCACAACATCAAACAAAAGGAGAACGAAAGCATAAGGGCTTTCGTCACAAGGTACACTGATGAAACTCTGCAGATCTTGGGTCTACATGAAGATCAGCGCATTTCTGGCTTCGTACATGGCCTACGAAATCGAAGCTTGGTGGAATTCTTGTCCATTGACCTTCCGACAACTTACAAGGGGTTAATGGAAAAGAAATATACTTGGATTGAAGCAAAGGAAGTATCTACTAATGGTGCTCCGATCGACAGAGAAAACCACAACAAGTTCTCAAAGAACTACGCGTAGGAAGGATCAAAGAACAAGAACAAGAATAGGGACATGTTCTCTCCGTACAACAAAGGTCCTAACCACGGTTTGCTAGGAAGCATGACTAAATCTCCGAAGGAAATACTTGCAACGGAGAGGGCTGCTAAGGCTTTCGAACCATCCCCTCGCATGACAAGCAAGGGTAAAAACAGAGATACAACTAAGTATTGTCACTTCCACAAAGATTATGGCCATGATACGAATAGTTTCAGAGAACTAAAGAAGCAGATAGAAGAAGCTGTAATGTCCGGGCAATTGGCACATTTGGTGAAGGGTATAAAGAAGGGCAAGGAAAAGATCTCCGACACTCAATTGGCTAAGGACACCACTCCTCCTGAAACCCCAATACTTATGGTTCATTAGGGGGAAGCCGGCTTAAAAAGAAAAGTGACGGAGAAGGAAATAAACGAGAGTAGGGGAAGTGACGTTTCCCTCCATCACAGGCCAAGTCCCTTCGAACGACCCGGTGGTCATCAAAGTCCTAATTTCCAACAGGGAAGTGAATAGAGCCTTCATGGACTGCGGAAGCTCCTGCAAGATCATATATGAGCACTGTTTCCTAAAGCTTAAGCCTTCGATCAGGTCGCAGCGGGTTGATTCAAAGATACCTTTGGTAGGATTCTCAGGCGAGCATTCATGGCCTCTGGGAGAAGTGCCGTTAGAAATAACAATCGGATAAGGCAAGCTCGCAAGGACAGAAACCCTCACCTTCGCTATAGTAAGGTCTGACTCTCCCTACAATTTGTTGAAAGGAAGGGCCGCCATGCAGAAGATTGATATCGTAGTCTCCACCATACATGCAGCGGTAAAATTCCATACACCATATGGAATAGGAACCGTATTTTCCAGCTACAACCAGGGAAAGGCTGGAGACATTGGCAAGAAGATCAAAGAAAGTCTTGAGGAGCCTTCGTAAGTCATTCTAAGTTGTGCAGATGCTGAAGAGCGCATTGTGGTAAATGTGCTCTATCCAGAACAAATGATGGTAATCGGGAAGCAACTCCCTGCTAACTTCAAGGCAGACTTGGAGAAGCTACTCAAATCCAACAAGGATGTCTTCGCATGGACGTACTCAGACATGACAGGGGTTCCTAGGACACTTATGATCGATGGCAAGCCCTTTGGCACAGAGCATAAGCTTAATGAGTTCAAACACATTGAACCAATTAAGCTGAAGCGACGAAGCCTGGTACCTTAAAGGAACGTAGCCGCTTGCAAAGAGGTGGATGAACTTGTACGAGCCGGAATAAGTAAAATACCAAACCTGGGTGGCAAATCCAGTTATGGTAAAAAAGAGTGACGGAGAGTGGCGTATGTGTGTCGACTTCACTGACATCAACAAAGCTTTCCCGAAGGACTGCTACCCTTTGCCAAAAATGGATTGTTAGGTCGAATCCCTCTCGGGGTTTTGTTTGAAATGCTTTTTGGATGCCTACAAAGGGTATCACCAAATACAAATGGTGGAGAAAGACGCAGAAAAGACAGCCTTCTACACAGGAAAGGGGGTCTATTGTTACAAGAAAATGCCCTTCGGTCTGAAGAACGCAGGGGCAACCTATCAACGATTGGTGGACTAAGCCTTCCACAAGAAGATAGGAAGGAACTTAGAAGCCTATGTTGATGATATGGAAATCAAAAGCAGGACCGAGGAAGACTTACTCTCAGACATTCAAGAAAACTTCGATCAATTAAGGGCAATCAACATGAAGCTTAACCCGAAGAAATGTTCTTTTAGTATGGAAGAAGGACAATTTTGGGGACACTTGATAACAAAGCAAGGGATTAAAGCTAACCCTTCGAAGGTCAAAGCCATCACTGATCTACAAGCTCCGAAGTCATTGAAAGAGGTACAAAGCCTAAATGGGAAGCTTGCAGCACTTAGCAGGTTCTTGTCGAAGGGCGCAGATCGATCTTTCGGGTTTCGTATTGAGGCTTTGAACTTCTTTTAGTGACTTCAGAGCTTGAAGGTTAGTGATGGCTTTTACCCTCGAAGGGTTGGCTTTAATCCCTTGTTTAGTGATCAAATGCCCCAAGAATTGTCCTTCCTCCATGCCAAAGGAACACTTCTTAGGATTAAGCTTCATATTGATTACCCGCAATTGATCGAAAGTCTCTTGGAAGTCGGAGAGAAGGTCCTCTTCAGTTCTGCTTTTTATTACCATGTCATCAACGTAGGCTTCCAAATTCCTCCCAATTTGCTTGTGGAAGGCTTTATCTACTAGCCGTTGGTAAGTTGCCCCTGCGTTCTTCAGACCGAAGGGCATTTTCTTGTAGCAATAGACACCCTTTCCTCTGTAGAAGGCTGTCTTTTCTTCATCTTCTTCCGCCATTTGTATTTGGTGATACCCTTTGTAGGCATCCAGAAAACATTTCAGACGGAACCCCGAGAGAGATTCGACCTTCCAATCGATTTCTAGTAGAGGGTAGCAGTCCTTCGAGCAAGCTTTATTGATGTCGGTGAAGTCAACACACATACGCCACCCTCCGTCACTTTTGTTTACCATGACTGGGTTAGCAACCCAAGTTTGGTATTTCACTTCCCTGAGAATTCCTGCTCGCACAAGCTCATCCACCTCTTTTCAAGCAGCTGTGTTTCTTTCTGGTGCCAGGCTTCATCACTTCTGCTTAATTGGTTCAATGTGCTTAAACTCGTTAAGCTTATGTTCTGTGCCGAAGGGCTTGCCATCGATCATAAGAGTCCTGGGAACTCCTGTCATTTCTGAATATGTCCATGCGAACACATCTTTGTTGGCTTTGAGTAGCTTCTCCAGGTCTGCTTTGAAGTTAGCAGGGAGTTGCTTTCCGATTACCACCGTTTGCTCTAGATAGAGCTCATTTATCACAATACGCTCTTCGGCATCCGTAAAACTTAGAATAGCCTTTGGAGGCTCTTCCGGACTTTCCCTAATCTTTTTGCCACCGTCTCCCACTTATCCTTGACTGTAACTGGAGAACACGGTTCCTATCCCATAAGGCGTATGGAACTTTACCGCTGCATGTATAGTGGAGCCTATGATACCCATTTTTTGCATGGCGGTCCTTCCTATCAGCAAGTTGTAAGGAGAGTTGGACCTTACGATAGCGAACATGAGGGTTTCTATCCTTGTGAGCTTGCCTTCTCCAATTGTTATTTCCAACGGAACTTCTCCCAGAGGCCACGAATGCTCACCAGAAAAACCTACCAAAGGTATCTTCGAATCAACCCGCTACGACCTGATCGAAGGCTTGAGCTTAAGAAAAAAATGCTCATAAATGATTTCGCAGGAGCTTCCACAGTCCATATAGGCTCTATTCACTTCTCGGTTGGAAATGAGGACTTTGATGACTACCGGATCATTTGAAGGGACTTGGCCCGCAAGAGGAGGAAAAGTTACCTCCCCTACTGCATTACCCTCCTGCTCCGTTACCTTCCTTTTCAAGCTGGTTTCGCCCCAACGAACCATGAGTATTGAGGCTTCGAGAGGAGTAGTATCATTAGCTAATTGAGTGTCGGTCATCTTTTCCTTTCCCTTCTTTATACCCTTCACCAAGTGTGTCAATTGCCCGGACTTCACAGCTTCTTCTATCTGTTTCTTTAACTCTCTACAACTGTTCGTATCATGACCATAATCTTCGTGAAAGTGACAATACTTGCTGGTATCCCTGTTTTTACCCCTACTTCTCATACGAGGGGGTGCTTCGAAGGCCTTAGCAGCCCTCTCCGTAGCACGTATTTCCTTTGGAGACTTGGTTAGACTGCTTAACAAACCGTGGTTGGGGCCTTTGTTGTACGAAGAAAACCTGTCTCTGTTCTTTTTCTTGTTCTTTGACCCTTCCCACAAAGAATGCTTCGAAAACTTGTTGTGGCTGTCTCTGTCTATCGGAGCCCCATTAGTGGATACCTCTTTTGCTTCGATCCAAGTATACGTCTTTTCCATTAACCCTTTGTAAGTTGTCGAAGCATTCTTCGTATACTTGGATCGAAGTGAAAGAGGTATCCACTAATGGGGCTCCGATAGACAGAGACAGCCACAACAAGTTTTCGAAGCATTCTTTGTGGGAAGGGTCAAAGAACAAGAACAAGAACAGAGACAGGTTTTCTCCGTACAACAAAGGCCCCAACCACGGTTTGTTAAGCAGTCTAACCAAGTCTCCAAAGGAAATACTTGCTACGGAGAGGGCTGCTAAGGCCTTCGAAGCACCCCCTCGTATGAGAAGTAAGGGAAAAAACAGGGATACCAGCAAGTATTGTCACTTTCACGAAGATTATGGTCATGATACGAACAGTTGTAGAGAGTTAAAGAAACAGATAGAAGAAGCTGTGAAGTCCGGGCAATTGGCACACTTGGTGAAGGGTATAAAGAAGGGAAAGGAAAAGATGACCGACACTCAATTAGCTAAAGATACTACTCCTCTTGAAGCCCCAATACTCATGGTTCGTTGGGGCGAAACCAGCTTGAAAAGGAAGGTAACGGAGCAGGAGGGTAATGCAGTAGGGGAGGTAACTTTTCCTCCTCTTGCGGGCTAAGTCCCTTCAAATGATCCGGTAGTCATCAAAGTCCTCATTTCCAACCGAGAAGTGAATAGAGCCTATATGGACTATGGAAGCTCCTGCAAAATCATTTATGAGCATTGTTTTCTTAAGCTCAAGCCTTCGATCAGGTCGCAGCGGGTTGATTCGAAGATACCTTTGGTAGGATTTTCTGGTGAGCATTCGTGGCCTCTGGGAGAAGTTCCGTTGGAAATAACAATTGGAAAGGCATGCTCACAAGGACAGAAACCCTCATGTTCGCTATCGTAAGGTCCAACTCTCCTTACAACTTGCTGAGAGGAAGGCCTTCGAAGCAAAAAATGGGTATCGTAGTCTCCACTATACATGCATCGGTAAAGTTTCATACGCCTTATGGGATAGGAACCGTGTTCTACAGTTACAGTCAAGGACAAGTAGGAGACGGTGGCAAAAAGATTAGGGAAAGTCCGGAGGAGCCTTCGAAGGCTATTCTAAGTTGTACGGATGCCGAAGAGCGTATTGTGATAAATGAGCTCTATCCAGAGAAAACGGTGGTAATCGGAAAGCAACTCCCTGCTAACTTCAAAGCAGACCTGGAGAAGCTACTCAAAGCCAACAAAGATGTGTTCGCATAGACATATTCAGACATAACAGGAGTTCCCAGGACTCTTATGATCGATGGCAAGCCCTTCGGCACAGAACTTAAGCTTAACGAGTTCAAGCACATTGAACCAATTAAGCAGAAGCGACGAAGCCTGGCACCAGAAAGAGATGCAGCTGCTTGCAAAGAGGTGGATGAGCTTGTGCGAGCAGGAATTCTCAGGGAAGTGAAATACCAAACTTGGGTTGCTAACCCAGTCATTGTAAAGAAAAGTGACGGAGGGTGGCGTATGTGCGTTGACTTCACCGACATCAATAAAGCTTGCCCGAAGGACTGCTACCCTCTACCATAAATCGATTGGAAGGTCGAATCTCTCTCAAGTTTCCGTCTGAAATGTTTTCTGGACGCATACAAAGGGTATCACCAAATAAAAATGGCGGAGGAAGATGAAGAAAAGACAGCCTTCTACACAGGAAAGGGTGTCTATTGCTACAAGAAAATGCCCTTCGGTCTGAAGAACGCAGGGGCAACTTACCAACGGTTAGTAGATAAAGCCTTCCATAAGCAAATTGGGAGGAACTTGGAAGCCTACGTTGATGACATGGTAATAAAAAGCAGAACCGAAGAGGACCTCCTCTCCGAAATCCAAGAGACCTTCGATCAATTACGGGCAATCAATATGAAGTTTAACCTTAAGAAGTGTTCCTTTGGCATGGAGGAAGGACAATTCTTGGGGCATTTGATCACTAAACAAGGGATTAAAGCTAACCCTTCGATGGTAAAAGCCATCACTGACCTTCAAGCTCCGAAGTCACTAAAAGAAGTTCAAAGCCTCAATGGGAAGCTTGTGGCACTAAGCAGGTTCTTGTCGAAAGGGGCAGATCGGTCTCTACCATTCTTCAAAATAGTCAAGGGGTGTACAGATAAAAAGACTTTCCAATGGAGTTGTGAGGCGGAAGCAGCCTTCGAAAAGCTAAAGGAATTCATGGAAATCTTACCAACACTTACAGCCCCAATCAAAAGCGAAGTGTTGTTCATGTATATTGCGGCATCATCCGAAAGCATCAGTGCGGTGCTCTTAGCCGAAAGGGAGAAAAAACAAGTCCCTATATACTTCGTTAGTAGGGTTCTGCAAGGAGCTGAATTAAACTATCCAGAGTTGGAAAAGCTAATCCTAGCCATCCACGTGCAGTTATAATTCGAGATATACATGGAGCCTAATTTTTTAATTTTTGAAAAGATGTTTACCTATATCTTCGCTGCTGTAGTATAGAGTGGTAGTTGAAGATTTATTAGCCGCATTTATTGCGCAAAGTTTGTTTAAGCACTTATCTTCATTACGTTCAAATTTCCGACGAACGGGATAAAGTGTAGCAGGTTTTTTGAGTCGAATGCAATTTATCATTGTACGTATATATCACTTTCTACTGGGGGGCTTGATGATGTACCCTCCGAACGGGTCGAAGGACTCCCCTTTGAGCCTGTAGAAAGCCCTCCCTTTGGAGGCCCAGGTTAATCTTAACACGTTTCATTGGCGTAAAACCATTCGTCTACAAAATGGTTACCATGTGGGAACCCGCCAATCAAAGCCTTAACCCTTCGGGGTATCCCTCTCGAAGGGACTACAACGGAGAACCCTCTTGACCTGGTCATACCCACGTCTCCTCTTCCTTTAGGCCTTCCCGCCAAAATAGAGATCATGGGCTACAAAGCCCTAGCGGTTACTACAAAATCATAGGACGCCCCTATGATCTCCGAACAAAGTACAACCGCCCACTAAGTCCTATTTCTCCCCTATAAATAGCTTAGTCGGGCCAAGACGATGTAAGTTAACTTCACTCTCGCAAATTACAACCTACTTATCATCACACATACTTACTCCCACGCCGGAGGTGGTTTGCAGGGTCCAACCCCTGTGCAATCACTTAACATAGTATCTTGGTATTTCTTATTGCAGGTTAAGAACAAGCTTGGCGCAATCTCAACACCCCGTAAATCCTTTGATCATCATCGAAGGCCTGGTCGTGCAATTATTTGTACAATCAGGGAGCATCAAAGATGTTTTGGGTTTTGCTCGGAAGCATCACCTTAAACTCCTTAGGGATGGGGTATTCATCGAGAAAATCCGATAAGGCTTTTATAGATAGCGTGCATTTCTGTTGTCTTATAATGCGCTTAGCGGCCATACTCATGTTGTATTGAAACAATTAAAGCAAGAAAGTAAAGATTGGGGATGGAGAATTACCTTTTGACTACAAGTAAGCACGAAGCACAGTGATGTGTGTGTATTTTGGGCGGATGGTAAAAAGTAATATAGGGTTTACGCTATAAAGGGTTTATATACCCCTTGTAGTTTTTATCCTAGCCATCCACGTGTCCATCAAAATTTGACACATATACGGACTTCAAATGGTTTTTAAATTTTGAAGGGACATTTGTGCTTACCGAAATCCTAGCCATTATGGCCTAGGTTGCAAGTAGGTGGATTATCATTAAGTTCATTTATTGCAAAGTTAGTTTTAAGCATTCCTTCCTTCTCGTACGACTTTGTGATGGAAGGGATAGGGTGTAGGCATATACTAGAGTCGTAAGCAATATATCCTTGAGCGTATATATCACTTTCGACTGGGGGGCTTGATAATGTACCCTCCGAACGGGTCGAAGGACACCCCTTTGAGCCTGTACGAAGCCTTCTCCTCGAAGGCCCAGGTAAAACTCCTAATATCTTCATTGGCGTAAAACCATTCATCTATGAAGTGGTTACCAGTTGGGAAGCCGCCAATCGAAGCCTTAAGCCCTTCGGGGTACCTCCTTCGAGGATATTAGAAAGGAGAACCATCTTGACCTAGTCATACCCACGTCCCCTTCTTCCTTGAGCTTCCCCGCCAAGAAAGAGATCTTGGGTCACAAAGCCCTAGCGGTTACCACAAATCATGAGACGTCCCCATGATCTCTGAATTATGTGCAAGAGCTCTCTAAGGCCTATTTCCTCCCTTGTAAATAGCTTAGATGGGCTGAGAACCACGGTATGCAAACTTTACTCTCTCATTTCACTACTTATTCACACGCCAGAGGTGGTTCGCAGGGTCCAACCCCTGTGCAATCACTTAACGTAGTGTTTTAGTATTTCTTATTTCAGGTTAAAGACAAGCTTGGCGCAACCTCAATACCCCCTATATTCTTTGATCATCATCGAAGGCCTGGTCGTGCAATTTATTGTACAATCACTTTATATTAGTCATAAGACTATAATTGGCATGTTTCATATTATGGCACGCTTGATTGGATATTTGATACAAAAGATTTAAAGTTTTTAAACGGTAACGTATTCACCCTCCCCCCCCCCCCACTACGTTTTCACACTATAAATGTGTAATTTCATCCATACTCATTTTCAAAAACTTATGCAAACCAAAATCATCAACAAATGTTCAAACCGATTACCCAAAGCAAAAGGCCTAAAATCTAGTATAAAAATTATCCCAAATTTCACAAAGAAGCCTAAACTAAAATATATAAAAATAATAACGCAACTAACATCAAACCTAGGATATGTGATTTTTTTTTGAAATATTCATCTTTTTTTGTCTCCATCTTTTTGTTGTCCGATTCTGGAAGTCTTGAGAAGGTTTTTTATGGGGGAAATCATCATATAAACTAACAAAGTCAAAAAACTAAATCACAAATCACAATTTACAGCAAAACCATATTATGGAATTTAGAAGAATCTAACACAAATTAAGCAGGAATTAAAAAAAAAATTTTTTTTTTTTTTTTTTTTTTTTTTTTTTTTTTATTTATTTTTTATTATTACCTGATATAAAATAGGAAAATAACATAAACAGGTAAAATCATTTAAAACCCTAAAGTGACAGATGCTAAACCTGTGAACCCTAAGACTATACATAGTAAACATGCAATTCAAACATCAGAAAAAATAATTAAAAACAAAACATAAGGATTCCAGACCTAGTAAGAACGATTATTTCATGAAAAATAGCAGATCCATATGGTGAAAACAAGTGACCTAATACATTGATCTAGAACATACTTTAAAACATAAGAATGAACCAACATGTGGCTGGGAAAAAGGGAGGTTTTTGTACCTGCTAACAACTGGCAACAGGAGAACCACAAAATACAATAAAAAAATCCATCCCTGTAGCTGTGTCCTTGCACTCTCTCATGAAAATATTGAACACCCATTAGAATGATAATTTTCTGTAGGAGTTGATAATGGAAAAACCATAGAAGATGAAGGAGACTTATGAAGACAAAGATGAAGGGCTTAATGTGAATATTTATGTTGAAGATTTGTAACTTGTAAAGCCTTAGTGATATAGCATGGATTAAGGGGAAGTCTAGATCTTTCATATATTTCAACTTCAGGGGAAGTTCGTGCTTGGTTTTGTCATTATCAACTAGGGGAAGATTGTTGGGAATTAAATTTGAGTTGATAATGGACAAAACATGAAAGATGAAGGAGACTTACGAAGACAAAGATGAAGGACTTAATATGTATTATGTTAAATATCCTTGTAACCCTAAATCTCTATTATATAAAGAGATGGGGCGTTTAGGTTTACATACAGGTGTTAAAGATGTAACATCAAGAAAAGGTGTGTGTGTAACCAGGCGTGAGTCTTGTTTAGACGCCTAGGTTAGGCTGCGTTTAAGCCTCAAGGATCTTTGATCCCTGTTAGAGTAGGTAACCGTGCTACACTTGATCACGTAGCATTAGGGCTGTTTGTTTGTAAGTAGTTGTTAGAGATGATGACGAAGAACCTTGTTCAGTAATAATGATGTTTTAGTTTATTCCGCTGCGTACCATGTTTATCATTGTTATTATTGTTATCCCTAGATGAGATCTAACCAATCTCGAGCTTTAAACGATCTTCACAGGTGCTACTGTGCTTTCCCTCACAAAATCACTACAAATCTTTTGGTTTTGGAGTGGGTTCGGTTTCGCCAGACGGTTTTTCAGCATTGTTGATTTACAATCGGAGCTAGGGTGAATGAGAGAGGAACGTGAGAGAGACTATGTAGGATCCGGATGGGCCCCAAATGAGTTTTCTCGGGTGTGGGCTTACCAAATGCAAAACGGGACTCAAAGGTTGCCAAATAACACCACGCCTTATGTATAATATATATAATTAATTCTACTAAAATATTGCATACCCTATTTCAAATTTCTAGATCCGCCACTACTCATGGCATAGCTAAACTGCACCCCCTTGATGCCATAGCCATGTTATAAGTCCCATAGCCATCTCCATAACGAAATGTTATGCATTTATTTTTTATATTTTATTATTTGTGAGTGAGTGTGTATTTTTTGTGATGTGTTATAGGAAATTTTTTTTTTGAATGTTGTTTATGTTATAATGGTGTGCTAGGGTATATGTTGAGGTTGCGTGCCCTATAAAATTAATAGGGCCCAACTACACCTAGCTCTCTAATATATATATCTGAACTTATACAAATAGGCCCATTCATCGAATATCCGGTGTCCCACCGGCCAATTTTGCTAAAGATAGAATTCATGTTCTTATTTTTTGTATTGTTAATTTAAAGATACGTCTACTCCAAAATAGAGTATGATAAGGGAAATTTCTCTTGCAAATCTTCGATAATCAACAATGTTGACCGACTGATCGATAACATAAGCTAGCTTTAAAAGAAGCTCTTTTGGGAATATAACAATTTATGGTCGGAAACATTGCATAGAACACATTTGGAGGCAAAATGAATTCCAAACCTGGAAAACTACTATCAACAGCAATGGCATTTAGGATTAGAAAAAGGCCTAAAGAGAATAGTTCAATGAAAAACAATGACTTTTAGCAAATAGTTTATGTGAATAGACAATATATCTAAAATGCATGTTGCATACTTGCATCAGGAAATGACTTTATATAAGCTGATTTATTTTTAAAGAATAGAATAGTATACTCCAACGATTCTGTTTAAAACCATATTGTTAAAGATTTTTTTTCTAAAAATATAAAATGACTAACAAAAAGAGGTCTTTTATGTTTTTTTTTTGTTACGATATGGTTGGTAGTATTTACTATTGTTACCTAATTATACCATCAAAAAGTTGTTGAATAACTTATTGCAATCCATAAAGAAAATCTAATATCTTCTCTATGATGTTTTATACTTGGCTTAAGAATTGATTCTTAGGGCATGGGGGAAAAGGGTTTTACATAAATGATGATCTTTTTGTGAAAGCCAACGGTCACTAGGCAATATTGCTTTTAATTTCTATAATTAGTAGGCGTGTTTAAAGAATTGATATACAATAAAAAAATAAAAAATCATTGTGATCTAAAATTGAAATATTATAGATTTAAGATCATTTGATGACCAAACTTTGTTTACATACCAAGGGATCAATCGTAACCCTCCATTTTCATTTGATATAATGTTTGTGATTAAATACATACTTTACACTATAAGGGTATAATTGTCAACTATATAAACCAAATTTTAGAACCACCCCTCTTTTGAAGTCATATTTTACACACACAAAATGTGTGTTTTCTCCTTCGACATTTCATTGCATCTCACCCAACCTCCATAACCAAATTAAAACCCTAATTTTGCTACTTAATTCATCAATTGATCATCAAAATTATCTCTTTTCAATATCACTGTCATCATTACGTTAATCAAAAACCAAAAATTATATAAACAACCACGATGTAATCATCTTTGTATCCGTTTCTTCAAGGTAATGGTTCACAATCAAATTGTTAATTAGAAAATTTGAAGTTATTTGAGCATATTATAAGCTTAGTAACTCTGATAAAAAATCTAGGGTTTATGGATTTGAATAAAAAAAATTGGGGAAAATACAGTTGCGACTGAGCCAGATGTTACACAAGAGATTATAACGCATACAAAAACATTGATGAAGCGGAAAACATTATTAGTAAGCTTATATTTCCTAAATTTATGATTTTGTTCCTGTCTAATTTTGAATTTATGATTTTATGAAGTTTTATTACTGTATATCATATGTTGTTAATCAGTTGAAAGTGATAAGAAAATTAAGCAGTTTTATGTGATATGAAACTAGTATTAGAAACTGATGTTTTAAATAAGTTGTTTGTTAAATGTATCATATGTTATTTTAAACTAGTTTTAACGGTAAGATACAAAGGAGAATGTTGAGAAAGTTATAGAGATTGTTGTACTGTTTAAGGTTTAGTTGATGATGGAAGAGTCTTCTGATCTCGACACCTGCATTGTCTATTTTCCTAAGGGTGTCATCTACTCCCTTGTATCTTACTGTTGCTAGAATTATGGAGAAGATTATAGGGCCTCACTATTCTGGGACACTTCGATTGGCGTCAACTGATGTGAGAACCAACCCCATTGTGAGATACTGAGATTTAACTACTTTAGTAACCCTTTGGAGACTTGCTTAGAAGTCGAGCCATGGATGATTTAAAGTTGGGGATGATCTGGTATAGACTAGGGCGGGCTGGGCTGACGCACAAAGCCCCAAATTTTAGAGGGACAGTATTTAAATAAAAACCCACTGTGAACTAGAACTAATATGGAGCCTTCTTAAAATCCAAATATTAGGCCTATGATTAAACCTTGAGCCCCGTCATTCATCCATCATATGCCAAAGGCGATGTGTATACAACGAAAACAATAAATGCATGCGAATACGCACTCCATGTAAGGTCTGATCAATTATCATCATCAAATTTACTTATAGTTTTTTCATTGATTTTTTTGTCGTAAGAGTTAACTTTCCAACTTTGTTTCTTTATTAAAATTTTTATTTAGATTGTTAATTTTTATCTTTGATTTTACATATCATTAATTACGGAGTTTATAATTGCTTACTATTTGACTTTTTGTCGACCTTGGTAGTTCTATTTAAGATAGCACAGTTTTTTTAATTATAAGAGAACCTTTTTTGTACTATTTTGGTTGACACGATGATGTATTGAACTTAGTGTGCATATGTAGATTTAGTTTTAGTTTGTGGTCCAAAGTTGAGTTGTATGGTCATGGTCATCTGCACGATCATAATTAGATGATCAACAAGGAGAATTATTGTTGATCCTAATTGAGCTTCACGATCTTATTAATTACCTTAGATAAATCTAAAGTAATCGGTATAGAAACTGATCTTGAGTTGTATATCAAATATTATGTGGAAACTAATATTTGATCTTAAGAAGAATTAAAACACAAACGAATTCTCAAACAACACTTCAATATATTAATACGATTGCTCGACAGCAATAGGGTTACAAGAAACCTTGAAGTGTAAACAATAATATGTATGCTAAGATAATCGATCTCTAATCCTAACCCTAGAACCTCCTTTTATAGCGTAAGGAGTCCTAGTCAGTTTACAAGACTTCCTATACAAGAAAAATATTCATACGTATCTTTTCTATACTTATCCTTAACATACTATACATATCTAATAAGCAGCAGAGTAATTCTTCTAGCAGCAGAGTCTTCGTGAGCTAGCAGCAGAGTTACACTATGCCTATTATATCAAACAGCAGAGTTATCAAAACAGCAGAGTTAATGCACTAATCAGCAGAGTCACATAACTATCCAGCAGAGTTGTGTTTCTCGAATCAGCAGCATCTTTTAGACCCAACAATCCTCCCCTAAACTTGATATTTTTCATCAACAAAATCATCAAGTTTCTTTTAAACCCAGCTAACCACCAGGAGGATGCTTCCAAACACTTTACTGTTTTGAAACCTTTGATTCTAGCAACTTTTTATATTTCTCAATTAGTTCAAATGCTTGATTATCTACATCAAATGGTCTTTGTAATGTCAACTTACCAGGCTGCAACATTTGATACAGAATAGATGTACTGTTGTTGATAACATAATCCTTCTCCACAGGCATATACACAGTCACACCTATACATGATAAGAGATGAACCCCACAAGATTGATATAAATACCATTTCTGAACTGTGGAGCTTAATAACTTCTTCCATTCAATACTCCTCTCATCTGGTTCAAACATATTCTTCAAATAGTAATAATTTAGTCTTTCATACACCACCTCTGGTCTAGTATCACCATAATTCATCTTGTAAAGATTCCATAGTTGAGTAATATCATCCCTATCCATGTAGTGCAACATCTGAGAAAAACTAATATATCCCACACTTGAACCATTTGATCTCTTAATCACCCAGCATACTTGACTATCATTTAGAACATCATGTGAATATGAAATGATTGGATATTTTATTGATAAAGGAACTTCATTAAGTAACTCAGGCTCTTCTTGAGGTTCATGAACTGTGAGATCCATAATCCCTTTCATATCATCTCTAGTCACTTCTTCTTTCTCTGAATCACTATCCTCTTTCTCTGAATCACTCATCACTACTGACTGAGTTCTTCTCTTCTTCCTACCCACCTGCTTTACTTTCCTCCTATATCTCTTTGTACCAGCAGAGGATTCAGTCATTACTTCAGCTTCAACAATAATTTCTTTCTTCTTTTCAACATCAGATACTATGGGCTTTGAAACACTTCCACTCCCAGAGGCTTTCATATTGTCAGATCCCATAACTTCTGGATTTCTCTTCTTTTCAGAAACTTTTCTTGGATTAAGCTTAGCATAAGTTTCATAAAATTCCTTTTCAATTAAGGCATCTGACTTTCCTTTGAAATCCTTCATCTGATAATTTCTAGCATTCTTCAAATAATACTTCATGTCATTAACCAATGCTTTCCTTGAAGATGACTTTTGTTTGTAACCATGCTTCTGTGCTTCTTTAATCCTCATAATCAGCTCTTCCCACTTAGCTAACCCATTCTTTCTGAGTATAAACTCAACAAGCTCTTTTGTCTTTTCACTTCCATCCAACTGCTCATCATTTGTTATCAAGAAAGCTTCACCTCTTACAATCATATCAGAATCAATGAAATACTGCAATTGTTCATTGAATTCTTCTTGATTAACTTCTTTAAATGTAGAGCTTTCCATAAGTTTAAACTGATTTCTTTCTTCATCAGCTGCAACACGTCTCGCATATTCTTCATCTTGAGCAATCTGAGCCTTTTCATCAGCCAACTTTTGCTTCCTTTCAATCTCTTCAGCAGATTCAGTAGCAGGTTGTTGTTGTGATGGTGTGGGTGATTTAGTTCCTTTGTTCATGTTCAGCAGTACTTGAGCTAAGGTTAACTTTTCATCATCTGATTCAGCAGAGTCCTTTACTCCTACACTCTTCTCAGTATCATCAGCAGAAACCTTTAACCCATCAGCAGAGTGTTCTGCACCAGCAGAGTCAACCTTGTCACTCTTATCACCAACATTTTCAACTGATTTCTTGACAACCTCCCCTGAACCTATTACAACTTCCTGATCCTGATCATTCACTACAGTCTCCTGATCATTCCTCCCCTGTTTGGAAGCATCCTCTTCCAAACTTGGTTTGGAACTCTTCTTTAGCCTCCCCTCAAGATGAGTAATCCTTATTTTAAGCCTTCTAATTTCAGCACCCTGAGTAGCTTTGACTGTCTTTAACTCCTTTCGAAGACCAAGGACCTCCTTTGACAATTTTGTACAGTTATCCGTCAATTCTTTTAATTGTTTCATGATATCCTCACAACTTCGGTCTGTGTAACCTGACCCGAGAGGTTGATCATTGGAATTGGCATTATGTACTGGTGTTTTAACCGTCAAATCCTCAGTGTCATGTTCAATACTAGCATCAACACTTCGACCTGTGTAACCTGGTCCGAGAGGTGTATCATGTGCAATGTCAATATGTACATCAGTGTCCATCAATTCAATAGTATCATCTCTGTCCTCATCACTTCGAGATGTGTTACCTTATCCGAGAGGTGAATCTTGGGACACAAACTCAGTCTCAACCCTAGGTTGAACATCTGAGCCCCCCATATTAGCCATTTGGCTGGGGTTTCCATCAGTTGTATCAGGTCCTTGAGAACCCTCTACAATAGATGTTGCCATGGTCAAGGTCTTAGGGATGTTAGCACTGTCCTGTTCAACTACTAAGTTGGAAACAGTAGTGCCAGCCTTTTCCATCATGGTACCTACATCACCTGTACCAGCCTCATCTGCTACCATACTGACATTGGCCTGAGGTTGCACAATGTCCTCATGTTGTGAATTCCTAGGTGAGGGTGTATTTGTGGTTCATGGGATACTGATATATTCAAACTTGTAGAAGAGGATGTGTGATGGGAAGCTGTGGGTGTGCCAGCCTCTTCATCCTTATTCACTGCAGCCACTATATTCAAGATGTGCTCAGTTAGGGGAGTTATAGTACCAGAAAATCCTTTTCCATTCTTCTTTAGAAATGCAAACATCTTGATTGCCATTCTACTACAGGGCTCAATATTTGTATGCCTCAATGGTTCCCTTAACTGTCTGTTTATAATAAGTTGTAGAAACCTTGGATACAAATAAAATTTCTTCTTAATAAACTTCTTCATCCCCTCAAAAATCATAGAAGAAAAATCAAAGGGTTGCCCTGTTGCCAAACACACTAAAGCCATAGCTTGAGAAGCACTAAACTCACTCCATCCACCTATTTTGGGAAACAAGCAGTGTTGTAGAGTATGCAATAAAAACTTCCAATGGGGACAAAGACGACCTTTCAAAAATGTTCCACTATTCTCAGGTCTCTCATATCCAATATTCTCAAGCTCAGTCATAACAGTTTCTGGGGTAAGGGTAGGGGGTGTAGGTATGCCAGATAAGCGAAGACTTCTTTTAATGGTTGTTTCACTAACTACAATATTCTCCCCATCCACACTACCTATCAATCTTTCCTCACCATCTAGTATATCCAACTTAACAGTTGACCAAAATTGTTTCATATGAGATTTATAAATGGTAGGATCAGCTGTTAACACATACCTTAATCTAGACGAACTCAGAAAATCCATAACCTCATGAAATCCATCAGCTGCAGTAACCTTACTAAGAAAAGCGATCTGATTATGTTCATCCGGAAACGTTCTTCGAGCCATTTGATTTGGGGGTTTTCGGTGAAATGATATGAATTATTGTTCTTGGGTGAAAGTCGAATGTAATTTTGAGCAATTAAAATGTAATGAGATCAAATTGGTGAATGATACCGTTTTGATCTAATTAGGTTTAAGAACGCGCCAAAAGTTTCAGTTTGACCCTTCAACTTTCAAACTCATCAGCAGAGTTATGAAAGTGTTGACCAAAAGTCAACATTCCCAAAATCATCAAAATCACTCTCTTAAATACAATACCAACCCCGCATTGAAGTCCATAAATCCTTTAATTTCTTAAGCAAATCCCCAATTCACAAACCCTAACTCCAATCATAATCCACCATGAGTTCTTCCAAAGCACCAATCATCGAGATATCCTCAGATTCCTCATCCGATGACTCACAAGGATGGTCAAGCTACTTTCCACCAACTTCATCCTCAGCACAAAAAGGTAAGGCGATTGCAGAAGACGAATATTCTGATCCACTCCCTTCAACACCATCCTCCTTCGAAGATTCTGATGATGATGAAACAACAAAATGGCCTAAATCAATGACCTGCTATCAAGGTGCCTGGGAAATCATTCCTCCACAACATCCTTTGACTGCTGAGCTTCAAAAGCAAATGGAGAATGCCGCGGCCGCTTTTGCAAAGAGTTACAATCCACCTCAACCACAACCACAAACAGAGGAGAAGAAAGTCCCTGTCCCTAAGAAAAAGCCTATGAAGAAACAAGCTCCTTCTACCAGCCATCAGCAGAGTCTACCACCAAGAGCAGTCATACTTGCGCTTCCATGTCCAAGAGTATCAGCAGCAATGGGTACAAGAGGACCTCGCAGCAAGGTGTTGCCAGACTTTGTTGGTAAGGGGAAGGACAAAGTTTGATGTGGAATAGGTGTTTTAGGTTGTGAATCCATGGTTCTTGTTGTATTTTGAACTCTTTTGATCAATGGTTGTAAGAAAACTCCATCTTGTACTTTGCTTTAGTTATCAATGAATGTTTAAATTTCCTTGCTTTACTTGATTATGTGTTCATGTGTATCTGCAAAAGGTTAGTAGAAAACCACAAACACAAGCAAGAATATCCAAAAATAACAACAGAGTAGCATAGCAGCAGACAACTAAACAGCAAACAGCAAATTTTGACTTAACAAATAGCACAAATCCTTACAAAAGTGTACAAAAACATACAGAGATAAGATGGTTAAAAAGATTAAAGATTGATCATGCCAATACTAGCAACTAAAAATTGAAATCTACTTATATCAAAACATTTGGTAAGTAAATCAGCAACATTGTTGTCAGTATGTATTTTAACCACTTGAATTAACTTTTTCTCATAACAATCTCTAATAAAATGATGTCTTATCTCTATGTGTTTTGTTTTAGAATGAAAAACAGGATTTTTGATAATACACATTGTGCTGTTGTTGTCAATGAAAATTTTTGTGTTCATGAAATTGTACCCATAATCCAGCAATTGGTTCTGAATCCAGAGCACTTGTCCACAGCAGCTAGAAGCAGCAACATATTCTGCTTCAGTTGTCGAATTATGTAACACCCCGAAAATCGTAATGAAGCAGCGGAAGACTTAAACGGGGTATTGCCAACTAGATCACAGTCATAAGTATAGAGTTTTGATAAAAAGGGAAATTTTATATCATTCAATGAAAACTCAATATTCAGAGATTACATATTTGTTATCAAAAAGGGGTAGTAGTTCACAAAAGTGATGATGAGTTTGAAAAGAATGATATAGTTATTTGGAACAAAGGTGGGTCTTTTCTCCATGCCCGTGCCAACTCCGTGCTTGAGATTTCTTTAATTACCTGAGATAAACATGCTTAAAAAGTCAACACAAAGGTTGAGTGAATTCACAGTGTTTTATTTGTAATAGTTTGAACACAAGTCAGATAGTAGTGAAAACAATAAATGATATTGTGGTGTAATGATCAAATAGATAAATATTGCACTAAGCCTCATGAAACGCAAACCTTAACGTGTAGGGGTAGTAATAATAAATATCCCAATCATAACAATGATATGGGTGATAAATGCCCTGGTGTAGGAGTTTTGCCATACTCAAATTCGAATAAAGTGCATTTGTCTATCAATCCGGCTAACACTATGGCTATCCATCCGGCTAGTACAAATGGGATGTCACTTCCAATAGATCTATTCACGAAATTCGCGTTCACTCGCAAGTGATTAATGATTCATGATAAGGGACTTTTAAAGTGGCGGGGTAATAACTTAGGCAATATTAACTTAGCAATATCAATCAGGAAAGCATAAAGAAAAATACTTGTGTTCAGATTTATAGCATGTATCTCCCCACGGGATTTGAAAACATAGTAAAATGTGGGACTATGAACTCACCTTGGTAGTAGTAGTAATCTGGGATGTAATAGTATCAATTGGTGTGTAGTAACTTCAACGCGTGACCTAGATTAGTATGACAAGCCTTAGTTTACAGTTTTGATCACGACTCAAAGTGTTTAACTAAATTTAAGTTTCTCAAGTGGTTGTGTTTAATGTTGCTTGTGTGGCAGAGTTTACGTTTAAATCATTTCAAAGTGTTTGTAAGTACTGACTCGAATATTTGCTTAATAGTGATCGATAAATATATACGAGTTAATAAGTATTTATTAAGTTCGTTTGGTCTCGACGCGTATGAATTTATATATATATATATATATATATATATATATATATATATATATATATATATATATATATATATATATATATATATATATATATATATATATATATATATATATTTATCAATGTCGTGTGAAAACAATATATTTTTATCAATGCATTATTATGGCTTTACGTTGATATGGTCTTTTAATAAAAATATGTGTTATTACTTATCTCATTCAATTGTGTTGTTGTGTAAAGTGTTGTGTAGTTGTGATAAGTAGATCTAAGTGTAATTACGTAGTGGTGTTGTAAATTAGTTGTGAAGTAATTGTGAATAAGTAGTTGTGAAGAAGTAGTCGTGAAGTAGTCGTGAAGAAGAAGTCGTGAAGCCGTTGTGAAGAAGTCGTGATTAAGTCGTGTAGAAGTTGTGTATAAGTTGTGAGATTGGTTCTAGCTACGATTAGGACTCGACATCTAGCTTTGTGTCGTTAAGCCGGTGTAAGCTAAAGTTGTGTAAGGTTTCTCCGCCATAAGGGAGTTTGTTGACATAGTGAAGAAAACTCTCGAGTAGGTGACTCGAGGAGTGGAGTAGGGCAAGGAAGGTGTCCTTGTAGCCGAACCACTATAAATCTCCGTGTTGTGGTTTGATCTTTCCATCCCTCTCTCTTATTTCATTATATTTACCTTACTTGCATTACTTATCTATATTTGCTTATATATGTTCATATTGATCAAGAGTTGAATTCACATAAGATAGAATCGAAGTTTTAAAAAGTAAACAAAAGTTTTCATAAATTAAAAAGACGTAAAACTATTCAACCCCCCTTCTAGTTTTTCACAGATCATATCTGGTGGAAATGTTGGTAGGATTTGCGCTATTCCCCGAATGGTAATAAGTCCTTCAGAAACAAAAATGCCATTCAAATTGAACAGAAGACAGTTTCCTATTCAAGTGTGTTTTGGTATGACGATTAATAAAAGCCAGGGACAGACATTGTCACAGGTTGGTTTGTATTTACCACAGCCTGTCTTCTCGCACGGCCAGCTATACGTGGCTTTGTCAAGAGTGAAGAGCAAGCGAGGGTTGAAGGTTCTATGTTTAGATAGGGAAGGAAATTATTGCAACTCAACTGCAAATGTAGTTTACAAAGAAGTATTATGTCGTATTTGAATAGTCAACATTTTTTTGTATGCATTTATCATATGATCAAGAGAAAATACATAAATTTAATTGTTAGATTGCTCTTTGATAAATCTAATTATGTTTATGTTACTTTTATGAAGATTTTAATGTTTTTTTTTTAAATTTTTTGTCTGATTGTATGTTTCTATTATGTTTTGGCTTTTTCAATATTTGTTTACGTACACTTATTATTATTAATATTTTTATGAAGCGAACCCGCCCATCGGACGGGTTATGAATCTAGTATATATATATATGGGAAATATTGGCTACATTTCATTTAAAAATGTACAATTCAGTCCCTGCAGTAAGTCTCTGATACATATTTTCCCCTTATCCCTATTTTTTTTTTCAAAAAAAATATAGCCTATTGGCTACATTGTTATGTAGCTAAGCTTTCCTTATATATATATATATATATATATATATATATATATATATATATATATATATATATATATATATATATATTATATATATATATATAAATATAAATATATATATATATCTTAACTATATATAAAGGAGGAATGGTCAACCACTTGGTCAATGGCTGAAAACTAAATTTTCACTTAATCCCGATTTTGCCCTTCTTAACTTGATTCCTGCATATATATAAACCCAAAAAAACACACACACAACACAAATACACACTCCTCCCAACCTCTTCTTTTCTCTCTTAACCAAAAACCTTCATCCGGTCTAAACCAAAAAATTACCGACATCGAATCCCACCACCACCAAAAGCCCGCCACAGCCTCATCACCACAGTATCCCTCCACCGCCGTCACCCTCCACCGGACGTCACCAAGACCCTCAACCACCGTTTATTTCTAGAACAAAAAAATATTAACGCAAATTAATTAATTTCTTTTTATATAGATCTCTATAAATTAACATTTTTTTATTTGTTGTTACAGCCGCCTGTGACCGGAAACACTGCCACCGACGCTTAAACAAACTGCCGCCGCCGGAGTAAGTTTAATTTGTATAGATCTATTGTTTTTTTTTTTATAAATCTATATATTTTGTATGTAAATCTATTGTTTTTTTTATAGATCCATACATATTCTTTTATAGATCTAACGTTTTTTGTATTTTCTGTAGGTCTATTCGTCGACGGAAAAAGTTACCGGAAAAATTAAGGTATTTTTCGTTAATTTTTTTCTGCCGGAAAAAATATTTCTCGCCGGAATATTTTTATTTTTTCGTTAATATTTCTTGCCGGAAAATATTTATTTTTCGTTAATATTTCTCGCCGGAAAATAATTAATTTGCGTTAATATCTTTTCTCGCCGGAAAATTTGCAGCATCGCCGGAAAATCGTTTTGGTATTTCTTCGTTAATAGTTTCTGCCGGAAAGAAATTATTTCTCTTCGGAAATTTTTTATTTTTTCGTTAATATTTCTCGCCGGAAAATATTTATTTTTCATTAATATTTCTCGCCGGAAAATATTTAATTTGCGTTAAGATTTTTTTTGTTAATATTTTTTCGTTAATATTTTTCATTAATATTTATTCGTTATTTATAGATCTATGTGTTTTTTTTAGATTAGCCGGCCGGAAATTTTAATGACTCGCCGGAAAGTTTGCTTCCTCGCCGGAAAAACTACTGCCGTGCCTGAATTTGTTGCTATCGCCGGAGTTTGTAATAAAGTTTATTTTGTAAATTTGTTAGAAACGAAGTGACAAACCAACTGAGCCAAGAGCTCTTTCATGTTATATATTATAGTTTATTGTATATAAAATAGTTTTGTACTGTGTTATATTTGTGTAATACTACTTTCAGCGTATACTGAGATATGTTTTGCATGAACGGGTTTTATGTACTTCTCGTTTCCTTTTCAAACTGATTTGTAAGTAATTATTCAAGTAAGTCTTTCAAGTTATTATTATGCATAAAAGTTTATGAGCTCAACGTTTTGAATATGTTCGACATGCATTAGGGTCGAATATAGTGAGACAAGCGAAATTTTATCCTTTACGTTTACATATATTATTCTTGTAAAAGATACCACACAAGCCCTTTTTTTTTAAACACAACAAAACCAACATCACATAAGTTTGCATGTAGACAGTGTGCATGTAATTCAAAAGACGCCACTTAGTTTTCAAAATTTACATATTAATACGTAGCTAGCATGAGCATAAAAAAAAATGACAACAAAGATCAAGGAAGGATCGAAGCTCACAGTGGGTTTGAGAGTTGTGGTGTCGAGTGGAAAAGAAAGCCAAAAACAAGGTAGCTTAACTTGATCTAGCTTATAACCCAAAATGAACTTAGAAGTTTGTAGTGAGCAGAATCCTTTGCTTGTTTCCTCCTCTTGTGCTTCGACGGTAATCAAAAGAAAAGAATGAAATGTGTTTGCTTTTGACTTTGTAAGTTTTGGTGTGTTTCGATTGCTTCTCAAGAGATGCAGATGTATAGAGTATAATGGAGTTAGGCTCCATCTTTACTTTTGTTGTGTGGAACAACTAACCACCCAATTTGGTGTCAAATCCTTACACTAGTGTTGCTAAATCTTATGTGATCTTGTGACAAGAAAGGGACTAGTGATGTTATGGTCAACATTGATGGGGATTGATTTGGTTCTGGGTTTTCGAGGAAGATGGCCAAAGCGACAACACAAGAGGGTGGTGTTTTTGGGAATAGTGGTTTTTGCCGAAAATGATAATAAGGGTAGAAGATGGAGGTGGAAAGGGGATGGTAACTATGGTTGGAAAGGGGGACTTCGACAGAATGAAAAGAGAAGGAGGTAGCAGATCAAGAAAGAAAAAAAAAATATATTTGGGGATGAGGTAAAAGCAGTTGCAATATCAAAAAGATAGGTGTATATGGCGACAAAAGAAAAAAAAGTAGGAGAAAAGAATGAAGAGAGAAAAAAAAATGTATAATAATGTAGTAGTGGTTCTTGCTTAGAGATATTTTAAATACCCGGGTCTCGTTAGACCGGGTCGGATCTGGCTTCGTTTAAATATCTCTAGCTCGAGAGTTTTAGAGTCGTCATAAATTATTCGTTTTTATTCCCGAGTTCGTATTTATTTTTATGATCTGTTTTGTACATTCTTCGTTTTGATCTATTAAACTTATGCCATACTATCACGGTGTCGGTACGCGTGCAGTTCCAGTGAAAATGGAACGTGAGTTTTGTCACAGGGTTCGTTTTGAAATCTCACCAGTTATTTCTCAGTAAAGAAAAAAAATATGTAGTAATATTTCGAGTGCCAAGGTGAATAAAATAACTTGATTAAAGTTCATAATCAATTGCTTCGGGTTTACAGAAAGTTAATAACTCGAAAATTTTCGGGTTATTACAGTACCTACCCGTTAGACAGGATTCGTCCCGAATCCTAAGATGTGGTAGTGGTTGGGATTTGTCTTATTGAATAGGTGAGGGTATTTTGCACGAATTTGGTCTTCGCGTTCCCAGGTGTACTCTGGTCCTCTGTTAGAATTTCATCTAACTTTGACAATAGGAATATGGCTTTGTTTTAATTGTTTGACATCTCTATCCAAAATCTCCATTGGTTTTTCAACAGATTTTAGCTTATCGTCAAGTCGTATTTCTTTCAAAGGTACGACCAGGGTTTCATGAATATCAAAAATCTGTGGGGGTAACCTACCCGTTAGACTAAGGAGTTTGTTAATAACAAATTTTAACAATGAGGGTTCCGGTCGAGAACTTTGTGAATGTAGAGAAAGTTGCTAACCTTCAGCTTTTGTAGATGGTGAATCAGTTTGTTTTAGGGTTTATAAATAACTGCTCCCAGCATAACATGATCCCTCCTGAATTAGACATAGGTAGCTAGGCTATGTATAATTTAGGAACAATGGTGTGATGTTCAGTTTAGTCGTTATAATTCTCAGTGTTTAAATAGATTCAACCCATGTCGTTTACAAAATGACAATTTAAGGAAAGATGTTATGAGTGATAACAAATTTGTTGATAAAATGGAAATCAGAAAGGAATAGAAAGTACAATAGATGGGGAATTATCACAGCAAGTTGTTTTTAGAACAGAAAGTAGTCTTAAAAATCCGGATACTAGGGATGTCGTAGGCTTAGTACAACATAATACATAAGGTATAGGACTGCTAAATTCTAAACTTCATCAGTCCGTCGCGTTGTTGAGGTCCTGGTGAGCTTCTCTTCCCTCCATCACATATGCTCTCCCGCGAGCATTGTTGACGGGGTTGGCAACTTGATTCGAACACTGGTTCTTGTAGTGCCCCTTCTTACCACATCCATGGCATACTACGGCCACTGGTTGCAGGTTGGCTCCTGTGGCCTTGCAGTCTTGGGTCTTGTAGCCGGTTTTCTGACACTTTCCACATCTAGCGAAACAGGGTCCATGATGGTGTAACTTACATCGGTCGCACATGGGAGCGGGTCCAGCATAGCCCCCAGTTCCAGTAGGTGTGGCAATGTAAGCCCTAGCAGTTTCCTGCCGGCGATTCTGTTGGTTGTGGTGGCGGTTCCGGTCTTGCTGATAGCCTTGTGTGTTGTTGCGGTTGTGGCTTTGGTTATGGTGAGAGTCGTTGTTGCTGTGATTGTTTCTACGATCATCAAATTTTCTTTTGTGATCGTTGCTTCCCTGAGCTTGATTACGCCTGATTTCCCTTTCCAGTAACTTCTGAGCAGTCTCCATGGCTTCCTCCAGTGTTTGTGGTTTGGACACCGTGACATCTCCTTTTATGCTTCTGGGTAATCCTTCAACATACCTTTCCAGTGTCTTCTCGAAATCCGGCACCTTGGTTGGGCATAGTATGGAGAGCTCTTGGAATCTCCTATCATAAGCCCTAAGATCATATCCTTTTACCACCAAGCGGTCAAACTCATCTTCCATCTTTCGAATTTCAGTGCGAGGACAATACTTCTTCAACATCTTCTGTTTAAACTCAGCCCAAGGAAGTTGGTAAGCTCTATCATTACCCATTTTATGAGCAGTGGCGTTCCACCACGACAGTGCATCATCTGTTAGAGTGCCAGTAGCAAAGGCGACTTTGTCATTTTCGGCACAACCACTTCTTGTAAAGACAGTCTCTGAACGCTCAAACCATCGAGCTAACTCTGTCACTCCTTCAGTACCTTTAAAGGTTGGCGGTTTGCAACTCATGAACTCCTTGTACGTGCACTTGCGGGTTGCAACTGGCTCGCTCTCGGCAGTGGGCCTTGTTGCACTACCGGTAGGAGTTGTGGCTGCAGCTTGAGCTATTAATGCAGCGGTCACGCTTTCCGTGATCAATCGGCGGATCTCCTCCGGAGTCATGATCGATCCGGTGACTGCTTCCGTAGTTCTGTTGCGGGTAGCCATGTTCTAACAATGACACAAGAACATAGATTTAGGTTTTACGGTTAATGTAATCAAGTGAGGTGTCATAATTGTCCTCATAATAGCAGCATACAACATCCTTATAAACAAAATCATCATAATTAATCATCACGATATGTCTGAATACAATCACAACACACATGGAATAATATGGTGACGTATAAAAGAAAAATCACAACACATAAACAAAGAAAGCAACCATAACATAGATTAATATTGGTACATAGTAATCATAACTAACCATGAGTTTTAATAATTTGATACATTGTTTCCAAAAGAACAATACAATACAAAATTATTAATGCCACGCTGGGCAAGTTAAGATGTCACTACTACAATACAATACGTGGCTAATCTATGAAGTGCCGGGTGCATCTCCAGGTCCGTTGATGTGCTGCGTGTGTCGTTGCGGTTTAGCAGTTTTAATGCCTAATCAAGTTTTAAATTTATATTTAGCCGACTTATCAATAACACACACACCTAACGAGCAGTGTACCCGGTCAGTATGAATATAATGGTAAGTAGAGTGTCGATCACTAAGAGTGGAACGTATTATCTAGTTATTCTAATCAGTATTTTAATATATTAAGTTAGCTATACAACCTATTCTAACGCAAGGGGGTTCAGCCTGAGAGACTGGCACGATTTGGTTGCAATTAAATAATAAACTAAACCAATAGGCATGAATCAGCAAGTAGCACACACGTACACAGATAAATACTTGAGACAATAAGAGGGCTGTCCTTATGATAAGTAGTTTGTCACTTGTTTTATTGCTAGTGTTATATGAAGTGTATAGTTCGATGCAACGCACCGAGATTAAGTCCTTTCTCGTTGGTTCTAATCTTATCGGCGAGTAAACACTTAATGATTACTTATGACCATCCCGTTTATCTTTCTCCTACTTTTCTACAGACCATAGAATGCATAGGCGATCTAATAAACAGGCGAGGGCAGAGGCATGGCGACCCGATCAACACTCAGCTAGACACAGAGGTTATCAATGCACTAATAAAAGTCACCAAAGACACTAACATATAAACTTTAATTGATGAGAAAGCAGTTTTAAGGGAGTGCAACCTTTCCGTTGTCACATTACACAAGCCACCAATCTTGATGAATTAAAGTTTACTAACACAATAAAACAAAACTACTTAGTGAATTAAACACATGCAGCACCTTCTTACAGCTCTTGTATCTTTGATTTGGGTGTGTCTTGTGCTGCTGCCTTGACTGAATTCGTCCTTGGTTTCTGGTCTTCGGTCTTCTGTTAAAACTTCGGAACTCTAGCTAACCTCCTAATTCGTCCGGTCTTTGGGGTATTTATAGTTTCTGTCTGAGGGTAAGATGCGGCGCATCTAGTAAGTAGATGCGGCGCATTTACTTAACTTCGCGTGGGGTCCAAGATTATAATATTCAGGAATATTCGTACACCGCCAGAAGATGCGGCGTAACTCCATTTATAGATGCGGCGCATGTCCTCTTGTATCTTGGATCGTATCTGGTGAAATATTGATAGTGATGCGCCGTATGTAATAGGTGAGATGCGGCGCATCTGGAGTAGAATAAGTTGGTTATTCTTCGTTGACCAAAGTTTCATATGCGGCGCATGGGATAAATCCATGCGGCGCATTCTTCAAAGTCAGGCAGTGGTCTTCATTCTCTTCATTCCAACAACCAATTCCAATCTTGATCATTTTACTCCGTTTTTTAGTCCATAATCGCTAAGTTTCACCAAATGCTTGTTTTTACCTGAGAATTACAAAAGTAAACGATTAAGTATCAATCCTCATACATAATATAGTAAAACAAGTCAAATTAATAGGATAAATGATAGTAATAAAATGTACTTATTTGAGTTCATCAAATATCCCCCCACTTGAACTTTACTTGTCCCCAAGTAAACCTTAGAATTAATCTTATGAAAATGTATCGTAAAAATGTTAGGATTTATTTTTATATTTAAGTATGTATTCGTTTTTGTCATAATCACACAACTAAACACTTAACGAATTAGAAGTAGAATAAAAATATTTCGATAAAAGCAAATCTAATCGTTTAACTGTCCAGTCGCGACGAATATTCTATCATAAGCTTGGCAAGTATACACATCTCCTCCACTAAAGCTAAGGAATAACAAGTCTAAAGCGGTAAAAAGGGTTTTTAGGCTCAAAGGTTAATTATTCTTAATCTCTATCGATCTCAAATTCCAGAAAAGGCGACAAAATCACAAATACATGATCGAATCCACGAACACGATACTTGCAATTGCTCAAATCCTTAACTCGAACAGGCTAAAGATAGGTCCAAACTTCACCAATAATAATATATCAAAAAGGGCGACAAAATCATAAATACATAGCCGAATCCACGACTACGATACTTAAGATTGCTCAAATCCCTAATCTCAATAAATCAAAGGTTTGGTTGGATAAAGAATAATACAGGGTATGGATAATATATGGGATATAAATTGGTGTAAAATGAAAAATAAACAAAACAAATAAATTAAAATCCTAAGTGTGGTTAATCACTATCCCAACCATCCCATGAATAAGACTCATATCATTGAATAACTCACGCTTTAACACTTGAAACACACGCTTTAGGTAGACACGAATTATACTCAACAAGATCTTAATCAAAGAATAAACCTTAGTTGACGTTACCATAACTTCCAACTCCCATTCAATCCATAAATATAATATACAACAAATAGTGGTGATATCGACCACTTACATAATTTTACATCGTTGGTTTATCAATCTTCCAATTTTTTAATTTTTTAATTTTTTTTTATTTTTTATTTTTTGAAACTTTATAATAACATAAACATAGATGTGTAAAATTTCACCACATCACCAAAACAATAATTCTGGATAATTTTTCCATACTTTTCATAACTTCAGAAATAACGGTAATAGTGAAAGTAGTAAACACACGAAAAATAAACTCAAAGATATACAATATTTACTTTCACTCCAATTGCATTGTGCAATTTCCCGACCTAACCATAGATAATGAATTACGCACGCGAACACAGGTAATGTAAGGAAACAAACTTTGCCTATAGCAATTAACCAACCACGAATTTTAATCTACAGGGTAGGCTAAGGTGTAAGGTGTAACGAAACATTATAACAAAGGTGTAAGAAACGAAAGGAATGGCTCTGAGTGTTTTTCTAGGGGTATCTTACTCTAAAAATGAGAGTAACAAAAGGGTTTATACGGGGGTTAACTAACCAGTGTAGTTAGCTAATATCACATAACATATAAGGCTATTTGGGTGTAATCCTAGAATTTACCAATTTAGACAAGTCATTCCAATTATATAAAATAATACTTATTATGGTGGTCTCGAATAGTATACAAGCCAAGTTCTAAAGTCTACAAGTCACTGGCACACTCATAGATTTGTGAGTTTTGAAAAATCACAATTTTTTGAAAATAACGTCATGTGTGCTTCTATGCAACTTAGACTTTAAACAAAAACATGCTAAATTTTTTTTTAAATTTGTATATATTAAGCACATTTTAAGCATATTTTGAAAAGTTTAGGACAAGTAAATGTTAAGTGTTCTAATTCTCCAATACCCCCACTTAAGTTAAACAACGTCCTCGTTGTTTGTATAAAAGGTTAAAAACTGGAAAATAAAAGAATTAGAACAGAAAAACTCCCCTGAGATTTGCTCGGTATGATCCTCCATTAGTAGTAGAGCAAAAATCATCTTTCTTGTGGATTAGAACGTTTAAGCTTCATATAAAATGTATCCACAGGAAATGCAGGAATCTATAATACCACCAAGGCTTCAAAACACACCTAAGGTAAGAAAGGTTCAAATTTGCATAATACATTAGTAGTTAGGGAAAAATAAAACATAAAAAATTAAAAATGAAAATCATCAGGTCAGTCGATGCGCCGTATCTTATGGAAGAAGATACGCCGTATCGAGCCTGGAATAAATACGGATCAGAATAAAAGATGCGCCGCATCCTTAACCAGGGATGCGCCGCATTAAAATAAACTGATAAAAAGTTTTAAATTCGAAAATAAAAAATGCAGAAAAATAAAGATATGACCATTGCAGGAGATGCGCCGCATCTCAGAATTGAGATGCGCCGTATCCTCTGCGGCCTGACTGACTCGACACATAAACAGAATAATAAAAAGATAAATCCGGGTTGTCTCCCGGTAAGCACTTGTCTTTATTCCAGAGTCTTCAAGTTAGACTCACGTTCAGCTCATCACTTAGTTCTTGTCACGGTCCATCCTTCTTCCTTCATCCGAAAGATGTTCCCGTATAGCTCTGCGACGTTTTCCTCCGTTCGACTTAATCTAGTATAACTCTTGGTCGTCGTCGCAACATACTCTTCCTCTGGTCCCAAAGAATATTTGATGATTTTAAACTTTTCAGAAATAATCATGGGTGGCTTATTATAAGGGATTCCAAGTAGTTGACACTTTCTTTTGGTGAACTCTTCCTCGTCTTTATCAACAAACTTAAAGTAAGGATCCTTAATCAAATAGTCATCAAGTTCATTGATTAATGACTCGTTGCTATCATCTTGAATTGCCTCCCATTCTCTTTCCAATTCCCATTGTAGCCGTCGACTAAGCTTCGTGTAATCATCAAATTGTTCATGCACCCATTCCCAAAAAGTAGTATTTGATGTTCCCTTAAGTCCTTTCAAGTATTCAATTCTACCCTTTTCTTGCAAAGCTTCAGTTTTTCGTGGGCAGTCTTCAACATTATCGTACCACTCATAATCTTCAAAGGTTACATCTTTTCCAACCCGTTTCATCCCAATAATACTTCCCCCATTACAGGTTCCGTCACTCTTATAATCACAGGTCGGCCAAACACTACTCCCATCCTTGAAAACGAAGGGTGTACAGGTGTGATTAATGTGCTCAAATTCCCATGGTTTATCCCAAATCCATGGTATTTGGTCATTCCATTCATAGTACCAGGTGTTTTTGAAATCATCATAAGTCTTGAATCCTGGTAAATCTCCAGTAAGCACATCATCGTCGACTCGAAGAAGGTAGTTAAATTCCTTGAACTGCTTGCACAAGGGTGTCTCATAATCGAACACATCAATGTCAATTCTGAATAATTCTTCAATCCCCTCATTGATTGTTGAATCATGAAGTGACGACCCATAATCGCTTTCTACTTCTTCGTATTCACCTCTTATCCAATATACCCATAATGCATCCTTAGTAACTCGATCCATGCTCTTATGGTTATTAAACTTACTAGCCAACCATTCTGAAAAATCAACATCGTTAGGATCGTGGTTAACGTCAAAGCAAGTCTTTTCAATCATTTTCCTCTTTATCTCCATGAACTCGTTAAATTGCTCCCTAAAACTCCGTGTCAACCATGAAGTCATAATCCGCTTGACTTCATTTGCAGGGGCAAACTTCGGACTACCATATTTAAGTTCAAGCCAATCATTGAGGGAGAGGTCCATCAATCTTACCAACTTGCCATGAAATAGTAACTCCGCCACAGCATAAATTCTGTCATCGTCCAGATAGTTCTCATTTAATCCCCAGTACTGTTCGGAATAAGGCATGTAAGAAATTTGGGTATTGCCTCCACCACAGCTGTTGTTGCTTGAGTCCATGTATGCAAGGTAGAATTTCCCATCATCTTCTTCGATAGTAGTCCAGTTCAATCCTTTGGATTCAATTATAGGCCATAAGAGCAACAGTTCATCTCCAGTGTACCTCACAAATACATCATAAGAGAATACCCCTTTGTCAATGTTGCATAAACGCATGAATTCCTTAAAAGCAGCTTCAAGAGGGGTCTCCCAAGAGAATAAATCTACATCGATCATGAGCATATTGAATGAATCTGAAAGCAAGCATTCCTTAGCAAGATATCCGTTAACTGACATGTCTTCCATAGCAAAATCTGTCATCAAAGGTAAAATCATCAGTAGGATTTGTTCGCTAGAAGAGAAATTAATGAATATAGAAACGGATATAAATAGCTGATATCTGCAGACGATGCGCCGTATCCAAAAAGTTGGATACGCCGTATCTTATAATCGTTAAAATTAAATCAGACTTTTATTCAGAAAATAGATACGCCGCTTTAGAAATTAGAATGCGCCGTATCAGTATTAATAATCAAAAATCGATATTTATTTAAAACAAATAAAAACACACGAAAATAAACACAAACAAAAGCAAACAAATAACACACAAAAACAGAAAATATGCAAAATAGTACAATGAATGCAAATTAATCTAATACACAACAAAATTAGCGGTTAGAAAAAAAATTAAAAACCTAATTAAAATACTAATCAAATTAACAGATAATAACAATTCACTCCCCGGCAGCGGCGCCAAAAACTTGATGTGCTGCGTGTGTCGTTGCGGTTTAGCAGTTTTAATGCCTAATCAAGTTTTAAATTTATATTTAGCCGACTTATCAATAACACACACACCTAACGAGCAGTGTACCCGGTCAGTATGAATATAATGGTAAGTAGAGTGTCGATCACTAAGAGTGGAACGTATTATCTAGTTATTCTAATCAGTATTTTAATATATTAAGTTAGCTATACAACCTATTCTAACGCAAGGGGGTTCAGCCTGAGAGACTGGCACGATTTGGTTGCAATTAAATAATAAACTAAACCAATAGGCACGAATCAGCAAGTAGCACACACGTACACAGATAAATACTTGAGACAATAAGAGGGCTGTCCTTATGATAAGTAGTTTGTCACTTGTTTTATTGCTAGTGTTATATGAAGTGTATAGTTCGATGCAACGCACCGAGATTAAGTCCTTTCTCGTTGGTTCTAATCTTATCGGCGAGTAAACCCTTAATGATTACTTATGACTATCCCGTTTATCTTTCTCCTACTTTTCTACAGACCATAGAATGCATAGGCGATCTAATAAACAGGCGAGGGCAGAGGCATGGCGACCCGATCAACACTCAGCTAGACACAGAGGTTATCAATGCACTAATAAAAGTCACCAAAGACACTAACATATAAACTTTAATTGATGAGAAAGCAGTTTTAAGGGAGTGCAACCTTTCCGTTGTCACATTACACAAGCCACCAAACTTGATGAATTAAAGTTAATAACACAATAAAACAAAACTACTTAGTGAATTAAACACATGCAGCACCTTCTTACAGCTCTTGTATCTTTGATTTGGGTGTGTCTTGTGCTGCTGCCTTGACTGAATTCGTCCTTGGTTTCTGGTCTTCGGTCTTCTGTTAAAACTTCGGAACTCTAGCTAACCTCCTAATTCGTCCGGTCTTTGGGGTATTTATAGTTTCTGTCTGAGGGTAAGATGCGGCGCATCTAGTAAGTAGATGCGGCGCATGTACTTAACTTCGCGTGGGGTCCAAGATTATAATATTCAGGAATATTCGTACACCGCCAGAAGATGCGGCGTAACTCCATTTATAGATGCGGCGCATGTCCTCTTGTATCTTGGATCGTATCTGGTGAAATATTGATAGTGATGCGCCGTATGTAATAGGTGAGATGCGGCGCATCTGGAGTAGAATAAGTTGGTTATTCTTCGTTGACCAAAGTTTCATATGCGGCGCATGGGATAAATCCATGCGGCGCATTCTTCAAAGTCAGGCAGTGGTCTTCATTCTCTTCATTCCAACAACCAATTCCAATCTTGATCATTTTACTCCGTTTTTTAGTCCATAATCGCTAAGTTTCACCAAATGCTTGTTTTTACCTGAGAATTACAAAAGTAAACGATTAAGTATCAATCCTCATACATAATATAGTAAAACAAGTCAAATTAATAGGATAAATGATAGTAATAAAATGTACTTATTTGAGTTCATCATCCGTGCTGTAAACCTCTAACTATCTCAGCCAAGTCATCCATCTCTATAAAACGCCTTTGGAAATCCTGGTTTATACTCAACTGTGCTGCCAACATAGCCTCTAAAGCGGTAATCCTCTGACTCTGGGTTCTCTCAGTATCCCTGGCTGCTCGTAGGGCTCTCTCAACATCTCCTACCTTACACTGTAATCCCTGGACTATCTCCTGGGCTACTGTCTGCGCATGCTCAACGACATCAACTCTGAAACTCACATCAGAGATCTCTTGTCTTCTGATGTTCATCCTCCTGAACAATATACGGAGGTCTTGGTCGTACAACTCAAACTGATCAGCTGGTATCTCATCGAGATGCTCGGAGTGAAGCTCTACTATTCTAGTCAGCGAGTCCAACTGGTTCTGCATCTGAGCAACAACGCTCGTCTCTGTGTCCTCTAGTGGTGCCCCAGGGTATGGAGTGTTCGAAGACTCGAATGATGATAAATGAGACATATAGTCCCAGGTCTCCATGGTGGCAATGCGATCGTCTATACATGGTATATCTCTCCACACCATGTCATCCTCTGTCTCCATTTGAGTACTCCTGGAACTCTGGCCAACCTCGAATGTACTTGATTGCGTGGTTTTGTAACCTTACAACAGGTTTTACCTCTCGAGGGATCTCAAGAGGCTTACAACCCCACCAGGCAGTGTACCTGACCGATGTAGTATAGTGTAGTGGTAAGTACGGGGGATTGATCGTTCTCCACAGGGAATAGTGTTCGTTAGGTATGAAAGGCTACTCTAATTAGGTCTAAGGGTTGAGGAAGATTCTTTTTGTGTTTTTATATTTTTATGAAAGCAAGTAAAATCTCGGTTTTGAAGGAGTGGGCGGAATTAGTTGCTAGTCAACTAACCCAATTTACTACGAATGCAAATAAAATAAAATAACAAAAATGAAATGTGGTGAGAAACTTATGTGTAGAGAAATGTGTTTACTTAGATTTCCTTACTCCCTAACTATCTTTTACCGGTTAATTAGTATGTATTAGTCGCGTGGATGACGGGTGTATTCCTTAATACCATTCGTGGGGTGGCGTACTTACTTCCCCAACTCTACAAGCTCCTACTTCACTCCTATGTCGAGCCGGCTAGGAAGCTCCTAACATGGGATCACTAGAATTCGCTTGTGCATTAAATACAACCATAAAAACCTTTAGTACGCGTTTGGTTCATGTTTCTTAAGACGATCAAGCAAGTTACCGAATAGGAAGTTAGCCAGTTTTCTTAAGCCTAACATAGATAAACAATCATCCAATACAACTAACAACACACTAACAACCAATAATCAATAGCTAAGTTTCATTAGATCTAAGCAAACACAAGATAAATTTAGCCTAACATGTTAAACAAAAGACAAGAATAAGATAGAATCAAACAACACATAGACATATTGAATGATTAATTGATAACTTATCTTTCAATGAAACATGGAAGATCTCAAGGCTAAAAGCCCTGAAAAAGTAGCTAAAATCGTCTTAGGGTTTTATCCCAAAATTCCACACACTAAGCTCTCTCTAATGACAAAAGATTAGAAAACTATATATAGATTTTTGGATCTGACGGCGTCACCTTATGCATTGTGACGCCGTCACCTCGCCGCTTTTAGGGTTCCCGGGTGACCTTCTTGACGCCGTCCCTCTTTAGCTCTTCAAAAATCCATTCTAGCCTATCAAGGCTTGACGCCGTCGGATCATGAACGTGACGCCGTCCCCTTATGATTTAAGCCGTGACGCCCTTGATTTAGTTAAAACGTGACGCCGTCAGAATTCACATGCTAACTCACTGGCCCGTCATGAGTAAATTTCACATCCAACTTTTCTTGCCAAGGCATGACGCCGTCCCATGTTAATTGTGACGCCGTCAAGAGTAACTTTTAGCCGATTCTTGAGACTTTGTCGTTTTCTTCACTTTAATGCTCCAAAAACGTCCAAAATGCCTCCTTTTCCAGATTTCTCCTCAAAAGTACCTAAAATGACAAAAGGAACGATTTAGGGCAATATTTGATCAAATAAATACGATTTCGGGCTTAAATGACCCCTTAAAAGCGGTACACTTTTCGCCTCATCAAATACCCTTACACTTGAGATTTGCTTGTCCTCAAGCAAATGCGCTTTTATTCTAATCAAAATACAAGTTAGGGGTCATTTAATGCTAACATAAAAGTAATTACAACAAATAATCGTTCCACTTCAATCATAATAAGCACGGAGATTATAAACTAGCACCTCACAAGTAGTGTTTAGATACTCACATCTCTCAAGTGTCATCAAAATAAATCTCATAAATGAAAACGGATAATATCTCTCACTACCTGTCATAGCAAATAGATTACCATAGGCTTAGGAAAGGATCGAAAACCTCCTCCACTAGGCGTAAGCACCTAAGATAAACTATCAAAGAGGGCTTTTAAATGGGTTATAATGTTAGGTGTAGGGAAAAGGAAAACACGGTTTTGTTGGATAAAGGATATTTTACTGGTGGCGAGTTAAAGATCTTGATCAATTACATGTACTATACAATGTTGCTAAGCCAAGACTAGACTCAATTTTAAGCTAGAAACAAAATAACAAAATAACAAAAATATAAAGCAAACATAAAATGAAACGGGATGGTAGTCCGTATGTTTTTTCTATTTTTCATTTTCTCATTTTTTTGTGTTTTTCTTGATTTTTTTTTTTTTTTTTTTTTTTTTTTTTTTTTTTTTTTTTTTTTTTTTTGCATACACTTTTACTCTACCATCCAAAATAATACATCAAAGGGGCATTGCATTCCCCTTACACTTGAATTTTTACATAACTTTACAAATATTAATCTAATGACTCAAATTAAGATAATTGAAAAACTTGGAGTACTTTTAAAATATTTAGCACATATGGGGGTAATAAATGATGTTCTTCCCCATTACTCCATTATACTAGTACTTTACCCATGAGTCCCAATCGTCCCAAAACAATATGTACAAGGATATGACTCAACTTAGCAACCATGTAATCAACTAGATCATTAACTTGGGTTTAAACAAATGTTATAACAATAATGCACTAAAGATGAGTGCATACAAGGTAGGCTAAGGCGATTTGGGTGTACATTTTAGTGGGGTGTAACAAATTCTTCCTTTAAGTAAAATGCTTAAAGGTCGAAACGAAAAGATAGGCTCTGAGGGGTGTACTAGGGGTATCGTGTACTAAAAATGAGTACAACGCAAAGGGTGTGGGAGAATTACTTGACCAATGTAGCCAATGTAATTATAACAAAAACACAGGTGTAAAACAATGGGTTAATCCTAATGCCTCTTATCATGTAGTAAATCTAACTACACGAATGTAGTCTCACTTGTGGCCTTGGAATGGTCCTAACGCAAGTTCTAGAATCTAAGTGCTACCGGTACACACATCATAGCATAAATGCTTTTCCTACCAATTCTAGGGGCGAACCTCACATATTTGGGGTGGAAAATTTTTTTTAGTGGTACGGTTTTTGTGCTAGTCATATAACTCCTATCCGTGAGACGCTCATTAAGATCAAAGTTTCACTCCTATATGTTGTAAAAAATTTTAAATTTGGCACTAAAATTACCCTAATCAAGTATTTCTCTCAGTTTTATTACACATCTACTATTAAACAAACAAAAATCAAGCGCAATTGTATTCTCTAAAATCGTACTTTTACCCTCCCCCTTACACTTAAGATGAACATTGTCCCCAATGTTCAAATAACAAGATGTAAAAGCATAAAGTAAAAGAATGAAATCAAATACTCCCCTGATTCGCTCGTTGGATAGTGAAATCACACGGTTAAATCTTCCTCCAAAGAGAATGTTGAAGCTCCATGACTAATGCATCGCCATAAGCTTGATTCCATAAACATTTCCTTGTCCAAAATAACCTGTTAACCTGAGAAAACAAACACGAAAACCTGCATAACATCGGCGGGATAAAATCTATATATAAGGATATAATGCTTGTGGAATGATAATTTTGCAGATTCCTGGAGATTATAAGTTGGAGATTTAATAAAAACTTTTTATGAAAACAAAACTTTCAAAAATTTCTGGAAATTAAATCTGACGCCGTCAGGTTATAACCCCTGACGCCGTCAGAAATGACCTGACAAAAATTTTCATTTTAAGTTTCCGAAAAATTTCTGGAAAAACCTATACCTTACTTCCTGGAATTCCTGCAAAATATCATTATGACTCGATACAAGCATTTGACTCAAACAAATACTAATATGTATGTTAATTTATTATTGTTATGATTCATGTTCATTTGTTCTAATAAACCGATTTGGATTTCCCTTACACTTAACTTTTGCAAAATACCTTTATATGTAGTTAAGACGAAGTTAAAAACAAGATAAAGCATTTTCACAATTTACTTTTGAACATGAATCAATAATAATAAAAATTAAACATACATATGGAAACAAATAAAATCAAACAAACAAATAAATAAACACACAAAGCAAATAAAGCATGGGCTGCCTCCCAAGAGCGCTTGTTTTTGTTCGAGTCACGAGCCTGACTCTACCCTTATTTAACGGAAATAGGGGAGGTTTTCCCTACACTTAGGATTAAGTGTGGGTGAAAGTAGCGATACACACCATCTTGGTGGAAGTATGCCACGTGAGGAAAGAGTGGTGGATGAATTATATGCTCAAAGATGTGGGATCCAATCATCATAACCTTACTTAGTTCACTTTGGTCAATGGGTGAATTAAAGTTTTCTCCTAAAAAGGGATCATCTTCTATCAACTTCGAGAGATTCCTAGTTGGGAATCCATCTTGACCTAATAAACCCGGTTTAAACCCATAGTGTTTCTTGTGATCTATCATGAATGGGTGATGTAAGTATGTAAGGTCATGGTTCACTCCTATATTAGCTTCCTCACTACAAGGCTTAATGTCTACTACCTTAAACTTAAGATTACCCGGACTACATGGTTTGATGGGTGGATCGGGACCTAATTCAATTCCTAAGTTCATATTTAAGGATGGAAGATTAGGTAACGGTTTTGGTTGAGGCTCCGGTTCATCAAAACTAGGAACTTCCATAGAACTAAAAGAAAGGTTATGACTACAAGTATTCAAACCTATTTCTTCTAGTTTTGTTTGGTCCAAGGGCTCTACCTCTATTGGGGTTCCTATAGTCTCTTCTACTTCTTCCGGGTAAGTCATGGGTGGTGTGTATGCCTCAAATGATGGTAGGACTTGTGGGGTACTTGGTGGGCTTATGTTACTTACCTCATCATTTCTTATGTCAAGATCACCTATATCCTCATCATGTGTTTTAGTAGGATCTAACCCTAACATTTTCCCAAGTATCTCAAGTGCTTCTCTAGGCATCTCAACTTCTATGTCCGAATCATAAGGATCATCCTTAATATTCTGACTGCTATATTCAAATTGCCTAAAAGATTCATCATGTGTTTCTTGAGATTCATCATCATCGATCATAAAACCTAGGTCTTTTTGATCAATGTGATCATGTTCGGCTAAATCCTCCATCACATCAAGGTCACCTATGTGTTTGTTTTGTACTATGGCATTACACGACAACCACTTAGGTATCTCAACACTAATGTATTCATCCCCAAACAAACTTGTTTCATGATCCAGGAAATTTATATTCAATTGACTTGTACTAACGTTTGTTGGGTTGTCTACCCTATAATAATATTGGGCACAATCTTCTATGGCATCCCATGCTTCTTCAGCACTTAATTCCCTAAAGTCCCCATTGGCAAAATCCTCAATGCGCATTTGGTCATATTGGCCAACACGATAGTAAAAGGTTCGGGTTAGGGATGCTAAAGCGAAACTATGATGAGGGAATTTTCGAAGTAAATTTTTAAAACGAGTCCATGCATCATATATGGGTTCATCTCGATATTGTTTGAAATTCGAGATGTCAATAGGGTAGAATGGCCTTTGTGGTTGGTGGTATGGTGGATTCGCGTACTCCATAATGGTGAACGGAAGAGTCAATGGAAATTACGAACAAACACACAAAGAAAAAGATAGACTAAAGAAAACCTAGAAAAATAAAATAAAAATCTCACTAGAAAGGAATCTAGTGAGTAGACCTAATAGAAATAAAAATTCAACCTAAACAATAACTATTCCCCGGCAGCGGCGCCAAAAACTTGATTGCGTGGTTTTGTAACCTTACAACAGGTTTTACCTCTCGAGGGATCTCAAGAGGCTTACAACCCCACCAGGCAGTGTACCTGACCGATGTAGTATAGTGTAGTGGTAAGTACGGGGGATTGATCGTTCTCCACAGGGAATAGTGTTCGTTAGGTATGAAAGGCTACTCTAATTAGGTCTAAGGGTTGAGGAAGATTCTTTTTGTGTTTTTATATTTTTATGAAAGCAAGTAAAATCTCGGTTTTGAAGGAGTTGGCGGAATTAGTTGCTAGTCAACTAACCCAATTTACTACGAATGCAAATAAAATAAAATAACAAAAATGAAATGTGGTGAGAAACTTATGTGTAGAGAAATGTGTTTACTTAGATTTCCTTACTCCCTAACTATCTTTTACCGGTTAATTAGTATGTATTAGTCGCGTGGATGACGGGTGTATTCCTTAATACCATTCGTGGGGTGGCGTACTTACTTCCCCAACTCTACAAGCTCCTACTTCACTCCTATGTCGAGCCGGCTAGGAAGCTCCTAACATGGGATCACTAGAATTCGCTTGTGCATTAAATACAACCATAAAAACCTTTAGTACGCGTTTGGTTCATGTTTCTTAAGACGATCAAGCAAGTTACCGAATAGGAAGTTAGCCAGTTTTCTTAAGCCTAACATAGATAAACAATCATCCAATACAACTAACAACACACTAACAACCAATAATCAATAGCTAAGTTTCATTAGATCTAAGCAAACACAAGATAAATTTAGCCTAACATGTTAAACAAAAGACAAGAATAAGATAGAATCAAACAACACATAGACATATTGAATGATTAATTGATAACTTATCTTTCAATGAAACATGGAAGATCTCAAGGCTAAAAGCCCTGAAAAAGTAGCTAAAATCGTCTTAGGGTTTTATCCCAAAATTCCACACACTAAGCTCTCTCTAATGACAAAAGATTAGAAAACTATATATAGATTTTTGGATCTGACGGCGTCACCTTATGCATTGTGACGCCGTCACCTCGCCGCTTTTAGGGTTCCCGGGTGACCTTCTTGACGCCGTCCCTCTTTAGCTCTTCAAAAATCCATTCTGGCCTATCAAGGCTTGACGCCGTCGGATCATGAACGTGACGCCGTCCCCTTATGATTTAAGCCGTGACGCCCTTGATTTAGTTAAAACGTGACGCCGTCAGAATTCACATGCTAACTCACTGGCCCGTCATGAGTAAATTTCACATCCAACTTTTCTTGCCAAGGCATGACGCCGTCCCATGTTAATTGTGACGCCGTCAAGAGTAACTTTTAGCCGATTCTTGAGACTTTGTCGTTTTCTTCACTTTAATGCTCCAAAAACGTCCAAAATGCCTCCTTTTCCAGATTTCTCCTCAAAAGTACCTAAAATGACAAAAGGAACGATTTAGGGCAATATTTGATCAAATAAATACGATTTCGGGCTTAAATGACCCCTTAAAAGCGGTACACTTTTCGCCTCATCAGTACTGGGCACCCCCTCCAACATCTCGTTATTTCGAGGCATGACGGCTCTCCCTGACGGTGGTAAGTGGATAAGTGAGTGTGGGAGTAAGGGAAAGAATAATGTCGAATCGGGTAACGTGGATGTGGACTCCGTTAGCACATAAGAATCGTCTGAGTTTGGTATGAGTTGGATAACTGAGGAAGTGTGAATAGTACGGGGAATGATTTCGGTAGAGTAAAGTGAATTAAAAGCCATGGTACTGTAATATCCCGATAATAACAAGTGTAAGTTAGCTAATAATAATAACATGCATTAGTTGTAATAACATTCGTAGGTGATAAAACTAATTCGTCATGCATAATCTGCCAAGCAAATCTCGATGCTATTTTCTATAGTGATAAATTCGTTTGTCATGCATAATCTGCCAAGCAAATCTCAATGCAAAAGTGTAGCAAAGTGTTGGCACGGAGGGCATAGGGTGGTAGAGTTTTAAAAATGGTCCTTTTAGAAATCGCGGTTATAGTCCAATGTTTTAAAAATCAATTGGTTCTCTATAACCTTGGCTCTGATGCCAATCTGTAACACCCCGAAAATCGTAATGAAGCAGCGGAAGACTTAAACGGGGTATTACCAACTAGATCACAGTCATAAGTATAGATTTTTGATAAAAAGGGAAATTTTATATCATTCAATGAAAACTCAATATTCAGAGATTACATATTTGTTATCAAAAAGGGGTAGTAGTTCACAAAAGTGATGATGAGTTTGAAAAGAATGATATAGTTATTTGGAACAAAGGTGGGTCTTTTCTCCATGCCCGTGCCAACTCCGTGCTTGAGATTTCTTTAATTACCTGAGATAAACATGCTTAAAAAGTCAACACAAAGGTTGAGTGAATTCACAGTGTTTTATTTGTAATAGTTTGAAATAGTTTGAACACAAGTCAGATAGTAGTGAAAACAATAAATGATATTGTGGTGTAATGATCAAATAGATAAATATTGCACTAAGCCTCATGAAACGCAAACCTTAACGTGTAGGGGTAGTAATAATAAATATCCCAATCATAGCAATGATATGGGTGATAAATGCCCTGGTGTAGGAGTTTTGCCATACTCAAATTCGAATAAAGTGCATTTGTCTATCAATCCGGCTAACACTATGGCTATCCATCCGGCTAGTACAAATGGGATGTCACTTCCAATAGATCTATTCACGAAATTCGCGTTCACTCGCAAGTGATTAATGGTTCATGATAAGGGACTTTTAAAGTGGCGGGGTAATAACTTAGGCAATATTAACTTAGCAATATCAATCAGGAAAACATAAAGAAAAATACTTGTGTTCAGATTTATAGCATGTACCTCCCCACGGGATTTGAAAACATAGTAAAATGTGGGACTATGAACTCACCTTGGTAGTAGTAGTAATCTGGGATGTAATAGTATCAATTGGTGTGTAGTAACTTAACGCGTGACCTAGATTAGTATGACAAGCCTTAGTTTACAGTTTTGATCACGACTCAAAGTGTTTAACTAAATTTAAGTTTCTCAAGTGGTTGTGTTTAATGTTGCTTGTGTGGCAGAGTTTACGTTTAAATCATTTCAAAGTGTTTGTAAGTACTGACTCGAATATTTGCTTAATAGTGATCGATAAATATATACGAGTTAATAAGTATTTATTAAGTTCGTTTGGTCTCGACGCGTATGAATTTATATATATATATATATATATATATATATATATATATATATATATATATTTATCAATGTCGTGCGAAAACAATATATTTTTATCAATGCATTATTATGGCTTTACGTTGATATGGTCTTTTAATAAAAATATGTGTTAAGCATATTTATTAGATTAAAAGTGGATAAAACATATAAGTTATTAAACTATGAATCTTTATGAGAAAAATGTAGCTCGGTCCAAGTCGAGGGACTAAAGTGGTATAACTTTTATAAGTTTCACAATTATGATAGCTTGTTCAAAGTTGAGGGGCTGAAGTTGAAAATATTTCAAAAGTATTAAAATGATAAAAAGATTGGCAGACTGCCATGTCCATGGACCTTTCGTTCGGAAACGAAGTGACAAACCAACTGAGCCAAGAGCTCTTTCATGTTATATATTATAGTTTATTGTATATAAAATAGTTTTGTACTGTGTTATATTTGTGTAATACTACTTTCAGCGTATACTGAGATATGTTTTGCATGAACGGGTTTTATGTACTTCTCGTTTCCTTTTCAAACTGATTTGTAAGTCATTATTCAAGCAAGTCTTTCAAGTTATTATTATGCATAAAAGTTTACGAGCTCAACGTTTTGAATATGTTCGACATGCATTAGGGTCGAATATAGTGAGACAAGCGAAATTTTATCCTTTACGTTTACATGTATTATTCTTGTAAAAGATACCACACAAGCCCTTTTTTTTTAAAACACAACAAAACCAACATCACGTAAGTTTGCATGTAGACAGTGTGCATGTAATTCAAAAGACGCCACTTAGTTTTCAAAATTTACATATTAATACGTAGCTAGCATGAGCATAAAAAAAAATGACAACAAAGATCAAGGAAGGATCGAAGCTCACAGTGGGTTTGAGAGTTGTGATGTCGAGTGGAAAAGAAAGCCAAAAACAAGGTAGCTTAACTTGATCTAGCTTATAACCCAAAATGAACTTAGAAGTTTGTAGTGAGCAGAATGCTTTGCTTGTTTCCTCCTCTTGTGCTTCGACAGTAATCAAAAGAAAAGAATGAAATGTGTTTGCTTTTGACTTTGTAAGTTTTGGTGTGTTTCGATTGCTTCTCAAGAGATGCAGATTTATAGAGTATAATGGAGTTAGGCTCCATCTTTACTTTTGTTTTGTGGAACAACTAACCACCCAATTTGGTGTCAAATCCTTACACTAGTGTTGCTAAATCTTATGTGATCTTGTGACAAGAAAGGGACTAGTGATGTTATGGTCAACATTGATGGGGATTGATTTGGTTCTGGGTTTTCGAGGAAGATGGCCAAAGCGACAACACAAGAGGGTGGTGTTTTTGGGAATAGTGGTTTTTGCCGAAAATGATAATAAGGGTAGAAGATGGAGGTGGAAAGGGGATGGTAACTATGGTTGGAAAGGGGGTCTTCGACAGAATGAAAAGAGAAGGAGGTAGCAGATCAAGAAAGAAAAAAAATATATATTTGGGGATGAGGTAAAAGCAGTTGCAATATCAAAAAGATAGGTGTATATGGCGACAAAAGAAAAAAAAGTAGGAGAAAAGAATGAAGAGAGAAAAAAAAAGGTATAATAATGTAGTAGTGGTTCTTGCTTAGAGATATTTTAAATACCCGGGTCTCGTTAGACCAGGTCGGATCTAGCTTCGTTTAAATATCTCTAGCTCGAGAGTTTTAGAGTCGTCATAAATTATTCGTTTTTATTCCCGAGTTCGTATTTATTTTTATGATCTGTTTTGTACATTCTTCGTTTTGATCTATTAAACTTATGCCATACTATCACGGTGTCGGTACGCGTGCGGTTCCAGTGAAAATGGAACGTAAGTTTTGTCACAGGGTTCGTTTTGAAATCTCACCAGTTATTTCTCAGTAAAGAAAAAAAATATGTAGTAATATTTCGAGTGCCAAGGTGAATAAAATAACTTGATTAAAGTTCATAATCAATTGCTTCGGGTTTACAGAAAGTTAATAACTCAAAAATTTTCGGGTTATTACAAATTAGCTACTACTGTTTGTTTCTTACATTGCCAAGAGATTAGCCTATGACCAAGATACTGACAGCCTCCAGTGGTTGATTTTCTATCCATAGTAGCTCCAGCATAGTCACTATCTGAGTATGCTATCAAGTCAAATGGTGAATTATTAGGATACCAAAGGCCTAATTTAGGTTGACCCTTTAGGTACCTAAAAATTCTTTTGACCACTTCCAAGTGTGAAACTTTTCGGGACACTTGAAATCTAGCACAAGCACACACAGAGAACATAATATCTGGCCTTGAAGCAGTCAGATACATCAATGAACCAATCATTGATCTATACAGATGTACATCAACCTCTACCCTATCTTCATCCTTGAGCAAAGGTTTATTTTTATCCATTGGTGTCTTAGCTGCCTTCACATCTTTGAAACCAAATTTCTTTAACATATCAGCCACATACTTGTCTTGGCTAATAAAAATCCGATCTGACATCTGCTTAACTTGAAGCCCCAAAAAGAAAGTCAGTTCTCCCATAGAACTCATCTCAAACCTACTGTGCATAAGTTTCTCAAATCCTTCACATAACACCTTATTTGTAGACCCAAAAATGATATCATCTACATAAACCTGAACAAGTAGAATATCCTTTTTGTCTTTCTTAATGAACAATGTTTTATCAATGGTTCCTCTGCTAAAACCATTATTCAACAAATATTTGGATAAGGTGTCATACCAAGCTCTAGGAGCTTGATGTAGTCCATACAGTGCTTTCTTCACCTTGTAAACCCTATCAGGATACTTAGGATCTTCAAACCCAGGTGGTTGCATCACATAAACTGGTTTAGGAATCTTTCCATACAAGAAAGCACTTTTCACATCCATTTGATACACAGGAAAATTCTTGTATGAGGCATATGCCAAGAAAAGTCTGATAGCCTCCAGTCTTGCAACTGGGGCAAATACCTCATCATAGTCTATTCCTTCTTCCTGAGTGTATCCCTGAGCCACCAATCTAGCCTTGTTTCTGATAACAATACCTCTCTTATCTCTTTTGCATCTGAACACCCATTTAGTACCAATTGCTCTTTATCCATTAGGCAAATCCACCAATGTCCAGACTTCTTGAAGCTTGAACTGCAGCAACTCCTCTTGCATAGCTTCAACCCAACTTTCATCTTTCATAGCCTTGTGAATGGTCTTGGGCTCCTCTTGAGATAAGAAACAGGAAAACATGCAATTTTGTAGATCCTTGTGGCTATTTCTCTTCTTAAGTGTTTAAGCAAACAATCCCTGATCAAGCAAATCACTTAACCCTTTTGATTTACTTCTGGTTTGAACAGCAGAGTGAACATCACCAATTATCTGCTCCTTTGGGTGAATCTTGTGGATTCTTGTTGTTGGTGTGGGACTAACAGGTATATCAGTCTCCAAATTTGATAAATCAGCTTCAGCACCAAAGACATCAACAACTTCATCATCAGTATCCACATATACTTCTTCCAATTCAGGCATCTCATCAGAAGAATCATCATAAGAATCACCATCTCTATCAGTAGAGTCCTTGGGTTCAGCAGCAGAGTTACCAAGCTTAACAGCAGAGTGTTTTGGCCTAACAGCAGAGTGTTTTGGCCTAACAGCAGAGTGTTTTGGCCTGGCAGCAGAGTTAAAAGAACTGCTGCTATGTTCATTCCCTTGGATTCCATCAACTTGTGACTCTTTATTTATTCCCTTATCATCACTCTTGTCATCCTGAGCAGGTTCATCATCACCTTCTTCATTAACCTTTGGTACTTTCTTATGAACAGCATCATCATCTGAACTCTTTCCCTCTTTAACTGTTGGAGAGAAGTACTGGTCAAACTTCCACTTTTCAATCAACACAAACTCCTCTGCAGATCCATCCTTCTTTGCTTGTGTATCTGCATTAGGGTTAGTTTGTGTACCTGCAGACATGTTAGTAGTACCTGCAATGACTGGTTGATAATTCATACTTTTGGTTAAAGAATCAATATCAAACATCCACTCAGGTCCTTTTCCATCAACATTAGGTGTGGTTTCTCTAATTGTAACATGTAAATTTTCCACTACATGTCCAGTCCTTTGATTAAAAACTCTAAAAGCCTTACTTTCAGTGGAGTATCCAACAAAGAAACCTATGTCTTCTTTCTCACTAAACTTGCCTAAGTGGTCAATGGTGTTCAAAATAGTAACAGGACACCCAAATGGTCTTAAGAAATCTATCAGAGGTTTCCTACCATGCAATAACTCATAGGGGGTCTTGTTGTGAGGCTTAACTATCTTAGTTCTATTTTGCACATAACAAGCAGTGTTGACTGCTTCAGCCCAAAAGATAGTGGGTAACTTAGACTCTGACAACATGGTTCTAGCAGCTTCAATTAATGTTCTATTCCTTCTCTCAGCAACACCATTTTGCTGAGGAGTTCTAGCTACACTAAATTTTCTAGTTATACCCTTTTCCTCACAGAACTGATTCATCACTTGGTTCTTAAATTCAGTTCCATTATCACATCTGATGACCTTGACCTTATGATTAAATAGGTTTTCTATCCTGGTAATAAAAGCCTTAAGAATGCCAGGTGTCTCATCCTTAGAAGCTAAAAAGAATACCCAAGTAAATCTACTAAAGTCATCAGTGACCACTAATCCATACATCTTTTTATTCAAACTTTTCACATAAGTAGGTCCAAATAAGTCCATGTGTAACATAAACAAAGGTTCAGTTATATAATTCACCAATTTGGACTTACAAGATGCTCTATGTTGCTTTCCCATTTGGCAAGCAACACAAACTTCAGGATTCTCAAAGACCTTTGAAGGCAATCCCCTGACCAAGTTTCCTTTCACCAACTTGTTGATAGCCTTGTAGTTCAAATGTCCAAGCCTTCTGTGCCATAGTTTGGATTCATCAACAGTGGCTTTGGCAAACAGACAAGTCAAATCTCTTTTGGGAATAATATTCTTTATATCCACACTGTATATATTGTCATGTCTAGGGACTTTAAGAAGAACCAATTTATCATCAGGTATCTTATAGTCAGGAGACAAGACAAGACACTTAGTGTCAGTAAAAAGAACAAAATTCTTCCTGTCACACATTTGTGAGACACTAAAATGATTAAACTTGAGACCATTTACCAAATACACCTTCTCAAAATCCAATTTTCCAGTTCTGATGATGCCTTTACCAACGATTTTACCTCCTTTAGGGTCATTCCCAAAGGCCACATAACCACCATCCAAAGCTTCAAAATTCTCCAAGTTGCTTTGGTCTCCAGTCATATGTGAAGAGCATCCACTATCAAAAATGCATTTGTCTTTTAGCTCCTTTTGTAGATTGCCCTGCACAAAAAGTAAGAGAATTAGTTTCTCTTTGGGACCCAAGCCATTACTGACTTGGATCTACCTTGTGCATCAAAGTAGTCAAATTTCTTCAACTGCATTGGTGCACTGCTGTGTCTGAGAACATGATCTAAGACTTTAACTTTTGGTTTCCAGACCCAGCCTGCTGAGGCTTTAACATCATAAAAATGGTTGCCCACAACAGTATCAGTAACAACTTTAGGCAAAACAGCAGAGTCTGCCTTAACAGCAGAGTTTGCCTTAACAGCAGAATCAACTATGTCCTTCTTTATGGGCACATTTGGTGCAATAGGAGAGATAACTCTACAAGCACCATCTCTCATCAAAACTTCCATAGGAACCATGTTTCTTTTGGGATGTGGGTGAGTCTTTCTACCAAAGTTTCTATGGTTCACCCTTGTATGTTCGTTCCACACTGGTTTTTGATAGTAGTAACACTCATCTTGCAGATGTTCAAAACTGCCACAACTATAACATGCCTTTTTAAGTAATTGAAAATCAGTACCCAATTTTTGTGAAACTAGGTTGTTCCAATTTCTCTGGTTTCCTCTAGGCAAATTATTAGTTCTCTTAGGATATACTCTAGGTGTGTTTTCAAACTCAGCCATCTTCCTAGAGATACCTTTACCTAGCTTAGGCTTAATAAACTCAACCTTTTTAGCTCTAGGTACTTTTGATTCAACAACAGCAGGAATTTCTTCCTTTTTGTTCTTAGGGGTTGAATCAGATTCTACAATCCCATCATCACTGTCAGACTCCCAATCTTCAATCAGGGGTGCTTGTTCATACTTCTTTACCTCAACCTTAGGTGACTCTATGTTAGTTTCACTAGTTTCACCTACAGGTTTAGCCCCAGACTCAGATATGAAAGTCAATGTCCTAGTAGGAGGGGCATGAGCACTAAGTTTCTTAGGGTGAGCAACAGCATTGTACCCTAGTCCACTGCCTGAATCAGCAAAGTGTCTTCCTATTGGTTTACTGAGAATGTCAGTGGCAAATTGTTGTTTTTCTATCCTAACAACATGTTTTTCAGTCTCATTCTTAGCTGAATCTCTAGCCTGTTCAGCCTCCTCTACTTTTCCCACAAGAACCATAATCTCATCATCTTTCTTAATAAGCTCATTTTTAAGAATAGTGATCTGATCAAGATATTCAATTTCAGCCTTTTTATAAAATTCTAGCTTCTCTTCTAAATTCTTTAAACCATATTCATAACTAAGATTGTCTAACTTAAGTATTTCATTTTCCTTTTTAAGATTTCCATTGCTAGACTTAAGTTCATCAATTTTATCAGAACATGATTTAAAAGAACAGGATGATTCATTGGATACCTCAGAGTCTGATCCAGAAGAAGAGTAAGCCATAAGAGCAAAGTGTTGTACTTGAGGTTCTTCTTCAGCTACCAATGCATAGTTAGGACCATCTTCAGCATGCTCACTCCAATCAAACTCACCAAACCCATCACATGACACCATAGCAGCAGCAGCAACATTAGGACTTGACTCTTCAACAGCAACCTTCTTGGAATCCTCAATGTTTCTTTTGGAAGCTTTGCATTCTCTTGCAAAGTGTCCCTTCTTACGACAGTTGAAAAATTCAGCCTTTGACTTGTCAAATCCTACATTCTTGTTTCTTCTAAACTTCATCTCTTTACCAGTTCTTTTAAGAAATCTTCTTGCCCTCATTGTTAGCATTGCAAACTGCCATTGCATATCAATCTCTTCAACATCATCAGGATCAAGTTCATCCAGATCTTGAGGCATGACTGAAGTACTAGTAGTAAGTTCAGCCAAATAGGCACAAATAGCAGCATCACTGATGGTGTTGGGATTGGTAGAGTCAGCAGCAGAGACATGTAAACCACCAGTAGGAATGAAAGGACCAGCAGCAGAGTGCTGTTCTTGATGACTACCAGAATTCTTGTTGCTTGATGACACAAAAGCAAGATTATTTGAGGTAGAAGATGAACTAGACAATCCCTTGACTTCAGATTCATATACCTTCAGGTTGTTATACAGATCATCCAATGTCATAGTATCAAAATCTTCCTTGTGCCTCCAAACCACTGTATGAGTGTTCCATTCAGAAGATAGACTTCTCAGAAACTTTAGATTGACATCTTCTTGAGATGTGTGGAACGTTTGTTTTGATTGTTTTGAGATATTTATGTATTGAATGTGTTTAGCATGCGGAATCTACTACAACACACTTAAAAGAACACAATGTGGTGAGTTTGAGTAAACGTGAGTATGCAATGAACAAAGAACACAACTTTGGTTAACACAAAACGATTCAATATTATTGATGAAATAATACGGATGATCTAAGTATCACCGGGATTACAAAGTAATCTTGAATCTAAGATTGTAAAAGGATTTGTGAATTGAAGTAACTAAGTTACTTGAGAGATAGTTTGTTTTTGGTTATTAGTTGGTAAAGATGCATGCATGAAGTGGTGTCTAAGATATCCTTTTATAAGATAAGGATATCTTATTACAAGTTTGTCAAGTGGTTGAATATAAAACTATACTTTGACTATATTGGCGCCTACAATTAAATACAACTACCAATGTACAACTCTGCCATATTCTTCTGTGAACCACAGAGGACTAAACTACTTCTACATAACGTATAACAATGTACAAAGACTAATAATTCAACTAAATATCTATTACAAAATATCTAATCGACTTGACATAAGCTTGGCAGGCTCTTCATCAACTAGCAGTACCTTCTACCCAGAAGGTACTGGTAGAACATCTTCATACTCTTTAAAATCAACTAGCAGGCTCTTTAACATCTTTGGCAGGCTCTTTGACTTGAACATTTTATTCCCAACAATCCTCCCCTAAACTTGTTATTTCCATTAAAATACACAAGTTTCTGATGAATAAAATACATACCTTGAGGATTTGAGAGAACTCTTCCAAAAACCTTCACTCTCTGTTCTTCCTTTTTCTTTCATATTGCTCAGATATGCTCCTCAGCAAACTCTGAACAATTTCTGAGTTCTCATCATCTTTGTCACACCTTAATCTCTTGGAGATCATAGTTTTAAGCACTTCATAACTAAGTGGATACTCTTTCTCAGCCAACATAAAGAGTTCTATCCCACTTTGTGTGAAAAGGTGATGAATATTGCTATGGCTTAGAAATTCCCAAGTTGTTGAAGGATCATAATAGGGAAATTTCCAATGAACATCTTTGGGTTCAGGATCAAACATCCTATTGAATTCTACCCATAGTTCCTGTTCCTTAGCATCTGTACTAGAAGTTGTGTCTAGCCTAATCTGCACTAGATTCCACAATTCTTCCAAGTCTGCTCTGTCACATGCTCTAACTAAATTTTCAAAATTCTTAAAGATAGCAAACTGTCCCCCAACCCTTGTTATTTTCCATGATTTTCCTAATCTATCATGGTTGATCTCCCAATCAATAATAGGTCGTCTACAGCTAATTGGATCAGCATGTATGATAGTAGGCAAAGTAATCAACATTTTACTTACTTGCTCTGTGTCCAATTTTGCTACTTCTTTCTTCTGAGCATCCTTCTTCTTCATTGAGGGGTGTACATCAGATGGAACATTGTAGTAAAGACTTTTGTAGGCTTGAAGATACAGGAAGAAGATCTTTCTGAGATTGTCCTACCTTAAAACCTCTTTTCTGACTTTCCTTCATCTTTTCAAAAATGTCAGCCAAAGCTGCTTCTTTATACTTCTTGTTGATGAAAGATTCAAGTGCTTCTGTTTTCTCATCAGAATTGAGATTCTTGTCATTTACTATAATTGCTGCTTGACCTTTCACAATTGGATCATTATTGATAATCCATAGCATCTGTGCATCAAAGGTTTCTTGAGCAATTTGAGTATCAAGAAGAGTCTGAGCAGCATCTTCAGCATCTTTCTGCTCTTTCATTACTGCAAGCATTCTTGAAGCTTCAAGTGCTTTTAGCTCTTCTTCATGAACCCTTTTGGCCTCTTCTTCTCCTAAAGCCATCTGAATTTGCTGTGTTCTTTTCAACTTCTTGGACTTTGGCTCATCTTCAATCATAATGCTTTTGCCCTTATCCTTTGGAGTTGGTGCTTGTGATGGAGCAGAGGATTGCTCATCAGCAATTAAATCCCTCTTTCTCTTGTACACTTTCTAAGCAGACCCTTTGTACCCCATAGCCAATAGCCTTTCTATCCTAGCAGGCTCTTCTTCTGGCCTAGCAGGCTCTTGCCCTGCTCCAGCAGGCTCTTCATCATAAACTTGAGTTCCATCATGGAATTCAAATTGAGCCTCCTCTTCATCTTCAGAAGTATCCATCCTCCCCTTTTTGGAAGAGTGATCTATCTTATCAGCATCTGACTGTGAAGAACTAGATAAAACAACCTTTGCAGACTTTTTACCCTTTAGCTTCTTCACTTCACCCTCCAATCTCTTTACCCTCTTGACTAATTTGATGTTGATCTCAGAAAACTTCTTGCTTTGACTTTTAAGTGCTTCTTCTAAGATCTTCACCTTCTCCTTTAGTTCTTGCATTGTCTGAGGTGATTGGGTTTGTGATACATGATGTGATGATGTTGGTGGTGTTGCTGATGGTACTGGAGATGGTATTGGTGATGTTTGATTTGTTGGTGAAATGTAACCATGTGAAGAACTAGATGATGGTGTTTCAGCTGATGGTGTTGGTTCTTCTGGATGTTGAGGTAACATTTCATCAAAAAGTGGTATATCTTCCCCTCTAAAACCAATTCTCATATTTGAAAATACTTTGTGAGAAAGTTTTGGTGTGTCATAAATTGAGTCTGTGGGAAGTAACAAATGTTTTAATTTTCCAATGATGTATCCAAGATTTATTGGGTGCATCATTGGAAAATTAAAACATTTGTTACTTCCCACAGACTCAATTTATGACACACCAAAACTTTCTCACAAAGTATTTTCAAATATGAGAATTGGTTTTAGAGGGGAAGATATACCACTTTTTGATGAAATGTTACCTCAACATCCAGAAGAACCAACACCATCAGCTGAAACACCATCATCTAGTTCTTCACATGGTTACATTTCACCAACACATCAAACATCACCAATACCATCTCCAGTACCATCAGCAACACCACCAACATCATCACATCATGTATCACAAACCCAATCACCTCAGACAATGCAAGAACTAAAGGAGAAGGTGAAGATCTTAGAAGAAGCACTTAAAAGTCAAAGCAAGAAGTTTTCTGAGATCAACATCAAATTAGTCAAGAGGGTAAAGAGATTGGAGGGTGAAGTGTCTTTCTTTGTCCTTTTGATGAACAAAGTTGGATCAATCCTGCCTCTTTGGAATCCACTTTCTAGTAGAAAACAAGCCAATGTTTCATACCATGCCCTTGGAGCTTGGTGTAGGCCATACAAAGCCTTGGTAACCTTGTAAACCTTGTCTGGATACTCTGCATCAATGAAGCCTGGAGGTTGAGATACATATACTGGTTCTTCAATTTCACCATATAAAAATGCACTCTTAACATCCATTTGATAGACAGTGAAGCCTATGAATGAAGCATAGGCCAAGAAAAGCCTAATTGCTTCAAGTCTTGCAACTGGAGCAAACACTTCTTCATAATCTACCCCTTCCTCTTGAGTATATCCTTGTGCTACCAATCTAGCCTTGTTTCTGATCACTATACCCCTTTCATCTTTCTTGTTTCTGAACACCCATTTGGTTCCAATTGCCCTATGACCTCTGGGCAAATCAACCAATATCCAAACCTTCTGAATCTTGAATTGGAGAAGCTCTTCTTGCATAGCTTCCACCCAACTTGCATCATCTAAAGCTTTGTTTATGTTTTTGGGTTCAGCCTGAGATAGAAAACATGAAAACAGGCATATATTGGAAGTATCATTATTCTTTTCTTCATAAATAGAGGAGAGAAACCCTTCTTCATCTGAAGATAAGACTTGAGATAAACCAACTTGAGATCTTGTTCTAACACCAGAATTTATGCTTCCAATCACATCATCAGTTGAGTGATCTTTGAGAATTCTAGTGTTTGGTGTTTTTGGAACTTCATAGGTAGATGGAAGATTGCTAATTCCCACCTCTTCTGTGAAAGAATCATCTATTTGAACATTCAATGGCTCAGCAGTATCAATACTTGAACTAGCAGGACCATCTGATGAACTAGCAGTACCATTGTCATTTGTACCACTTTCTTGATTCTCTTGATTCTTAGTTCCATGATCTTCTTCATTGCCTTCATTTGTTGTGTTTGAAGGTTCTTCTTGACTTGAAGATAGATCCATACTTTTCCAAATTGGCATCCAGATGTAATCTTGATCTTTAGAAGTTTCAACATTGTCTTCAAAACCTGCATCATCATTAGTATTTGTACCTGAAACAGGCACATAATTCATAGATTCTGAAAGCCTATCAATATCAAACATCCAATCTGGTCCAATTCCTTTCACATTTGTTAGTTTCTCTTGAAACTCTATGTGAAGATTCTCTTCTACTAGCCTAGTGCAAGTGTTAAACACTCTATAGGCCTTACTCTGCAAGGAATACCCTATCAAATAGCCAACATCTGCTTTTCCATCAAACTTGCCTAAATGATCTTTTGTATTTAGAATAGTGACATGACAACCAAAAGGTCTCATAAAACTTAAAGATGGTGTTCTACCAAAGAAAAGTTCATAAGGTGTTTTTCTATGTGGTTTTGTCACAAGAACCCTGTTTTGTACATAACAAGCAGTACCAACTGCTTCAGCCCAAAATGAAATAGGCAACTTAGAGTCTACTAACATAGTTCTAGCAGCCTCTATAAGTGTTCTATTCTTTCTTTCTGCTACTCTATTTTGCTGAGGTGTTCTAGCTACACTAAACTCTCTTTTTATGCCTTTTTCCTTGCAAAAGTCATCCATAACTTTATTCTTGAACTCTGTCCCATTGTCACACCTGATGACTTTGACCTTCTTATCAGATTGGTTTTCTACCTCAGTGATATATGTTTTAAGTATCTCACTAGTTTCATGTTTAGATCTTAAGAAGAAAACCCATGAAAATCTGCTATAATCATCAGTAACAACCAGACAATATCTTTTACCATTCAAGCTGCACACATTAGTAGGACCAAAGAGATCCATATGAAGCATATGTAAAGCCTGAGAAATAGAGTTTTGGGTCTTGGGCTTACAAGAAGCTCTATGTTGTTTGCCTTTTAGACAATCAACACAGGTTTGGTCGTTTTGGAAAATCTTTTTGGGTAAACCTCTTACCAAATCATATTTTGCAATAGTGTTGATTGTTTTAAAGTTTACATGACCAAGCCTTCTATGCCAAAGCATAGATTCATCCAATGAGGCCTTTGCTACCAAACAAGTTAAACCCTCCTTGGGATCAATGTTCTTTAAATTGACACTATACATATTGTTCCTTTTTGGGATTTTAAGAAGGATCTGACTCTCATCAGGCATTTTAAAATCAGAAGAAAGAACCATACATTCATTGTCAGTAAATAGAACATTGTTCTTTTTGTCACACATTTGTGAGACACTAAGAAGATTAAACTGAAGTTCTTTCACAAAATACACATTTTCAAAATCTAGTTTACTGGTTTTGATAGTACCTTTACCAGTGATCTTTCCTTTTATTCCTCCCCCAAAGGTAACATATCCTCCATCAAATGTTTTGAAGTCTGAGAGGAATGACATGTTGCCTGTTATGTGCCTTGAACATCCACTATCAACATATCCTTGATCTTCAATATCAGATGAATGTTCCTGCACATGAATAAACATATTAGTTTCCTTGGGGTACCCAAGCCATGACAGACTTGGGTTTGCCTCTTGCATCAATGAAATCAAACCTTTTCAGGATTGTTGATGCACCTTTTGATTGGATTGGTTTCCAAATCCAACATGCTGAGGACTTAACAGCACTTTCCCTTTTAATCCATTGTGTGGTCTTTGGTCTATCAGTACCAATTTTGGTAATACCAATCTTGGCAGTACCATTTGGTCTAGCAGGACCTTTTGGTCTAGCAGGACCTTTGGTTTTTGGTTTCCAAATTTGTGTTTTGACCACAAATTTCTTTTGAATAGGACTATTCACAACTTTTGGTACACATTTTAAAGTGTTTCTTGTACCCTTATCAGTTGGTTTTGCAATAACAGGTTTATGTTGTCTAACAGTATGTTTAGCATTTGTGGTGTTAGACTTAACAAAACTTTTTCTGGGGTGAGTAACATTTGTTTTAGACTTTGATTTACTCCCAGAAACCCATTTATTACAATAAGCATGAAGATGATTAAAGCTACCACAATAATAACAAGCCTTATTGAACATAACAAAGTCATCACCTAGTTGTTGTGACTTAAGGTTGTTCCAATTTCTTTGGCTTCCCCTAGGTTTATTATTACATTTCTCACAACTTTCAACTGTTTTCAAAACAGCTTTAGCCTTAGCTTTAACTTCAACTTTCTTAGGACTGAATAGTCATACTTTGATTCCTTTGATAGGAATAGTCTCATCTTCATCATCATCAGATACCCAATCTTCAATAATTAGGACATCTGGTCTCTTATCAGTGAGCACCTTAGAGAGTGAGGCATTCTTAGCACTCTCAGAAGGTTCACTTATCACTACAGGTTTAGCCAATGGTTTGTTAATGACTTCATGCAAACCTGATTCAGCAAGATCTGATCCTGGAGGACAAGGAATTCCTCTATAAAGAGGTGGACATTCATTGTATCCTATCCCTGATTTTATTCTCTTATTCATCTGATTCTCTACTATGCTTCTAGTACACTCAGAAGCAATTTCTAATTTAGTAACAGTCAGTTGAATATTATCTCTAGCCAATGTAACTTTAGTACACTCTGTCCTTACCATTTCTATTTCTGAATCTTTCAAAAATATTTGTCTATTAAGAGCAGCTTTAGCATCAGAAAATGTGAGTTCATTTTCTCTATAGTGAATGATTTGTTTTTCTAGTTTGGCCATACCACACTTATGGTCAAATAATGTTTGTTGGGTTTTTCTGTGTTCTAATATTTCTGTATCATAAGATTTTCTTATAATTTCTAATTCTTTAAGAAATTCACAATTATTAGAACATTTGATAGTTTGTACCTCAGGGGTGGAGAATGCCATCAAAGCCAATTCATCAGAAGTTGACTCATCTTCACCCATGAAACTCCAATCAAAACCCATGCCATCAATAGCAACCATTGCTTTTGGCTCAGCAACTTCAACAACCTTACTCTTGCTTTCAAAGGTTCCTTTATTCCTGTTGTCAAACCCTCTACCCTTGTCATCCTGCTTCTTAGGTCTTCTACACTCTCTAGAGTAGTGACCTTTCATGTGGCAGTTGTAACACTCCACTTTTGACTTATCATAGCCAGCAGGCTCATTTCCATTTATCATTATCTTCTTGCCAGTCCTCATCAACAACTTCTTAGCTCTAATGCTTAAAAGTGAAAGTTGCCACTTTATGTCCATCACTTCAAGATCATCAGGATGAATCTCTTGAAGATCTTCAAATGTTAATACAGACCCATTGTGTTGAGATGTAAGAAAAGCACACCCAATTGTTTCATCTAAAATGGATTTGGTACTACTAGAAGTACTAGCAGTACCAAAGGTTGTGTTGGCAGTACCTTCTTCTCTACCACCTTTTTCTTCATTATCAGCCTTTGAGATGCTTGGTGATGAAACAAATGCCATATTTCCTGAACTTGACCCAGTAGTCTTCTTTACTTCATGTTCTACAATTTTGAAATTGTTGTAGAGATCATTGAGACTCATCTGGTCAATATCTGGCTTGTTCTTCCAGACAATGACATGCATAGACCATTCTAAAGGTAAACTCCTAAGAAATTTAGAGTTTAGGTCTTCTTGAGTTATCATCACTTCATGGATGGCTAACTGACTTGCAAGCTTCTGAAGTCTATTGAACATACTGTCCAAAGACTCATTGGTTGTGGCTGTGAAGTTCTCAAATTGTTGTTTGAGAAGTGTTTTCTGTGTTTTCTTGGTAGCATCATTACCACCAAATCTATCCACAATTGCTTCAAAAAGGGTTTTGGCATCTTTGTATTTGTTAAAGATCAGAAGCTGAACATTTGGAATAGTCATCAGTAACATACTCCTTGCCTTTAGATCATTTCTCTTCTGAATTCTTTCATCTGCATTTGATGGTTGGTCTTGTATTCGTGTTACAAGAGCATCATTTACTGTTGTAGTGGTGATTTGGGGTTTAAATGAATTGCCTTGTTCAATGATCTCCCAAAGTGCATAGTCCTACACTTGAAAGTATTGTTCTACCCTTAGTCGCCACATTTCAAACTCATTTTGCTTAAGTAATGGAAGTTTAGCTGCAACATTTGTTTGAATATGTTCAACATCCATTGTTCTTTTAAATTAGTAAATATCAAGCCTAGCTCTGATACCACTTGTGGAACGTTTGTTTTGATTGTTTTGAGATATTTATGTATTGAATGTGTTTAGCATGCGGAATCTACTACAACACACTTAAAAGAACACAAGGTGGTGAGTTTGAGTAAACGTGAGTATGCAATGAACAAAGAACACAATTTTGGTTAACACAAAACGATTCAATATTATTGATGAAATAATACGGATGATCTAAGTATCACCGGGATTACAAAGTAATCTTGAATCTAAGATTGTAAAAGGATTTGTGAATTGAAGTAACTAAGTTACTTGAGAGATAGTTTGTTTTTGGTTATTAGTTGGTAAAGATGCATGCATGAAGTGGTGTCTAAGATATCCTTTTATAAGATAAGGATATCTTATTACAAGTTTGTCAAGTGGTTGAATATAAAACTATACTTTGACTATATTGGCGCCTACAATTAAATACAACTACCAATGTACAAATCTGCCATATTCTTCTGTGAACCACAGAGGACTAAACTACTTCTACATAACGTATAACAATGTACAAAGACTAATAATTCAACTAAATATCTATTACAAAATATCTAATCGATTTGACATAAGCTTGGCAGGCTCTTCATCAACTAGCAGTACCTTCTACACAGAAGGTACTGGTAGAACATCTTCATACTCTTCAAAATCAACTAGCAGGCTCTTTAACATCTTTGGCAGGCTCTTTGACTTGAACATTTTATTCCCAACAAGATGGCTCAATCTTCAAAAGAGCCATCTGACTGGTTAACTTATGAAGTCGATCATAAGTTCCCTCAATGTTCTCAGAACCCAAAGCAGAAAAAGTCTCAAACTGGTGCTTCAGTAGATTCTTTCTTGATTTCTTGGTAGCCTCATTCCCACCAAATCGAAGTTCAATTGCTTCCCACAACTCCTTAGCAGACTCAATATGATTAAAACTCAATTGATAATCATTAGGTATTCCCATCATGAGAATACTGTGAGCCTTAACCTCCAATCTTCTCTGTGCTTTCTCCTCACTTGTCTTGAGAGTTAAGACTGATCCAGTAGCAGTCTTGGTTTGCACAACGTCGCCATTCTGAACAACTTCCCAGAGTGAGTAATCAACCATTCTCATGTATTGTTGCATTCTCATCTTCCAGATCTCATACTCGCCAGTCTTGAGCATGGGAACTCTTGATGCAGTAACCATGTGAGTAGAATCGGCTTCCATAGCTTACTTGTTGAATTAGCAGATCTTGTATTCAGTAATTCTTCTTGGTACCAGTTTCTAGATCACAAGCTCTGATACCACTTGTTGATCCCAGTTGAGCTTCACGATCTTATTAATTACCTTAGATAAATCTAAAGTAATCGGTATAGAAACTGATCTTGAGTTGTATATCAAATATTATGCTGAAACTAATATTTGATCTTAAGAAGAATTAAAACACAAACGAATTCTCAAACAACACTTCAATATATTAATACGATTGCTCGACAGCAATAGGGTTACAAGAAACCTTGAAGTGTAAACAATAATACGTATGCTAAGATAATCGATCTCTAATCCTAACCCTAGAACCTCCTTTTATAGTGTAAGGAGTCCTAGTCGGTTTACAAGACTTCCTATACAAGAAAAATATTCATACGTATCTTTTCTATACTTATCCTTAACATATTATACATATCTAATAAGCAGCAGAGTAATTCTTCTAGCAGCAGAGTCTTCGTGAGCTAGCAGTAGAGTTACACTATGCCTATTATATCAAACAGCAGAGTTATCAAAATAGCAGAGTTAATGCACTAATCAGCAGAGTCACATAACTCTCCAGCAGAGTTGTGTTTCTCGAATCAGCAGCATCTTTTAGACCCAACAATTATATTATTCAACGACCAATATACTCATTGTATATATTGAATTTTGTAGCACTTTTTGTAGTATCGATGAACCTTTTTACCTGTACCTAAATTACAAAAAAAATTGCATAATTAAGGGGCTTATTTATGGTTATCGCCCAGCGCCATCAAAATTCACATGACGTCCCCGGTACAGACTTTAGATTTGTGGACCTTGCTTTGCCAGTTGACTAGACGAATAACGTGATGATGGGCGAGTTCTGCAAACAGACAGTGAGCACAATATGGCATTACCACGGAGGATGTGTTATGGATAGAGTGGTGGATCACAATTTTGAAGGTCGTCAGTGTTCATTCTCTTCGTATTGTGGATGCTTCCACTTTTACATTCTCACCAGGAACCAATCCACAGGCTACTCTTTTGATGCTTGGAAGGTGACTTACTAATTCGTTTTAGTTACTATATTGTTCTTTATGAGTTAAATGTTTGTTTGCTTGAAAAATGTTGGTACTTGTGAAAACGCAGAGGGGGGGGGTGGTGAATACGTTACCATTTTAAAATCTTAAAACTTGTTGTATCAAATATCCGATCAAGCTTGTTGTAATATGAAAAATGCCAATTATAGTTTATGACTAATATAAGCATACACTAACACAAGTTGTCACACAAGCATAACTATCAAGTCACAACACAAGCAATAATATAATGCAAGTATAAAATTAAAGCAGTAAGCAAAAGAAAGTGCAAACCGGACACGAGTATTTATAGTGGTTCGGTCACGGACCTCCTCTCCGCCCTACTCCACTCCCCGAGTACCCAACTCGAGAGTTATTTCACTAAATCAACAAGGTCCCTTCTCGGCGGAGAAAACCTTTACAAACGTCGCTTACACTTTTTTCGGTACAAAGCTAAATACCGGGTTCTATTTCAATGTAGAACCAACCTAACGTCGCCTATACAATATTTCCGACACTAAGCTAGATGTCGAGTTGTTTTACAAGGGTACAACCACTCCCGTTATGTTTTATGGCCCAACATAAAAACCTTGTGTTTTATGGCACAAACACATAAACCATCTAATCTAGTTTGGTGAATAGATTGTGATGATACGATGATGTTTCATATATGTATGCTTGTGGTGGATGATGACTCAAGATCTCTGAGCTTGCTTCACAGGATCATTTCGGGAGTATGCTTACAACATAATGAAAGTTAAAAGCATTATGATCATGATGATAAGGGTGATTAATGTATGTTATTACATTGTTATCTACTGATCTAAATATATGAAAAAGGGTAGAGAGAATGTATGTTCGAGTGGTGAGAATATGAGTGAACAATGGGCTGCTATTTATAGCAAACAAGCTCAGCAACCCACGGATGGGACAAAACCAAAATGAGGGTTCCGTCCATGTAACGCTTTGGTTCCGTGGGTAACTGACAGAAAATCTTCAAAATCTTCTACCAAATCTAACCAAAATATACACCAAATCTTTCCATGATTCTAGAGTGACAATCTAAACAAAATATTCACCATATCTTCTAAAGATTTCAAGAGTGACAATTCTAACCAAGATATTTACCAAATCTTCCAAAGATCCTAAAGAGATATGATGATCCATGGAATGTAAAAATGCATTTTTATTTTGATTAAAATGCCAACAAAAGTTTGTTTGTAAAATGTATTACTTAACTAGTTAATATATGTTTACCAAGTTGTACCATGTTAGTTTATGTGTTACTAAAAATGTTAAACTACTTATGCTATTATAGGACTTAAGTTTTATGGCATTAACATCATTTTTAGAAGTATGTAAACACATTTGTCTTAGTTTGACACCTAAAGTGCACTTATCCTATTTTGACACCTAAAGTGCACTTTGACACCTAATGTGACACTTATTCTATTCTGACATGAATACAACTTAGAAAGCATGATGTACAACTAAAAATATTTGTATATGCAAAATATAAAATGAGGTTTGAAATAGAATGTGTTGGGAATTAAATGTTCTGAAGATTAGTACTGCTGAGAAGAATACTCTAACAGTACTAACTGCTAGTGTATATCTGAAGACTTCTCAAGTTATAACTAACAGTACTAACTGAAGTTAGTACTGCTAGTACAAACAAAGGTACTGCTGATTCCTACTGCTGGATGGATAAGTGTCGCGTATACTACTGCTGGTTGGATAAGTATAAAAAGATATTTGTGTATAAAAGTCAAGTATATACGGTAGATAATATCTTTGATTTGTAGTCAGTCAATCAAGTTGTAAACATAGATACATGTTGTATCTTAGCTACTGACACACTCAACATAAGCTAGCAAGTAGTTCGACAAGACTTGACAATATTGTAAAAGATCTTCTTTGGACTATAAAAAGAAGATCTTAGCTTAGAGATAAGTATTTTGATGCATGAACTTAAAATTACATATCTTTCAAGAACAAAGAACATAACTTATCATAGAAACCATAAGTCATAGAAACATATAGATTCAAGGTTTTTGTAACCCTAGTGATAGTGAAGATCACTCATATTATTTTCAATAATATTGAATCGTTTGGTATTAAACTTTCGTTGTTCATTGTTCATTACACAAGCATCACTGTTCCATTTCCATAAACAAATAACCTTCTAAGTTTGGTTAAGTAGATTCCGTATACTTAACCATATTAACTCAAAGTATCACATATACAAGTTACAAAGGACTAACATCCTTAAAGTGTATCGAATCCTCATAATTGGTATCAGAGCAAAGCTGATATATTTGATTTAGAAGAAGAAGAAGAAGAAATGGACATGGAGAATACTCAGGCTACAAATATTGCTGCAAAGTTGCCTATGATCAAACAGAATGAGTTTGAGCTGTGGAGGCTAAGGATTGAACAATATTTCATGGTTCAGGATTATGCTCTCTGGGATATTATTCTGTATGGTGATTCTTTTACACTAGGCTATACAGAATCTAATCTTGAAGGAAAAATGGTTAGAAAAAGGAATACTGGACTAGTTACCAATGAAGAAAGAATACAGAAGAGGAATGATCAAAAGGCAAGAAATTTGTTGCTTATGACCATTCCTGGTGAGCAGATGCTATCCTTTAGCAAGTATCCTGATGCAAAAACTCTTTTTGAAGAGATATGTGCATGGTTTGGTGGTAATGAAATTACCAAGAAAACTCAAAAGACATTACTGTAACAAAATTTTGAAAACTTTGGCTCAAACAGCAATGAATCTCTTGATAAATTGTTCACAAGGTTGCACAGGCTTGTAAGTCAGTTAGCTGTGTTGGGAGTTGAGATAGCCAAGGAAGATCTCAACATGAAGTTTTTAAGAAGTCTACCTGATGAATTCCATACTCATGTGGTTGTCTGGATGAATAAGCCAGACATTGAAACCATGAAACTCAATGATTTGTACAATAATTTCAAAATTGTTGAACAAAGTCTGAAGAAGTCTGGAAACTACAGTACTAGTTCTAGGAATGTGGCACTTTTGTCATCTCCCAATTTTAGTAAGTCAGAAGAGGTAGATGAAGATGAAGGTGGTTCTACTGTTAACTTTGGTGGTTCTACTGCTAGTTCACAAAAGAATGTTGCTGAACTTGGAGATTCAACATTCTATGCATTTGTAACCAGTCAATCTAGTGGTTCTCTTCTAACTCATGAAGACCTTGATCAGGTGGATGATGATGACTTAGAAGAGATGGATATAAAGTGGCAAGTTGCCTTACCTAGCATGAGGGCTAAAAAGTTTTGGCACAAAACTGGAAAGCAGATTACCATTAATGATAATGAAACTGCTTGGTTTGATAAGATGAAAGTAGAGTGTTTCAATTGTTACAAGTTTGGACACTTTGCAAGAGGGTGTAGAAAGCCAAAAAGGCAAGATAATAGGACCACTTGGTATAAGCAAGATAGAAAGAAGGAAGTCACTGTGGAAGAGCCAAAGGCTATGCTAGCCATCGATGGTGTTAGCTATGATTGGAGCTTCATGGCTGATGAAGAAGAAGCACCAAAAGAAGCTGCAATGGTGGCAATTGAGACTGCATTGATGGCATTTTCTGATTCAGAGGTAAATTCTTTAATCAAGTGTACTGAATCCTGCTCTGCTCTTAAAGCTTATGAAAAACTTAAAAAGGAATTTGATGATAATCTAGAAGAGCTATATGATACAAGTTTTAACTTATCTAATCATAAAAGAGGTCTAGCTGTTCTTGAAAAACAAAATTTTCATTTTAGAGGAAATGAATCTATGTTTAATGATGACATGGCTGGTCTAAAAAGAAACTTAGAGTTCAAAGAAGAAGTGATTTGTTTCCTCAATGAAGCCTTAGAAAAGACCAAAAAGAAAAATGAAAATGTTAAGATAACAGTAGATGCTCTAGCTCATGCCTCAGATGGAATCAATAAAATTTGGGAAGCTCAAGTAATCATTAAAGCTAAGTCTGGTGTAGGTTACAATACTGTTCCTCCACCATTTAGAGGTGTTCCTTCACCTCCAGGTATTGACCTAGCACACACAGGATTAGCTGAGTTAAGAAAGCATTAATGGTAATCTGCTTTCCAGTTTTGTGAGCAATACAAGTGTTCCTAAGTGGCAAGTTGCCTTGCCTTTAGGCTTGTTTCTAGTTGGTGAGACTTAAGACCATTATAATTCCTTTGCATAAGAAAGCAGGAGCAAGTGTTCCTAAGATAGTCAAACATGATAATGATAGACCTAAAATCATTGTTAAACATGTTAGGCAACCAGTTAGATATTGTGAGCAATACAAAACCACAAACAAGCCTAAAGGCAACCAAAGGAATTAGAATGGCTTTAAGTCTCACCAACTAGGTGATGACTTTGACTTCTATAACAAAGCTTGTTTCATATGTGGAGAATTTGACCATCTTGCAGCTTTCTGCAACCAAAGGGTATCTGGGTATACACACAATAGGGTGAATTTAAAAAAGCAAACTCAAAAAAGTCACTCTAATAATACCAGAACAATACCCAAACCAGTTTCATTAAAGTCTGGACCAAAAGCAGTTCCTACTGCTAGACCAAAATTTCATATTGCTAGATAAGTAGTTTCTACTGCCAGACCTTTTTACTCTGTTTACCCAAAACAAGTAGTTCAAAATGCAAAAATAAATTTCAAATATGCATCTAAAACTGCTCAAAAGCCTTTTCAATCAAATGCAGTGGTCCAAAATCAAATTTGGAAAGTGAATGGTACAACTACAAAGCCAGCAGTTTCTACTGCTAGGCAAGTAGTTCATACTGCTGCTTGGGAAAAGAGGGCAAATGCTGTTAAGGCCTCATCATGTTAGGTTTGGAGACAAATTAAACCCAATGGTGCATCAACCATTCTTAAGAGATTAAATTACATCGATGCACTAGGCAGATCCAAGTCAGTAATGGCTTGGGTCCCCAAAGGAAACTAATATTCCTCATTTCTGTGCAGGAACATTCAACTGATAAACAAGAGGATCAAAGATACTCGGATAGTGGATGTTAGAGGCACATGACTGGCAACATGTCTTATCTCTCAGATTTTTAATCAATAAATGGAGGATATGTTAGCTTTGGAGGAGGTATTAGTGGCAAAATTTTTGTAACTGGAAATTTAGATTTTGAAGATGTGTACTATGTGCAAGAGCTTAAGTATAATCTTTTTAGTGTCTCACAAATGTGTGACAAAAAGAACAAAGTTCTTTTTACTGACACTGAATGTCTGGTACTTTCTTCTGATTTTAAGATGCCCGATGAAAGTCAAGTACTTCTTAAAATTCCAAGAAAGGGCAACATGCACAGTGTTGATATGAAGAAGATTGTTCCAAAAGAGGCACTTACTTGTCTAGTTGCAAAGGCCACATTGGATGAATCTATGAAATGGCATAGAAGGCTTGGTCACATTAATTTCAAAACCATAAATAAAATTGTTAAGAATGGTTTGGTAAGAGGTTTACCTCAAAAACGATTTGAAAATGACCAAACATGCATTGCTTGTCTTAAAGGCAAACAACACAAAGCCACTTGTAAGCCCAAGATTTTTAACTCTATTGATCAATCATTGTTTATGCTTCATATGGACTTATTTGGACCTACTTCTGTTAGTAGTATGATGCATAAAAGATATTGACTAGTTATTATTGATGACTATAGTAGATTTACATGGGTTTTCTTTTTAGGTTCTAAGGATGAGACTTCTAGCATCCTTAAGACATTCATTACACAGATAGAAAACCTAGTAGACAAGAAAGTAAAAGTCATTAGATGTGATAATGGGACAGAGTTTATGAATAGAGTTATGGATGACTTCTGCAAGGAAAAAGGTATTAGGAGAGAATTTAGTGTTGCAAGAACTCCTCAGCAGAATGGAGTTGCTGAGAGGAGAAATAGAACACTCATAGAAGCTGCTAGAACCATGTTAGCCGACTCTAAGTTGCCTATCACTTTTTGGGCTGAAGCAGTTAATACTGCTTGTTATGTCCAGAACAGGGTTTTGGTTGTCAAATCTCACAATAAGACATCATATGAGCTTTTTAGAGGTAGAACTACTGCAATAGGATTTCTTTGACCTTTTGGATGTCATGTGACAATTCTGAATACCTTAGTCCATCTAGGAAAGTTTGATGGTAAAGCAGATGAAGGATTCTTAGTTGGATATTCTCTTAATAGCAAAGCTTTTAGAGTATACAACTCAAGAGCTAGAAGAGTAGAGGAAAACCTGCATGTGGAATTTTTAGAGAATAAATCCAATGTAGCAGGTCAAGGTCCTAATTGGCTATTTGATCTTGAGACACTATCCCATTCTATGAATTATGTGCCTGTTGTTGTTGAAACTAATGAATTTTCAGGTTTAAAAGGAGATGAAACAACAAATGAGGCAGGGTTAGACAAAGAGAAAGATCAAGATTATGTATGGATGCCAATATGGAAAAGTACAAGTGTGGCTTCAACTTCAACAAATGATGAACCTTCTACTGATAAAGCTAAAGAAGGGATTGAAGATGAAAACAAGGAAGATGGAACTGAGAAACAAGAAAGTGAAGTTAGCAGTACAAAAGATGTTTCTACTGCTGAGACAGAGCAACATACTGCTAGGATTAATGTTTCTACTGATAGGCTTAATGTTTCCACTACTGGGCCAAAATTTTCTACTGCTGGACCATCAGAACCACATGAAGCAGAATTCTCAGAAGATGAAGTGGATTTCAATAATCTACCACCTCATTATCAAGTTCCTTCTACACCACACACAAGGATTCACAAAGTCCACTCCCTGGACAATGTGATTGGAGATGTACAATCAGGGGTGAAGACAAGACAACAACTGATGTCTTCATAACAACAAGGGCTTCTTGATGCCCTTTATGCTTTAAAGCAGCATGAGTTTGCAAACTCTTTCCTGTTTGTATGTTTTCTCTCTCAAGCAGAACCCTAAAATGTTCTAAAAGCCTTAGATAATTCAAGCTGGGTAGAAGCTATGCAAGAAGTTCTTCTTCAGTTCAAGATTCAGAAGGTATGGGTGCTAGTTGATTTACCCAAGGGTGTAAGGGTAATTGGCACTAGATGGGTTTTCAGAAATAAAAGGGATGAAAGGGGCATTGTGATTAGGAATAAGGCTAGATTAGTAGTCCAAGGGTACACACAAGAAGAAGGGATAGACTATGAAGAGGTTTTTGCTCTAGTAGCAAGGATTGAAGCCATTAGGTTATTTTTGGCTTATGCTTCATTTATAGGCTTCACAGTTTATCAAATGGATGTCAAGAGTGCATTTTTATATGGTACTATTGAAGAGGAGGTATATGTCTCACAACCTCCAGGGTTTACTGACCCAGACCATCCAGAGAAAGTGTACAAGGTAGTTAAGGCTCTTTATGGCCTTCATCAAGCTCCAAGGGCATGGTATGAAACACTGGCTTCCTATTTAATAGAAAATGGATTTCAAAGAGGCAAGATAGATCAGACATTATACATTAAGAAGCAGAAGAATGATCTTTTGCTAGTGCAGGTGTATGTGGATGATATCATCTTTGGATCTACAAGGAAGGAGATGTGTTTAGAGTTTGAGAAGCTTATGCATGATAAGTTTCAGATGAGTTCCATGGGGGAACTTACATTCTTTTTGGGTTTGCAGTTTAAGCAATCTAGTGAAGGCATATTTATCAGCCAAGATAAATATGTTGCTGAGATACTAAGGAAATTTCAATTTGCTGATTCAAAAGTAGCAAGCACACTAATGGACTCTGAGAAGCCACTTCTTAAAGATTTAGATGGAGAAAATGTAGATGTACACACATAATGATCTATGATAGGCTCTTTGATGTATCTCACATCATCAAGACCTGATATCATGTTCTCTATTTGTGCTTGTGCAAGATTTCAAGTAACTCCTAAGGTTTCTCACTTCACAGTTGTCAAGAGGATTTTTAGATATCTTAAGGGTCAACCTAGGTTGGGTCTATGGTATTCTAGAGAATCACCTTTTGACTTGGTAGCATTTTCAGATAGTGATTATGCAGGTGCAAGCTTGGACAGATAGTCAACAACTGGAGGATGTCAATTTCTTGGGTGTAGACTTATCTCATGGCAGTGTAAGAAGCAAACAATTGTGGCTACTTCAACAACTGAAGCTGAATATGTAGCTGCTGCAAGTTGCTGTGGTCAAGTACTTTGGCTTCAAAATCAATTACTTGATTATGGGTACAATTTCATGAACACTGTCATACATATTGATAATAGTAGTACAATTTGCATAATTAAAAACCCAGTACAACATTCTAAAACAAAACACATTGAAATTAGACATCATTTTATTAGAGACTGCAATGAGAAAAAATTGATTCAAGTTCTTAAAATTGATTCTGATCACAACTTTGCAGATCTTCTCACAAAAACTTTTGATGTTGGAAGGTTTCAGTACTTGGTAGCAAGCATTGGAATGCTAAATCCTCAATGATTTAAAACTCTGTGTTTATGTATATAACTTTTTGTTTGTACTGCTAGCTTTGTAAATTGCCACTGTTATTGAAAAGTTTGTACTGCTTGTACAAATTTAGTTTGTTAAGTTCATACTATTAGTCATATAGTGATACTGCTATAAGACAAATGCTTTGCATTTTGTTTCTTGGTTTTAGACTAACATTTTCAGGTATGAACATTTGAGCACAAAGGAAGTTTCAAGTGAAATGTATGAGCAGCAGAATGATTATACTAGTTGCTGACATAATAGATTCATGATGGACTGAGTTTGGGAATTCATCAACAAAGGTTTACACCTAACTTAATTGATTCTTTAAAACTTCTTTCTTGAAACCTGGTTATGATGTTTCACATTGACTTGATGGCTCAGTTGGTGAGATAGTAACTGACACAACTCACTTTCTATCATTTTATACTTTAATTAGTATAATGAGCAAGTCTAAAGACATCTGATAGAAAGAACAGCGAACAAATGTGCATCCAACACTTGTGTTAGAAGACACAATTGTCACGAGCTAGAAAACCTGTCAAGAAAGCCCTTTGAATGGGTTTATCTTTACATAGGCAGTTATTTATAACTGAAAACATTGGTTCTCACACAACCAGAGGTTAAGTTAAGCCGAATTCTTGATTAAGTGTCTATTACACACTTAATCCCTTCAAAATGGTTGAGAGCAGTATGATTTTTTAATAATAAAATCATATTCATACTGCTAAGTCAAAAGTTTCTTCAAAAGAATTTTCAAACTAACTCAAAAAAACCATCAAATGATGGAAAATGAGTCAATGCCCCATGAATCACCTCTCACAGGAGTTAACACACCTGGAAGTGATGAAGGCAGCAAATAAACTCTTAAGGAATTGATGGCTACATGTACAACATTGTCTGAAAACATGTTCTAATTGGTAGATCAGATGATGGTGAGAGATCTTCCAAACAGGGGAGGAAATGATAAATCTCAGGGGAGGAAATATTTTGGTACATGGTGAGAGATCTTCCAAGCTCAGGGGAGGAAACTCAAATTGGTTGTGTATGCTCAGAATCAGGGGAGGATATACAAGATGATGATGTTAGCTTTCTGAGAAGCTAACATATCTTATTATTCAGCCAATTATAAGAACAAGCATTCAGTTGATGATTGCTGGGAATAATCTTTTTCAGTTGATGGAAACTGGGAATAAGCTCTTCAAATGAAGATTCTGGAGTATTATATATATTCAGAAGGGATGAAGCATTCAAATGGAGAAAGTTCTATCTAGGTTCTTACAGTTTCAATTTAAGTTCACTACGTTTGTTCATCACTTGCAAAGGCATGCTGAAAGAAGATTTGACTTCTTGGAACAAGCATCCAAGATACACAGCATCATTGCCTCTTATAATTCCTCCATCCAAGGAAATTGCACCATCTTTTATTCAAGGTATTGATTGTGTTCAAGACAAAGAAAGATGATGTTATTACTGAAAGAGATTCACAGAAAGCAGATGAGTTAGACAGAAAGATATTTAATCTTGAAGAACAAAGAAAAGCTCAGATCAAGAGTCTGACAATGAAGTGTTTGAAAGATCCTCACAATCAGAATTTAATTCAGAAGAAACATGTTGATTTGGGATAAATCACAAGTTTGGGGGAGGATTGTTGGGAATTAAATGTTCTAAAGATTAGTATTGCTGAGAAGAATACTCTAATAGTACTAACTGCTAGTGTATATCTGAAGACTTCTCAAGTTATAACTAACAGTACTAACTGAAGTTAGTACTGCTAGTACAAACAAAGGTACTGCTGATTCCTACTGCTGGATGGATAAGTGTCGCGTATACTACTGCTGGTTGGATAAGTATAAAAAGATATTTGTGTATAAAAGTCAAGTATATACGGTAGATAATATCTTTGATTTGTAGTCAGTCAATCAAGTTGTAAACATAGATACGTGTTGTATCTTAGCTACTGACACACTCAACATAAGCTAGCAAGTAATTCGACAAGACTTGACAATATTGTAAAAGATCTTCTTTGGACTATAAAAAGAAGATCTTAGCTTAGAGATAAGCATTTTGATGCATGAACTTAAAATTACATATCTGTCAAGAACATAGAACATAACTTATCATAGAAATCATAAGTCATAGAAACATATAGATTCAAGGTTTTTGTAACCCTAGTGATAGTGAAGATCACTCGTATTATTTTCAATAATATTGAATCGTTTGGTATTAAACTTTCGTTGTTCATTTTTCATTACACAAGCATCACTGTTCCATTTCCATAAACAAATAACCTTCTAAGTGTGGTTAAGTAGATTCCGCATACTTAACCATATTAACTGAAAGTATCACATACACAAGTTACAAAGGACTAACATCCTTAAAGTGTATCGAATCCTCACAGAATGGTTAACCTATTAAAATACTTAATGACTCTAAACATATTTTAAACATTCTAAATGATTTGTTAAGGGGTTTGATCATAATGCCATAAAATAGACATGTACGAACCTGTGTTATAGCATACGAGGACTTGAGATGTTGAATGTATGTTAAGACAAAATATGATTACAAGTAACTTGTACATTTTACGTTATGTATCAAGTTACATGTTTGTCATCAATCAAAACAAACGAGACTGTATAGATTAGATACCATAATATTTGCACTAACAGTAATGATTATGCAGGTACATGGGGATGAAGATGTTGAGTGAGAAAGAGAAAGTGCAAGTCAAGCGACTGGTTTCTTGTGCTTCATGGTGATGTTCCATAGGTTGAACATATGATTTGTAATTATGTTGTAGTATTAGCTGTAGTAAACGTGTATTGATTCATTCTTTGAAAAACTTTAGTTGTTCAATTGTTGTAAACGTTATTTTTTCATTTAATGGCATTTTATTTTCCATCTCTTTAAAGATCGCATGTGATTTTTTATGAAAGAAATTACATATTAATGTAAGTTTTCTTATTACGTGTGATATTACACGTGTCTTGTAATAATTTTTATATCACATATGATCATGCATTGATTAAAAAAAATAGAACACAAACACATCTTAATTAGTACAAGCATTAAGAAGACACCGCAATCTACTGAATTAAGCTTCATTATCCAATTCATCTTCATGAATGCAGCATTGGGAAGAAGTTTTCCATTTCTTTAAAGATCATATGTGATTTTTTATGAAAGAAATTACATATCAATGTAAGTTTTTTTTATCAAAGAAACTAGTAAAAAACCACATGTGATTTTTTTTTATTATTACAAAACTAATAGAAAATCACATGTGATTTTTCTGAAAATCACAAAAATCACATGTGATATTACATATGTCTTGTAATAATTTTTATATCACATATAATCATGCATTGATTAAAAAAATAGAACACAAACACATCTCAACTAGTACAAGCACATAATCTACTAAATTAAGCTTCATTATCCAATTCATCTTCATGATTACAGTATTGGGAAGATGTGTTTGACCTGAAACATAGTATAATTGTTTGACATGGAATATAGCATATGTCTTAACATGCATAAAGATGTGCAACTTGAAATGATCAACAAAGCATATACCAAGGGACTTAACAAATTCACACATATCCACCAACCACTAGTTTTCAATAGTTTCTGAAGCTATATTGCTAGTGCCATTGACACCTAACTTAAGGTGGAATCAATGAACTCCTTTTTTGATGGTGGTGGCAACACGACAGGTCATATAGATAAAATAGCTGACATGATAAACTTCACTACAATTGCTCAAAATCAGTGACAAGAATATCAAAATACCAACTCAAGTAGTCACCCACTAACTATTCACAAAGATGAAAATAAAGTAACAACCAAAAATGAACAAAGATTGACTGGGTTAAAAAGTTTAAACACAAACAAGCTTCTCATTCTTTGTTCTGTTATTTTATTCAGGCGAGCTAAAAGAAAGAGTACAATCACAAATAAAAAAGAAATAAAAAAATAATAATCACAAAACAGCTAGTAAGAGGTTGTTTACTACTTGTAAAGGAGAACCAAGGGTCGTCCTCATCCTTAAACGTGAAGCTTCGAATCATTTACCCACCATAAGGATCTGTATAGATGCTTTACTTAGACCCTTCCTTAATACTAGACTTGGAAGAAGTTATTCTCCTACCACTGTTACCTCCACCAATTGAATTGGAAGGACGAGCAGCTAACAAACTACGGACATCAACCATAGCATGGAACCTAATTCTACAACAAAATTGCATCTTTCATCTCAATTGCACGTTTAATGTTGATGTACCAAATCCAGTTTTTCTATTACAAATACGAAATACAATGAAAGACATGATAATGCAAGGTCTCAGCATGACGGAAAAAATACCCACGAACAACACAACATATTCCTGCTTGGTGATGGAAGTAGTATCGAATGTCAACTTGCTACTATGTAATGAAATGCAGTGCTTGATTCTTCGCCATAAAGCATTGGAGCATGGAGCCCAGTCTCCTGCACTCCGCTTCATAGTCTTAACTTGAAACAAGAAGTGGATCTTAAAGAAATAAGGTACTTAAGCCAAGGGTATAGCCGCTAAAGGTGGTGCAACCGAGCTCGAAATTACACATAATGATGATAACAATAATTTCAAATAGCTCTTACCACAAGGCCGCGGACATATTTTGTACTTTGTTTCATATGTTTTTCCAAAGTATGTGTTATTAATTATCATTAAGCTTCCTTTATTCAGACTGAAAACAAGCAAATAGTAGTGATGCATAATAATCGGGAAACATGTCGTGTTACTCTACTATCTTATGTAATTATGCATAGAAAATATCACATATGATTTAGTGTATGAATATTTGATTCTATGCATAATCACATGTGATATTACGCATAAAACAACAACTACCTTACATATAACTTGTCACATCTGATTGTATTCACAATCACTTGTGACGAGACACGAAAATTTAACTCGAACACCATATAGTAGAAAGTAGAAACTATAACAGTGACAAATAAAGACCACAAATAGCACCAAATTCGCACTCGAACAAAACATAATTTACATCCACGACAGTAGCAAATGACACTCGAAACACCAACAAAGTGACACCCAAACAGCATCAAAACGGCACTCGAAACATCAACAAATTAACACCAGGTTTTTCAACAAATGAAACTCAAAATAAGATTGATTGGACCCCCGAACAATAACCAATTATACAATTAAACATTATTAAACAAACACCCTATCAACAACAAATGATGACCTGCAACACTTATACTATTTTCACTACTAATTTTTGGAAATTACCAACTAACTAACTATATCTACAAGCATTCATTTTTTATTTATTTATACACATCATTCAAGTGATACACCATAACAAAACCAGATTAATCACAATCATGTTAACACAGATTCATAAACACCAATGACCTAACAACTAATTAAGTACATCTTCACTAAATTCATAAACAAACACACATGATCATCAACTTCTACAAATAATTTTTTTTATCTATAATTAAAACACACCAATCACCAATTATACATTAAATTAGCAGATTATGTTACAAAATGTCAACAATAGCAACAAAAGTGGATATACATACATAATTTGTTCATGAATTTGAAAATAAAGAAAAAAAATAAGAAGCTTTGAGCATAAACCATACCTTGAACAAGAGGTTGAATCGGATCTTAATCAACCGTAATTTTGCAGGAAACCTTCGATTATCGGTAGATTCATCAATTTTATCGTGATTTAGAGCATTTTTATGGTTCATTTGATGAATTTACTGGATTTACGGTTCATTTTTATGATTGCTAGAGGTGTGTGTTCGTGTGTGTTTTCTGGAGATGATGACGTCGCAAGTTTGCTGATTGATGATGAACGAAAATAATCATCGGTTGGAATTAGGATTGGGATCGGGGTTGTGCTGCCGAAAGCTATGGTGGTTTTTGATCGGTTTTTTATGTGAGTTGTGTGTGTCTTTAGTGTGTGTTTGGTGAGAGTGAATAATGAGAGAAGTTAATAGGATTTGATCTTTTGTGTGGCTGTAAATGTACCAAATTGCCCCTTTACGTTTAGTGTTTATTTTTATTTTTATTTTATTTTTTATTTTTTTAATTACTAAATGTCTTTTTAATCTCAGCCATTGATGAGATTTAGATGGAGGGTGGAGATGTGTCCCTTGGTATATGAGTAATTCCTATTATCCAAAATAACTCTCCTCAATATTGTATTGGTTAAGCCTAGGGTTTGGTTACTTCTTTAAAGTGTTATATCGAGTAAGCATAAATATATAATAGTTGTCAATTAAGGTACTATTTAGAAACCTGTATATCTTTGCTTTTAGAAATCATATTCACTCCACACACGGAAAAATATTATGCTTTTACTATTTTTAACTTTTACGAATTACTCGTATCATTAATTAATTGGACCATATGAACTTCCTTTTTCGAATTTCCAGCTGGTTTTCTCATGAAAAAATTCACATTATCAACATCGCAATCCTATCATGACCAAGAGTTAACAAACCAATCACATATATTCGAAAACAATCCACTTTGGCACGGAATGTATGAATTCATGAATGCGAAAGAGGATATTAAATTAAATGATGTAAACTGAGCCAAAACTATTCAAAAAGGGATAGCGGCGCAGCTTGTTGCCCGCTTTCCTGTCGTTTCTGTGTAAAACCCTTTCGTTTAAATATTATTCTATTATTAAAAAAAAAAACTAAACTGGACCAAGCGAGTATTCGTAATAATAGAGCAATGATTTTATACTACCCCGACACCAGTAGAACATGCAAATATGTGATCTTGCCACCTGAATCGAATGGTTTAATTTAGATTAGAAGAAGATTGATAAAAGTTCTAGGCATAGTTAATTTCCTATGTTTCACATAGGCGACTTAACATGATTCACAAAGCTTAAAATGAGTGATAGCAGGAGTTATTTTGTTGAATTAAAGGTTGACAACATGACATATATGTACTGAGCATAATAACATTACCCCAGAAAAAGTAACATTAATGAGGGAGTCTACTAGAATTGGGACGTCAAGAAACTTTAACGTCAAATATAACTTCGTATACAAGCTTGAAGGTTTCGTTGAAAAATAAGAGAAAAAGTTTCTTAAAAGAATTTGTAAGTGTCAAATTATGTGCTCAGAGCAAATTTACGAAGAAATATGATTTTGATAGGAGTGTTTTGGATAACTACAAATTTAGGTGAAAAATCATCACCGTACATGATTAGATAAGTCACATAAGTAGAAATGATGTTAAAATAAGTGTATTATATGTTTACTACCAAATCTAGTAAGTCCTACACATTCTCACTATGCGAAAATACATGTTTTTAGCATTTTATGACATTTTGTCTCAGAGAGACACGGATCAGACGGAACCTTTTAAAGGGTTCCTCACTCTTTGGAGAAAGGTTCCTTGGTCTGCACAGTATGCAATTTTTGCCAACTTCAAAAATTCATAACTAATTAACCGTAAGTCCGTAGGAGTTGTGCCACCTATCAATTTAAAGAGAATTGAGTCTACATTCATTTAAAAATACTCTCATGGCCTGAGTCTAATTTAAATAAGTAAAATAAACCAAATACTACAGCGTGTCAGAAATATCAAGTTTCGTTTTGACATAAATACTCAAACTTTTGAGTCTGGCAATTTAAATTGGTATATTTTGAAAATTAATATACTTTCTTTTGAAACTAAAAGATTTGGTCATATTTAAAAATATAAAGGAAACTAATCAAGCTTGGTATCGTCATATTTAAACGCAAAGTGACGAAAAGTGTCTTTCATTTTATGCTATGCTAAATGACTACTTGTTTTGCTTTATATTGGTTGCATATATGCAAATTGTTGTTTACACTTGATTGTTTGTATAACATAAGCATCAATCTTGCCATGTTATTTATTCGCTTGTTTGTCGATTTCTTGTTTATGCACAATAGGACATTTGCTAGATTTTGTGCACTAAGTTAGAAAATTGTTTTTGCATTGCTTATAGACTTAGATAACTTTCTTTGCATATGTTATATTAAAATCTTGCATAATTCACTTAGGAATGAGAACTAAGTAAAACTAGTCAAGTATTTTGAAAAATGTTGTTTCGCACAAACTCCCACCTAATATTTCAAGTGTTAAAATGTGTCACTACCTTAAATGATTATCTAAACATATAATATCTTTGAAAAAGGTGTTTGGTACAATAACTAACAATGATTTAAGAACTATTATGTGCTTTATGGGATGAAAAGTTTGCTACTAATCTATCTTGTGAACTAATGGTTTATCTTGTAGGAAGATAACATAGTTATGTTATCTATCTTCATTTTTCACGTTTTAGTGAAATTTTTACCCATTGCATGATCTATACCTATACATGTTTATTTACCTTTTTTATTCTTGTTTCGCAATTACAAATAATTAATTACACTTGTTCCAGAAAAAATTACGGAATTTGGTTAAGGGTAAAAAGGTCAAAAAAGCCCTCTGTGAACTTTTCAGGTACCCACGGATGGGACGGAACCAAAAATTTGGTTCCGCCCATGTAAATTTTTGGCACCGCCAAAAATATAGGGGACGGATTGAGCTGCACCAAAAATTGGGTTCCGCCCGTTATATATTTTGGTGCCGCCGGTCCTGTAGTTCACTCTTAATTGTTTGTTGCTTTCCCGCACCATATATCATTCACTTATTATCATTAGGTCATTTTTACTTGTTATTACACACATTAGGATGATTTTAGTTCACTTGCACCAATAGGATAACCATCTCTGATCATACTTTCAAATGTCATGAAAATGCTCCAAGGTACCTTTCTCTATAAAGGAAGGAACCCTAAAAAGGGTACCTTGCAATCAGTGGGTCTCTGAACACAAATGTTTTGTAATCATTAACCACAGTAATTGCATTCTTCCATCCTTTACTCATCCTTCACCCGTTATCTTGACTTGTTTTGTGAATTGAGAACTTCCTAAACAAATTCGGACTCATTATTTGCAAAGATAACACACAATATCAAAACCACAAGTCCAACTTATGACTATAGACATTGTCGTGTATCCACACATGTTGCCTCACTTGGTTAAATGTGTCATCCTTCAAGACAATAAGGATTTACATCGAGTCATAACTCACACTTAGGTTAGAGATGTATTATCAAGTCTTGCTATCCTTAAGTGCTATCCAATCTCAACTAAGTAAGATTGACAACTTAAGTATTTCGTTTGAAATATTCAAGTAAATTTGACTTACGATTGTAGTCATTAAAAGTCATATCCGAAAAATCAACACCCAAGTATTTTAACAACATATATTAAAACACTTATCCTAACTCTCTCCCAATCAATAGGAATAAAGAAAATGTCAATAGGTTTTCATCCTTGAACATTTATCACTTAAGTTCACTTGTTCTTTCACCATCATCCCATCTCATTCACCTCTATGATTTATCTCAGCCCCTAAGCTTCACAAACATGACTAAAACTTCAAACACTTCACCCACTAGTTGTACCAACCAATGGACCACAAGAATTAGTATCCATCCTTGTTGTTTTCAACATCTATGAACAAATAATCAACCTAAGTACTCCTATAGTACAAAAAACCTCTACATCACCACATCCTTATTTAGACACACTAGAAGACCTACCACCTAGATCAACCAATCCACAATCCTTACCATCATTTGAATTTGTTGAGTGCATTGCTCAAAAAGCCCTTTGTCCAACACTCGTACCGAATCAAATGCACGTTGAATTAACTCAAACATACTTTCCCACCTATAAGGACTTAGATGATTCATTATGGCTAGAACCTCCACTATCAAATGGGCATGAGGCTCCGGGTAATTTTTATCAATTTCCACTAGGTATAAGTAGTACTACCTTCACAAGTTATCAAAGTATTAGTAATACTTTGTCGTTAAACTTGTTCATAAGTTTCGTTAAACCTTGAATCAACATTTTAACAAGATATGTTAAAATGCAATCTCAAAGCCAACCTCATGCACCCCGAGTGACAATGACTCTTGAGTAGTATACATAAGAAACTTGAGTGAATTCCTCTTGTCATTATTTAGTGAATATAATCTTGAGACCAAGTATATTTGGTATAGGACTATCCGATTCAAACACTTTCGATTCATATCTTCATTTAGGAAAACATGATGTTTTGGAAAACATTATGCCTAAGAAATCATGCATTAAGTTTTCACCTTGCTCATAATCTAGTTTAAACCTTGTGCACATCCACGGTTAAACTTACACACAAGATCTATTAAAGTTGGTAACCTTACTTAGATTCTCTTTGAATAAAATCCCAAAGAGCTTTTTGAGAACGTTCTTAGTTTAACATACTCCATTATCACACACAAACACATTTCTTGGTCTTAGATGATCAAATCACATTTATAACACATGCTTCAACTCAACATAAAAGATGTCATCCATTAGATCATGCGATAAGCTATGTAATTCGAACAACCTTAAATTCCAAACATAAGATTGAAATATATTGCTTACTTTCTAAATGCTGACACATCTTTGTTAAATTCTCGTGTATAACATGACATCTTCTTTACTTTAGTTATAATGAATATAGTTGAGTCTCATTAAGCCAAGTATTGGCGAACTATCATCTTTTTTTTTTATACGTCAATAGGCAAAAATAGGAATTCCTATCTTTCTAACATGAGAATAACTACTGGAGAACCTATTGCACTAGAAATTCAATTTAACCTAATGGTTAAATTGCTTCCAAGAGAGAAGTTGGGTATCACTCGTAAAAATGGTTGTGTTTAGCCTTAATTTAGCACCGCTAGTAATAGTCTCATATTCATTCTTCAACTTGAAAAATCTTTATCCCTATACTTGCCTAAAGTAAGTGTTAAAACAAGATATCTTGCCTTGCCTTAGGAATATTAATCAAACAAGTAGTAGATATGACTTTTCTTTCTTTAGTTTATTAAAACCACTTGCATTACATATACTTGTGTTGATTACATGTTTTTGTCTGATATGATTAAATGTCTTGACGTTATCATGGTACTTAATAACTATTTGATTAATAGTAAAATGTGTAAACCTTGAAAAGGTTTTGTTTGCATGCTTATATGTTTCATTCTACTAAATGTTAACATGATTTGTATGATATTTTCATTCTTTCTTTATATGATGTTTCGCAAGATTAACGTGTTACTTGTTAGCTCATGATATGTCATTTTGATACATGATGTTTTTATATGATGTATCTATGTTTGAAATCTCTTGTCTTTTGTTGGCATTCATTAAATCTATGGTTAGGATGGTCTAAATAATACATGCTCCAAAATGTTACAATTTAAAAGCGGTTTGCATGAATTTTTTTTCCGTCTTGCTTCTTTTGTGACTTTGTCACACTATTTGTTTGCTACATGTGCACTTATGATTTGTCAAAATGATTTTGGTATGATAAACTTTTAGATGTCTTTTTATGCTACAAATTATTCACATAGATTGTCGTATTTACTTATAGCTAAGTATACTTAAATGTCTAAGCCTAACGACAAAACAATCTCAAGTGTTTCAAATAATGTCATGCTCTTTCATAATATGATTGTTTGTCTTGATGCTATCTTGCTATGTTGTAACTTTATTTCTAGTAGTCTAACGTGTTGTTTGTTAAGGATATTATCTTATGATTTCTATCTTTTTGACATCTTTAGACACTAATTCACTTGTTTTGTATGTTTATGGACCCCTGCACTTGCATATAATTTTGAAGCATATAGAATTAAGTTTTAGAGGCTTGACATTGCATTTTTGTATCATTCAACCGACCTCTTTCCAAATCTCATTATTTCTTCCGCTTTCCAAAATTCACCTCCATCACTATTCAGTTATAACAATACTCTAATCCTATACACCTCCTATGAGGAAACCACATGCCTCGTCATGCCATCATCTCGCATTGATAGAGAAGAGCTACGTGACTTCAAGGATGAAGTTCTATGTATGCTAACCAACATCCGCAAAAACATTACTAAGCTCATCGATTTCATTAACCTGCAACCTCCAAAACACTTTATCGTCATTCTTCATTCGATGCATTACACATTATGTTGGATATCCACCGATTAAGGCGGAAAGAAATTCATTCACATAATTGTATTTTGTCAAAATGTATTAAAGAACACTTACTCATGTTTCTTACACCCTAAAATACCAACACATAGGTACACACCATTTAGTTAAAATCGGTTCACAAATCCACAAGTATTTCAATCCTTTTTAACCCAACATCACAAGTTTGCACCAATACCTCATCAAGTGAAAAACACATCATGTGTTTGACAAACTTCTTCATCTCTACAACCAACAACTAATTTAAATGGAGTCTAGGATTTTTCTTAAACCAGGACCTCACAACTTCATTGTCTAGAACACGATCATAGGATCTCATCCTTTTCTTCCTCGACACATATCATGCACGTCATTATCAGTGCAAACGATATATTAATCAAAACTGTCATTCCCAACACCTTCTCAACATGTTGGTCTAACCAACACTCTCCCATCATATGATGCCATTCTCATCCTCATATAGGTATTTAGTATTTTTATTTTTTATTTTTATATAGAATTTCTGATCCCAGGTGCTTATTGTCTTCACTTCCTTTAATTCCATTCAAGCGTATATTATGGCAAGATACATCATCTTTGGTAGATGATAATGTCATAAAAGATCATGTCGGTCAAAACCATTGATGTGTTTCAAGGGATACACCCATTAGGAGTCCAAGTTTTAAAAATTTTAACACGATTTACCAATGATTCAAACGAAACACAAACGAGCAAGTATACTCGTCCGTATGTAGTAAGAGATAATTGAGGTAAGCCGAGGTCGTTCACTAGGATTTTTTTTGTTTGTGTGATGTGAATTTTTGTAAATAAATAGCAATCTAACTAAGCAATTCTAATTAGCAAGCAAATAAAGATGATGAAAATTCAATAATTAAAAGACTGCACTTGCCTAGACTAGTTTGCACAATTCCTTTGACATGATTATGACATTGGTTCCATTTGATTATGATCAACAAATTAGATGGTGTTCTAATTCGATTAGTGGTGTACTAACTATATTATTTCAAATACTTTCAATCCTCGTCAAGATTTAGGGATTATAAAAACAATATTTAAGAATTGATCAATCCAAGATTATCACAACTCAATTACCCGATTCACTTTCGTTTCACAAATAATTGACAACCACACTATTTAGCTTTCCAAGTTAAATTAAGTTTCTTATGAAATGGTCAATACATAAGGTAAAGCCCTCATAGACAAAGGTTTACAACTAAATTACTAACAATGTCTTTTTCAACCCAATACATCATTAGAAATTACCCAAACTTAATAACTCTTTGGTGGAGAAAACTTAAGATAGCACAACTCGTTCTTAGTGTTAACTTTTATTTTGTGTTAGAACCAATATGTCATAATCAATCAAATGAATAATAAATCAAACATCATCTAGGCAAGTGCATAAGGCACTTAGCCACTCATGGTAAACAAAGTAATAATCATAAGAAATTGATCAATAGTAAACATGATTGAATAGTCTTACAAAATGTTGTAATGATGATTACAAGTAATGAAGAACACTTGTGAAATGGTCAACAATGATCCTTGCATAATTGAAGTTATGATTGGTAAGAGTTTTAGTCTCCTTTTCCTGCATTTTCCTCCTCTTTGTCGCCCTAAATGTAAGAGAAAATAGTTACAGAATTTTGTTGTAGTTTATTGTATCTTGATTGTCTCTTTTCTCTATGTTTTTCTTATCCTTATGTAGGGAGATTACCCTTTGCCAACAAGAAAACAACTTGGGCTCCAAGTGTCATAATGATGCAGGAACTTTAGTGATTAGAAGTAAATGATTGGCCTTGGTGTTAATGGTGCTTAAAGTGAAGAGTTAATGCAACTCTTCATGTCAATTTTTCTGCGTACCTTAGGTATGAAAATGTAGACCCTGGGTATGGGTGACAGCGACGGCTATACCTCAGGCATGAATTCTCATACCTCAGGCATGAGCTCCCCTTCTTTAAACCTTGAGTCTAGAAACTTAAACCTTGGGTTTAGACCAAGTCTTGCACATAACTTTCAACTCAGAGCAAGCATATAATTCCCACTTGTAACACACTTCTTGGCACTTATTCTTGACTTCATTTCCACATCTTTCTCTTGAACTTGAACATAATCATAGCATGAATCTTTGTCTTGAACGGAAAACTTCACTTCGCGCATATTTACTTGATTTTGTCGACTTTTCTTCATCTTTTTCTCTATTTCCTTCGACATAGTTGTACCTGAACCTAAACACATCTTTTGCACCTTTTGAGCGTAAAATGTTCATAAATACAACCAAATAACATGCATAATCATAAGAATAACGCATTAAAACATGTTCAAAATGAGCGTTATCAACCATGTTAATACTCTCTCTCCCATTGTCACCTAGAATAGGCCATTTTTATAATTTGTGTCAATCAATGAATGAATTTCATTCTTGTTAGAATCGTAACCCTTATGCATTATAAGAGTCACAGTCTTTGCTTATCCCTTAAGTTGTGAATTTTACATAAGGATTGCATGAGTCCATATTTTCTATTTTTTATAGAATTTGCTATACATACATGTTTCTAATTCTTTAATAGTTGTCTACGTTATCACCACCACCTTCCATCACCACTTTCACTAATCATCACCACCATGATTAGCGAAAACTTACTTTTATTAATCTTGAGTCATCTACCGAGTTATCACCACATGAATCCTACTAGTAAATTGACACCAACACTAGCACCACTCACTTTAATATTTCAACTTCGCTTCATATCTTCTTTCTAGGCATTATTTTGTAGGCTCTTATCATATTATATTCTCGTTTTTCTTATTATTGTAATTCTTATTAGAAGAGTACATTTCAAGAGATCTTTGATTTCATAATCATGGTTCTCTACTTTGAGTTGCTTGTGATTATACATTTATATATTGCATATATACATCTTATTTTTTTCTTTGTCAATGAGATGAAATATATTTAATCATAGAGAGATGATGACCTTTGATAGTAAAATTTTCTCTTAGATTCACAGGAATAATTGCGGCTTTGGGCGTAGGTGCTAGTACCCTATTGGTACCCCACATGGGTTGATCGTCAGCCATTGGAAATGGTATTTCTTGAAAAAGATTAACGATTGTATGAATTTCGAAAAGGTTTTCAAATGGTGGATTTTTGGTTCTTGGTTTTCTTTGATCGGGTGGAATAAATGGAGTTTTCTTTTTACGAAATAAATGTTCGGGATTAGACAATGGTGTACTTAATTCTTCGTTAGAAGAACGAGTGGTCATACACGAGAAAAACGAGCCTATCGAAAAGGATTTAAAAACTAAATTTTCTTTTTATATGGTCAGGCCGGCGGTATGGAATTACTGGCCGACGGTTTGGTCGAATTCGAAAAGAAAATTTTTAAAAAAAAGATTATACCGCCTGATGCGTGCGATATGTCGTTGCGGTTTAGCAGTATTAATGCCTACTCAAGTTTTAAATTTATATTTAGCCGACTTATCAATAACACACACACTTAATGAGCAGTGTACCCGGTCAGTATGAATATAATGGTAAGTAGAGTGTCGATCACTAAGAGTGGAACGTATTATCTCGTCATTCTAATCAGTATTTTAATATATTAAGTTAGCTATACAACCTAATCTAACGCAAGGGGGTATCAGCCTGAGAGACTGGCACGATTGGTTGCAATTAAATAATAAATTAAACTAATAGGCACGAATCAGCAAGTAGCACACACGTACATAGATAAATACTCGAGACAATAAGAAGACCTGTCCTGATAGTTAAGTAGTTTGTCACTTGTTTTATTGCTAGTTTTATATGAAGTGTATAGTTCGATGCAACGCACCGAGATTAAGTCCTTTCTCGTTGGTTCTAATCTTATCGGCGAGTAAACCCTTAATGATTACTAATGACTATCCTATTTATCTTTCTTCCTACTTTTCTACAGACGATAGAATGCATAGGCGATCTAATAAATAGGCGAGGGCAGAGGAATGGCGACCCGATCAACGCTCAGCTAGACACAGAGGTTATCAATGCACTAATAAAAGTCACCAAAGACATCAACATATAAACTTTAATTAATGGGAAAGCAGTTTTAAGGGAGTGCAATCTTTCCGTTGTCACATTACACAAGCCACCAATCCTGATGAATTAAAGTTTACTAACACAATAAAACAAAACTACTTAATGAATTAAATACATGCAGGACCTTCTTATAGCTCTTGTATCTTCGTTCAAGGTGTGTCTTGTTCTGCTGCCTTGACTGAATTCGTCCTAGGGTTTCTGTACTTTGGTCTTCTGTCGAACTTCAGAACTGGAACTCGGAACTCTTAATTCGTCTGGTCTTTGGGGTATTTATAGTTTCTGTCTGAGGGTAAGATGCGGCGCATCTAGTAAGTAGATGCGGCGCATTGACTTAACTTCACGTAGGGTCCAAGATTAATATATTCAGGAATATTCGTACACCGCCAGAAGATGCGGCGTAACTCCATAAATAGATGCGGCGCATGTCCTCTTGTATCTTGGATCGTATCTGGTGAAATCTTGATAGTGATGCGCCGTATGTAATAAGCAAGATGCGGCGCATCTGGAGCAGAATGTCTTGATCTTGTACATTTCGGTAGACTCTTAACTTCTTGCTTGTTTTGCTCCATAATTAGTCCAAAATCACCAAGTTTCACCAAATGCTTGTTTTTACCTGAGAATTACAAAAGTAAACGATTAAGTATCAATTCTCATACATAGTATAATAAAACAAGTCAAATTAATAGGATAAATGATGGTAATAAAATGTACTTATTTGAGTTCATCAAATATCCCCCCACTTGAACTTTACTTGTCCCCAAGTAAACCTTAGATTCAATCTTATGAAAATGTATCCTAAAGAATATTAGGATTTATTTTTATATTTAAGCATGTATTCATTTTTGTCATAATCACACAACCAAACACTTAACAAATTAGAAGTAAAATAAAATATTTTGATAAAAGCAAATCTAATCATTTAACTGTCCAGTCGTGACGAATATTCTATCATAAGCTTGGCAAGTATACACATCTCCCTCACTAAATCCAAGGAATAACAAGTCTAAAGCGGCAAAAAGGGTTTTGAGGTTTAAGGGTTATTCATTCTCCTTAATCTCTATCGATCTCAAATTCCAGAAAAGGCGACAAAATCACAAATATATGATCGAATCCACGAACACGATACTTGCAATTGCTCAAATCCTTAACTCGAATAGGCTAAAGATAGGACCAAGTAATCTTTACCAATAATATTATATCAAAAAGGGCGACAAAATCATAAATACATAGCCGAATCCACGACTACGATACTTAAGATTGCTCAAATCCCTAATCTCAATAAATCAAAGGCTTGGATAAAGAATAATATAGGGTATGGATAATATTTGGGATATAAATTGGTGTAAAAATGAAAAATAAACAAAACAGATAAATTAAAATCCTAAGTGTGGTTAATCACTATCCCAACCATCCCATGAATAAGACTCATATCATTGAATAACTCACGCTATAACACTTGAAACACACGCTTTTAGGTAGACACGAATTATACTCAACAAGATCTTAATCAAAGAATAAACCTTAGTTGGTGTTCCCATAACTGCCAACTCCCATTCAATCCATAGATATAATATACAACAACTAGTGGTGATATCGACCACTTAATACAAAACTTTACATAAGTTGGTCAAAATAAACATCCAACTTTTCCTTTTTCTTTTTTTTCTTTTTTTTTTTCTTTTCTATTTTTTTTTTCAATTTTTTTTTTTTTTTTTTTTTTTTTTTTTTTTTTTTTTTTTTTTTTTTTTTTTTTAATAACATAAACAAAGATGTGTAAAATTTCACCACATCACTATAATGATAATTCTGGATAATTTTTCCATACTTTTCATGACTTCAGAAATAACGGTAATAGTGAAAGTAGTAAACACACGAAAAATAAACTCAAAGATATACAATATTTACTTTCACTCCAATTGCATTATGCAATTTCCCGACCTAACCATAGATAATGAATTACGCACGCGAACACGGGTAATGTAAGGAAACACACTTTGCCTAAAGCAATTAACCAACTACGGATTTTAATCTACAGGGTAGGCTAAGGTGTAAGGGTGTAACGAAACATTTTAACAAAGGTGTAGGAAACAAAAGGAATGGCTCTGAGTGTTTTTCTAGGGGTATCTTACTCTAAAAGTGAGAGTAACAAAAGGGTTTTTACGGGGGTTAACTAACCAGTGTAGTTAGCTAATAACACATAACATATAAAGGCTATTTGGGTGTAATCCTAGAAATTTACCAATTTAGACAAGTCATTCCAATTATATAAATAATACTTATTATGGTGGTCTCGAATAGTATACAAGCCAAGTTCTAAAGTTTACAAGTCACCGGCACACTCATAGATTTGTGAGTTTTGAAAAATCACAATTTTTGAAAATAACGTCATGTGTGCAGCTATGCAACTTAGACTTTAAACAAAAACATGCTAAAAAATTTTAACTTTGATATATTAAGCGCATTTTAAGCATATTTTGAAAAAGTTTAGGACAAGTAAGTGTTAAGTGTTCTAATTCTCCAATCCCCCCACTTAAGTTAAACAACGTCCTCGTTGTTTGTATAAAACGTTAAAAACTGGAAAATAAAAGAATTAGAACAGAAAAACTCCCTTGAGATTTGCTCGGTATGATCCTCCATTTGTATAAGAGCAAAAATCATCTTCTTGTGGATTAGAACGTTTAAGCTTCATAATCAATGTATCCACAGGAAATGCAGGAATCTATAATACCACCAAGGCTTTAAACACACCTAAGTTAAGAAAGTTCAAACTTGCATAATACATTAGTGGTTAGGAAAAATAAAACATAAAAATAAAAATGAAAATCATCAGGTCAGTCGATGCGCCGTATCTTATTGAAGAAGATACGCCGTATCGAGCCTGGAATAATTACGGATCAGAATAGAAGATGCGCCGCATCCTTAACCAGGGATGCGCCGCATTGAAATAAACTGATAAAAAGTTTTAAAGTCGAAAATAAAAAATGCAGAAAAATAAAGTAAGATATGACCAGTGCAGTAGATGCGTCGCATCTCAGAATTGAGATGCGCCATATCCGCTGCGGGCCTGACTGACTCGACACAAAACAGAATAATAAAAATTTTCCGGGTTGTCTCCCGGCCAGCACTTGTCTTTATTCCAGAGTCTTCAAGTTAGACTCACGTTCAGCTCTTCAATTAGTCCTTGTCACGGTCCATCCTTCTTCCTGCATCCGAAAGATGCTCCCGTATAGCTTTGCGACGTTTTCTTCCGTTCGACTTAATCTAGTATAACTCTTGGTCTTCGTCGCAACATATTCCTCATCAGGTCCCAAAGAATATTTGATGATTTTAAATTTTTCAGAAATAATCATGGGTGGCTCATTATAAGGGATCCCAAGTAGTTGACACTTTCTTTTGGTGAATTCTTCTTCGTCTTTATAAACAAACTTAAAATAAGGATCCTTAATCAAATAGTCATCTAGTTCATCAATTAATGACTTATTGTTATCATCATCTTGAATTGCCTCCCACTCTCTTTCCAATTCCCATTGTAACCGTCGACTAAGCTTCGTGTAATCATCAAATTGTTCATGCACCCATTCCCAGAAAGTAGTAGTCGATGTTCCCTTCAGCTCTTTCAAGTATTCAATCCTACCCTTTTCTTGCAAAGCCTCCGCTTTTTGTGGGCAGTCTTCAACATTATCATACCACTCATAGTCTTCAAAGGTTACATCATTTCCAACCCGTTTCATCCCAATTATACTTCCCCCATTACAGGTTTCGTCACTCTTATAATCACAGGTCGGCCAAACACTACTCCCATCCTTGAAAACGAAAGGTGTACAGGTGTGATTAATGTGCTCAAATTCCCATGGTTTATCCCAAACCCATGGTATATGGTCATTCCATTCGTAGTACCAGGTGTTTTTGAAATCATCATAAGTCTTGAATCCTGGTAGATCTCCAGTTAGCATCATCGTCGACTTGAAGAAGGTAATTAAATTCTTTGAATTGTTTGCACAAGGGTGTCTCATAATCGAACACGTCAATGTCTATTCTGAATAATTCTTCAATGCCCTCATTGATTGTTGAATCATGAAGTGACGACCCATAGTCGCTCTCTACTTCTTCGTCTTCACCTCTCATCCAATATACCCATAATGCATCTTTAGTAGCTCGATCCATGCTCTTATGGTTATTGAACTTACTAGCCAACCAATCTGTAAAATCAACATTGTTAGGATCATGGTCAACGTCAAAGCAAGCTTTACCAATCATTTTCCTCCTTATCTCCATGAACTCGTTAAATTGCTCCCTAAAACTCCGTGTCAACCATGAGCTCATAATCCGCTTGACTTCATTTGCAGGGGCAAATTTCGGACTACCATATTTAAGTTCAAGCCATTCTTCGAGGGAGAGGTCCATCAATCTTACCAATCTGCCATGAAATAGTAACTCCGCCACATCATAAATTCTTTCATCGTCCAGATAATTCTCATTTAATCCCGAGTACTGTTCGGAATAAGGCATGTAAGAAATTTGCATAGGTTGGGTATTGCCTCCACCACAGCTTTTATTGCATGAGTTCATGAATTCAATTTGGAATTTCCCATCATTCTCTTTGATAATAGTCCAAGTCAATCCTTTAGATTCCATGATGGGCCATAAGAGTAGCAATTCATCTTCATTGTAGCTTCCCACTAAGTGAATTTTGATGATCGAATATCCCTATCTTGAAATCTTGATAAGCCAGTGAAGGATCTTTATGATGCTTCATTATGTTCCCAAGAAATTGATACTGATTCAACATGACCAACAAAGTGAAGTCAGTCCACTCATTAATAAACTATTCATCCTAAAAGTCAATATGGGATCCTAAGACGTTCAAACAAAGCAAAGTGTCTACAGTCATAACTCCATGCACTTTAATTGTTTTCCAAAGCAGAAAGGAATATCATCAAAGTAAAATTGTCTGTTTGCATTGTTTCCTTCTAAAGGAAAAAATCTTAATGATTTAAAATGGAGTTAGTAAGAATAAAAATCTGATTATTGCAAAAGGTATGGGTCTTGTAATCTAACAAGTGGGAACGTAATTGTAAAATGGGCTTGAACAAGATTTAAATCAGTGTTAATTCAGAAGCCAGATTGATGCCGGGTATACAAGAAGGTGATATGAATTTGCTCCGTAGCAGATTAAGTATCATAAATTTGCGATATAAATTTATTGTTAAAAGATTAAATGCTTCGTATAATTAGACAGAAGTATATGTTACCCTCCTGTTGATTGTCCTGCTTACGGGGTTTCAAAATATCAAGCTTTGTTGGATTACAAAGCTCCGAGCCCTATTTCTCACAAATTTCGAAGCAGGTACAGTTGATTAACAAACTTGTTATAAAAAAAAGAAGGATATCATCTATGCAAAAGTAGATGACTTTTGGTCCCTAAAGGTTTTGTGAAAAAGATTTAATAAAATCAATAGCAATACTCCGTTATCTTGGAGTAATGAAGCAACGAAGATGGACTTTTAATTTAAACAGAGTTGTAATTTTAAAATTTATAAATAGTAAACATACAATAAACAACGTATTGAAAATTAGATGACGGTATCTGATTGATTAAGGCACCTATACAGATCCACGATAGGCCAGTATATAGCTTGCGTATATTACTCCCAAATATAACTTAATGCTTAAGAGATCTAGATTAAAAGGCAAACAAATTGACCAATCCAAATAACTGGAACTATGCAAGATAATACAATGCTGAGCAAATTGACAACAAATCACAACTCGAGGTTTAAAGTTCGTTAAAATTAATAAACCTAATTGCAAAACAACCATTTGTACACAATAAAAAGCATATTCACTCCCCGTTGTGGCCAATCTTGTGTCCGATCGACTGTTATCGTTTGACTTTATGAATATATAATTCACTACCAAGTTAAACTATTGTATATTAAGCCGCATGTAATCACCAAGACTTAACACATAGATAGGCCACTTTATAAGATTGTTAAATAGAAACTGATAAAGGTGAGATAACCGTTTTATGTAGCTACTCATTACAAGCTTGCAACTATGGTTCAATATATTAGTGTTAATAGAATATAAACCCATAGTCTACCATTAAGGGGGGTTTGTACAGTGATTGGTACAGCTTGCACGATGTTTGCCATTAATATTTATAAAAAACATATTAGCATTATTCACAGTAGAAGAATCGTACACTTAGATTTAAATATGTGTATTAGAGTAATTCTGTATTAGTAATTGTAGTTTGTTTCGACTATGTGTATTTTTCTGAGTTTTACTAATTTGAAACTGTATAGTCGATGCAACGCACCTGTAATGAATTCATTTATTGTCGTTTTGGTTAAATCTTGATTGTGGTTAATCCCTTAAATATTAGTTGGTAGTGTTACAATTAAATATATTTTTTCCATTATCTGGTCGTACATTTAATGCATTTGCCTATTAAATAATACGTGCAATTTCTGGGAAACGAAATGTAGTAGTACAAGATATTCAATGACTAATTCAATCACCATATACTTCTAATTTAAAATCTTTATTATCGGCCAAGCTCTGTTTTAAAGCAGTGAAACCCTAGTCAACATTCAACAGAGCACCATCACCATGGAAACTAAAGTATTGTACACAACACAAAAAAAACAAAACTAAAGTTTGAATTAAATACATGCAGGACCTTCTTATAGCTCTTGTATCTTCGTTCAAGCTGTGTCTTGTGCTGCTGCCTTGACTGAATTCGTCCTAGGGTTTCTGTACTTCGGTCTTCTATCGAACTTCGGAACTGGAACTCGGAACTCTTAATTCGTCTGGTCTTTGGGGTATTTATAGTTTCTGTCTGAGGGTAAGATGCGGCGCATCTAGTAAGTATATGCGGCGCATTGACTTAACTTCACGTGGGGTCCAAGATTAATATATTCAGGAATATTCGTACACCGCCAGAAGATGCGGCGTAACTCCATAAATAGATGCGGCGCATGTCCTCTTGTATCTTGGATCGTATCTGGTGAAATCTTGATAGTGATGCGACGTATGTAATAAGCAAGATGCGGCGCATCTGGAGCAGAATGTCTTGATCTTGTACATTTCGGTAGACTCTTAACTTCTTGCTTGTTTTGCTCCATAATTAGTCCAAAATTGCCAAGTTTCACCAAATGCTTGTTTTTAACTCTTAACTTCTTGCTTGTTTTGCTCCATAATTAGTCCAAAATCGCCAAGTTTCACCAAATACTTGTTTTTACCTCAGAATTACAAAAGTAAACGTTTAAGTATCAATTCTCATACATAGTATAATAAAACAAGTCAAATTAATAGGATAAATGATGGTAATAAAATGTACTTATTTGAGTTCATCACCGCCCGGTTTTGATTTATACCGGCGGTTTTGGACTTAAAAAAAAATTTTATATTTTTTTATAAGTGATACCGGCTGTTTGGATTTTTTAGCCGATGGTTTGGTCGAACAGTAGGATTATACCGCCCGGTTTTGATTTATACCGGCGGTATGGGAGAAAAATTTAGAAAGAAAATTTTTTTTAAAGAGAACCTAAAGAATACGCTAAAGAGCAACAATACTAGTAAGATTAAAACTAATGAATTATAAGAAAAAAGTCACTTAAACGAGATTCAAATCCCCGGCAACGGCGCCAAAAAAACTTGATGTGTTTCAAGAGATACACCCGTTAGGAGTCCAAGTTTTAAAATTTTTAAAACGATTTACCAATGATTCAAACGGAACACATACGAGCAAGTATACTCATCCGTATGTAGTAAGAGATAATTGAGGTAAGCCGAGGTCGTTCACTAGGATTTGTTTTGTTTGTGTGATGTGAATTTTTGTAAATAAATAGCAATCCAACTAAGCAATTCTAATTAGCAAGAAAATAAAGATGATGAAAATTCAATAATTAAAAGACTACACTTGCCTAGACTAGTTTGCACAATTCCTTTGACATGATTATGACATTGGTTCCATTTGATTATGATCAACAAATTAGATGGTGTTCTAATTCGATTGGTGGTGTACTAACTATATTGTTTCAAATACTTTCAATCCTCGTCAAGATTTAGGGATTATAAAAACAATATTTAAGAATTGATCAATCCAAGATTAACACAACTCAATTACCCGATTCACTTTCATTTCACAAATAATTGACAAACCACACTATTTAGCTTTCCAAGTTAAATTAAGTTTCTTATGAAATGGTCAATACATAAGGTAAAGCCCTCATAGACAAAGGTTTACAACTAACTTACTAACAATGTCTTTTTCAACCCAATACATCATTAGAAATTACCCCAAACTTAATAACTCTTTGGTGGAGAATACTTAAGATAGCACAACTCGTTCTTAGTGTTAACTTTTCTTTTGTGTTAGAACCAATACGTCATAATCAATCAAATGAATAATAAATCAAACATCATCTAGGCAAGTGCATAAGGCACTTAGCCACTCATGGTAAACAAAGTAATAACCATAAGAAATTGATCAATAGTAAACATGATTGAATAGTCTTACAAAATGTTGTAATGATGATTACAAGTAATGAAGAACACTTGTGAAATGGTCAACAATGATCCTTGCGTAATTGAAGTTATGATTGGTAAGAGTTTTAGTCTCCTTTTCCTACGTTTTCCTCCTCTTTGTCGCCCCAAATGTAAGAGAAAATAGTTACAGAATTTTGTTGTAGTTTATTGTATCTTGATTGTCTCTTTTCTCTATGTTTTCTTATCCTTATGTAGGGAGATTACCCTTTGCCAACAAGAAAACAACTTGGGCTCCAAGTGTCATAATGATGCAGGAACTTTAGTGATTAGAAGTAAATGATTGGCCTTGGTGTTAATGGTGCTTAAAGTGAAGAGTTAATGCAACTCTTCATGTCAATTTTTCTGCGTACCTCAGGTATGAAAATGTAGACCCTTGGTATGGGTGACAGCGACGGCTATACCTCAGGCATGAATTCTCATACCTCAGGCATGAGCTCCCCTTCTTTAAACCTTGAGTCTAGAAACTTAAACCTTGGGTTTAGACCAAGTCTTGCACATAACTTTCAACTCAGAGCAAGCATATAATTCCCACTTGTAACACACTTCTTGGCACTTATTCTTGACTTCATTTCCACATCTTTCTCTTGAACTTGAACATAATCATAGCATGAATCTTTGTCTTGAACGGAAAACTTCACTTCGCGCATATTTACTTGATTTTGTCGACTTTTCTTCATCTTTTTCTCTATTTCCTTCGACATAGTTGTACCTGAACCTAAACACATCTTTTGCACCTTTTGAGCGTAAAATGTTCATAAATACAACCAAATAACATGCATAATCATAAGAATAACGCATTAAAACATGTTCAAAATGAGCGTTATCAACCATGTTAATACTCTCTCTCCCATTGTCACCTAGAATAGGCCATTTTTATAATTTGTGTCAATCAATGAATGAATTTCATTCTTGTTAGAATCGTAACCCTTATGCATTATAAGAGTCACAGTCTTTGCTTATCCCTTAAGTTGTGAATTTTACATAAGGATTGCATGAGTCCATATTTTCTATTTTTTATAGAATTTGCTATACATACATGTTTCTAATTCTTTAATAGTTGTCTACGTTATCACCACCACCTTCCATCACCACTTTCACTAATCATCACCACCATGATTAGCGAAAACTTACTTTTATTAATCTTGAGTCATCTACCGAGTTATCACCACATGAATCCTACTAGTAAATTGACACCGACACTAGCACCACTCACTTTAATATTTCAACTTCGCTTCATATCTTCTTTCTAGGCATTATTTTGTAGGCTCTTATCATATTATATTCTCGTTTTTCTTATTATTGTAATTCTTATTAGAAGAGTACATTTCAAGAGATCTTTGATTTCATAATCATGGTTCTCTACTTTGAGTTGCTTGTGATTATACATTTATATATTGCATATATACATCTTATTTTTTTCTTTGTCAAAAAGATGAAATATATTGCACTAATTCTTTCATTATAGGTTCATCATCATATACACTCGATTGTATATAACATAGTCATCTAAGGATGAAGTTTGCATCAATTATTTTCCTTATTTTAGGTGCTTCTTGACACCCTCGAACAAAGAGGAATATCCATCAAGCACTCATAGTGCATTGTCTATACACTTTGTTGTATATGACATATTTTTCTAAAGACAAAACTTCTATTACACTAATATTTGTTTTGTAGGTTCATCTTGACACCCTAGAGCAAGGGGGAGCTTCCGTCAAGCATTTATAGAACGCATCTTATACACACTTTGTTGTATATCACATACTAGTCCAAGGACGAATATAGTTTTGCACTAATATTTGTTTTGTAGCTTTTTAATCATACCTTGACACCTCTATTAAGGGGGAGCATGCACGCATTCATAATCATTCTCATTCTTCGACACACCTTTGTGTTTCTACAAAAAGGAAGAGAAGATATGTTGGGAATTATTACAAGAGAAGACTTATATATGAAGAACAGACTTAAGTCTGCTGAAGTACTTAGTTAAGTCTGTTAGTTATGATCATGTTATAGTTAAGTCTGCCAGTACAATGTTAAGTCTGGTAGACAGTTTGCATAGTTAAGTCTGGTCGACAGTGTTTAGTTAAGTCTGTTTATGTTTTATAGTAAAGTTAGTTAGCTATAAGTTAGGAAAGGATACGTATGAATTAGTTATCTTATTAGAAGATACGTTTATACTTTTACACGTTTTGTATCTAGGGTTTTCCTTAGTGTATAAAAGGAACCCTAAGGCATTGTGTTTTGTATGCACCTTACACAAGAATTACGAAGTTAGAAAGATTAATAGAATTACGAAGTTAGTATATTGTGTTCTTCATTGTTATTGTTAAGAATCCGCATTAACAATCAACAACCAGTTTAGAGTTTCTCACTTTGATCAATTTGGATTTATTCAAGTTGTCTATTAAGTAACAAAGGCTACTTAGATCCATAAATCGTGTGGACCTACAAGTGGTATCAGAGCCTATAGAGGGACTCTGAGAACGAAAAAACACAAAAACCTTAAACACTCGTTCACTCTCAATCCTGCATAATGTCTGTCAAGAATGGTGATGAATACTCAAACCACATCAGTGTTGATGAAACTTCAAATCATGAAGATGCTGCATCAGAAACCAATACAACTAAACAAAAACAACAAACCATCCCTGCTACAACCACTATTTCCAATATCAAACTCCCAACTTTGAAAAAGGAGGAGTATGACATCTGGGTAATGGAGATGGAACATTATCTGGAGTATATTGGTAATGAAGTCTGGAAGGTAATCCAAAATGGAAATTCGAAGAAAAGGATCTCTGTGGGCAAAGATGGTGTTGTTAGGGTGCTTCCACCAGTCTCTGCTGTAGAGATTCAGGCTGTGGAGAAAGAGAGGAAGGCCAAAACCATTCTATTGATGGATCTTCCCAAGGAGCACTTAAGAAGATTCCATGGTATGGACGATGCTAAGGAAATCTGGGAGGCTATCAGAACAAGGTTTGGAGGGAATGCTAACTGCAAGAAGATGTAGAAAGCTGTCCTTAAACAAGAGTTTGAAGGTTTCACAGTGACTAGTTCTGAAGGTTTTGAGAAAGGCTATGATAGATTTCAACACCTCCTCTCTCAATTGGAAGCCCATGGTGCTGCTGTATCCAATGAAGATGCTAATTATAAATTTCTCAGATCATTGCCAAAAGAGTGGTCAAGTGTAGCAATGACCATGAGAATGAAAGATGATGTTGACATTTTTTTAATTGATGACTTGTACAACAATCTTCAGGTATTTGAACATGAGATCAAAGGGCTCTCAAAGGCGTCTTTAAGTGCTGCCAATGTTGCTTTTGTCTCCCAAAGCAAGAGCAGTACTAAAAAGGGTAATTCTGGTGGCTATACTTCTGGTGCTTCTTCAAGTAATACAAGAGAAAGAGAAGTCCCAGCTGGCTTTGCTGATGAAGTTGTTTATTCTCTCTTTGCAAAGAATTCAGAAGAACCAGATCTTATCAATGATGACCTTGAGCAGATTAATGATGTTGATATTGAGGAGATGGATATAAAGTGGCAGATAGCCATGATTGCACTCAGGGTGAAAAAGTTCTATAAGCAGACTGGGAGAAATATAAGATTTGATAGAAAGACAGCAGTTGGCTTCAATAAGAAGAATGTTGAGTGCTACAGATGTCACAAAAAAGGTCACTTTGCTTGGAAGTGCACAACTAAAGTGACTACTGATGGGAAAAGGCAGAAAGATTCATTCTCTAAAGAAGCAGATAAGGAAGAGAAGAATGAAATGGGTATGATGACTTTAGAAGCTGGTTCTATCAACTGGGGTGAACACACAGAGGAAGAAGAAGACACAAATCACGCATTTATGGCCATTGGTTCTATTTCAGAGGTATCCTTGTGTTCCAAAACTTGCATTAAATCATATAATAGTCTTAAGTCATTGTGTGATGAACAATTGAAACAAATAGGTGACCAAGAAGCTCAAATACTTGCATATACCAATGCTGTTAAGACCCTAGAAGCACAAATAGTCACCTATCAAAAACAACAATCGACCTTAAATGAAAAACTTACTTTTCAAGCTAATGAAATATATGAAAAGGATGAAAAGTTGAAAAGATATAAGAGGATAGGCATGAAAGCTGTAAAAGATAGGGATGCATTGCAGAAAAGACTAGACTCATGGAAAGCTTCATCTAAAAATCTGTTTAGACTTGTAGATTCTGGTATGAGTTCTACGTGTAAAATTGGCTTAGGATATAAGATAAAATCTGATAAGGAGATTCTAAGCTATGAGGAAGAAATGGAGAGAACTGTGTTCGTTGGTAGAGATAATGACTTTGTTGGTAAACCTACATACAATAGGTTCATAAAAAATGACGATTTTAAAGGGGTACCACCTCCACTAAATGGAGATTACACTCCTCAACAAAAGGAAGAACTTGATGATTCTTTGTTTGTGTATGGTAAAAAGGGTCCTCAATTTCTTGAAACAGGCAACTCAGATGATAAATCCAGTGAATATTCTACCTGTCAATCTAATGACAGTGAAGGATCCAATGGAGATGTCTCTGAGCAGTCTGAATCAGAATCTGAAAGTGAACCAAAAGAGGTTTCTGAGTCAAAATCTGTTAAGGATAGTGAACCAGTTGTGACTGCATCTAAACCTCAAACAGTTAAATCTAGTTGTGCCAAACACATAAAATCTCCTAGGGAATCTGTTAATATTCAAGAGTCACCAAAGAGTGATAGAGTAAAAAGTAAATTTAGGAAAATTTACACTTTCACTCCAAAAAAGATGCTTTGTGTGTGGTAGTTTAATTCATTTAATCAAAAACTGTGATTTTCATGAGAAAAGAATGATGAGAGAGGCTGAACCTAGAAAACAAAGAGTGTTAATACTGGTCATATGAATGCTAAACCAGTTTGGAATAATGCAAATAGAATTAATCATGCTAACCAACTTATTACTAGACCAGCACAATTTAATTCTGGTAGATCTAATGTTAATTCTGGTTGGTCATTTGTTAATTCTGTTAGGCCAAATATTAATACTGGTAGGCCAAATGTTAATTCTGGGCAAAATGTTAATTCTGTTAGGCCCAAAGTTAATTCTGGGTATGTTAATGTTGTTAGACCCAGACAACCAGTTGTAACTAGACCACAGGTGAACCAAACTAATCATAGAAACAATTTTTCTAAATCACATTCACCTGTGAGGAGACCCATTGTTCAGAATGCAACAAAAATTTTAAACTCTAATGCTGTAAAGGGAAATGAGGGGTCTACTGTTAAGGCCTCAGCATGTTGGTCTTGGGATCCATTTAAGAATGAACTTACCTATAAATCCCAAAAAAATAGTGGATCATGTTCATATAAGACTTACAAATATGCTGATCCACAAGGCAGACCCAAGCCTGCAGAGGCCTGGGTACTTAAGAGAAACTAATTTCTTTTCTTTATGTGCAGGAACATCCACTCAAGAACATGGGAGATAGAGGAATATTTGATAGTGGGTGCTCTGGGCACATGTCTGGTAACAAGGATCACCTGAAGTATTTTGAAGAATTCAAAGGAGTTTCTGTTACCTTTGGAGGTAGCAAAGGGTATATCACCGGTAAAGGTAGAATTGTTGTGGGCAATGTAGAATTTGATAATGTGTCTTTTGTAAAAGAACTTGGGAAATTTAACCTTTTCTCCATATCACAAATTTGTGATAAGCAGCATAAGGTGCTTTTTACTGAAACTGAATGTTTTGTGTTGACTTCTGACTTTAAGATGCCTGATGAAAATCAGATACTCCTAAAAGTCCCAAGACAACACAATATGTACAGCTTTGATATGAAGTCACCTGATCCTGCAAAAGGTTTTGCCTATTTGCTTGCAAAAGCCACTATTGATGAATCTAAATTGTGGCACAGAAGGTTAGGTCATATAAATTTCAAGAATATGAACAAACTTGTGAAGAATAATCTAGTTAGAGGTTTACCTTCCAAGGTTTTCAAAAATGACCATACTTGTTTAGCATGTCATAAGGGTAAACAACATAGGGCTTCATGTAAGGCTAAGTTAGAAAGGTTCATCACTGAGCCTCTTCACACCTTGCATATGGATCTTTTTGGCCCTACTTCTGTGCAGAGTATCAATCATGCTAGTTATTGCCTTGTCATTACTGATGATTGCACTAGGTTTTGTTGGGTTTTCTTTATGTCTAACAAGAATGAAACCACTAATCTACTTCAAAGGTTCATTAAGCAAATAGAAAACCAGCTTAATCATAGGGTTAAGATTATTAGATCAGACAATGGCACAGAGTTTAAGAATAGGAGTATGCTTGAATTTTGTGGGAACAAGGGAATAAAACAAGAGTATAGTAGTGCTAGAACTCCACAACAAAATGGAGTTACTGAAAGAATGAACAGGACCCTAATTGAAGCAGCTAGGACTATGCTAGCAGACTCACTCTTACCAACCACTTTTTGGGCTGCAGCAGTCAATACTGCTTGCTACATATTTAATATGGTAAGAGTGACTAAACCTCAAAACAAAACTCCTTATGAGCTTTTGTTTGGCCATAAACCAATCATTAGTTACATAAGACCTTTTGGGTGCCATGTTACCATTCTAGATACTCTCAGTGTGCTTGGTAAGTTTGAAGGAAAATCTGATGAGGGATTTTTAGTAGGTTACTCACTAAGTAGTAAGGCCTTTAAGGTATACAACTTAGTGACAAAAAGGGTGATAAAGACTCTCCATGTTGATTTTATTGAGGAGAAACCTAATGTGAAAGGAATAGGTTATAGATGGATGTTTGATATTGATTATTTAACTGATTCTATGAACTATATTCCTGTCTCTAAGGAGAATCAAGCTAACCCTCATGCAGGTTCCATAGAAGAAACTAACAATGCATGTACTCATGTTGATTCTGATGCAAAAGCTTCTGAGCAAGAAGAGGAAACTGAGGAATTCATTGTTGTTCCAACAACAGCAATCAAGTCTGATGTAGCTCAAGATGGCACAAAGAAATCTTCTGTACTTTCAAAGAAGAAGGAGTCTGTTACCAAAACTCTAGAACAAGGGAAAGAGGCTTCTCCTACAAATGTTTCAAAAGATGTTTTATCTTTCAGATATGAATTGAATGCATTGGCTGATAAGTATATTGGAAAGAAGGCTACCAGCACTAACTCAGATAATTCTGGTAGTGATTCAGTTGACAAGAAGGCTAGCAGTACTAACTTAGTTAGTTCTGGTAGTTCTCCAGTTAATTCTGCTGAGTCTGATCCTACTCAAGTTGATGTTTTTGATGATTCTGATATGCCTGAGCTTGAAATCTTTGATAAGCCAAGTGAAGGGATCTTTGATGATGCTTCTTATGATGAAGAAGGATTGATTACTGATTTCAACAACTTACCAACAAAAGTGAATGTCAGTCCAACTCCTACACTTAGGATTCACAATATTCATCCTAAAAGTCAAATAATTGGTGATCCTAAGTTAGCAGTTCAAACAAGAAGCAAAGTGCATAAACAGTCATAAGCTCATGCACTTTTAATTTTTTTAAGAAGCAGCAAAGGAATAATCACAAAGATCAACAACATTGTCTATTTGCTTGTTTCCTTTCTCAAAGGAACCAACCAAGGTCTCTAAAGCTTTATAAGATGAGAGTTAGGTGGAGGCAATGCAAGAAGAGCTCTTGCAGTTTAAGTTGCAAAAGGTATGGGTTCTTGTAGATCTACCAAGTGGGGCAAAAGTAATTGTCACAAAGTGGGTCTTCAGGAACAAGAAGGATGAAATAGGGGTGGTAGTCAGATTCAAGGCCAGATTGGTGGCCCAAGGGTATAGACAAGAGGAAGGAATAGATTATGATGAGGTTTTTGCTCCTGTAGCTAGGATTGAAGCTATCAGGTTATTTTTGGCCTTTGCATCATACATGGGGTTCATTGTCTATCAAATGGATGTCAAAAGTGCTTTTCTGTATGACACTATTGAGGAAGAAGTATATGTTCACCAACCTCCTGGTTTTGATGATCCTGCTCATCCCAAGAAGGTTTACAAAGTCATCAAAGCTTTGTATGGATTACATCAAGCTCCCAGAGCTTGGTATGCTACTCTCTCAAATTTTCTTGAAGAACATGGATACAAGAGGGGTGTGATTGACAAGACCTTGTTCATTAAAAGGAACAAGAAGGATATCATTCTAGTGCAATTATATGTAGATGATATCATTTTTGGTTCCACTAAAAGGTCTTGGTGTGAAGAATTTAAGGATTTAATGAAGGGCAGATTTCAGATGAGTTCAATGGGGGAGCTCACATTTTTTCTTGGACTGTAAGTGAAGCAACAAGAAGATGGACTTTTTATTTCTCAAGACAAGTATGTTGCTGAGATTCTGAAGAAGTTTGATCCTGCAAATGTGAAGACTGCATTCACTCCAATAGAGAACAAGGTGCCATTGACAAAAGATGAGGATGCTGATGATGTGGATGTGCACCTATACAGATCCACGATAGGTTCTCTAATGTATGCTGTGTGTGCTTGTTCTCGTTTTCAGGTTACTCCCAAGACTTCACATCTTCATGCTGTGAAGAGGATCTTTAGGTATCTAAAAGGCAAACCCAATTTGGGCCTTAGGTATCCTAGAGAGTCATCTTTTGACCTGGAAGCCTATTCAGATAGTGACTATGCTGGCGCAAGTCTTGACAAGAAATCCACAACTGGAGGTTGTCAATTTCTTGGAAGAAGGTTGATTTCCTGGCAATGCAAGAAGCAGACCATTGTGGCTACATCAACAATAGAAGCTGAGTATGTAGCAGCTGCCAATTGATGTGGACAAGTCTTGTGGATCCAGAATCAGATGCTGGATTATGGTTTGAACTTTATGAATACTATAATTCACATAGACAATGAAAGCACTATCTGTATAGTTAAGAACCCAGTGTATCACTCTAAGACTAAACACATAGAAATAAGGCATCACTTTATAAGGGATTGCTTTGAAAAGAAACTGATAAGGGTGGAAAAGATACACACAGATTTTAATGTAGCTGACCTATTAACCAAAGCTTTTGATGGACCTAGGTTCAATTACTTAGTGGTTAATATAGGAATGATAAACCCATAGTTACATTTAAGGGGAGGTTAAATGTATAGTTTGTAATTCTGGTAGTTGAAGATCGTTTAGCCCATCTAAGATATGTTTGTATAAAAGAACCAATACTTAGTAGTTTTCATTCTGGTAGAAGTTAATTCTGGTAATCTTTAGAGTTAATTATGGTTGTGTGTATTAGAGTTAATTCTGGTAGTTAGTAATTGTTAGTTCTGCTTGCGATATGTGTATTTTTCTTGGTTTTGGGACTAATTTTTCCAGGAAAACCATGGATTGGTGGTGCTAAGAAGCCTTGCTAATGAATTCTATTTGAGTTTGTCTGATATTTTGGTTAAATCTGGTGGATTGTTGGTTAAGTCTGGTTGACCAATATTAAGTCTGGTAGTGTTAAAATGTAAATATATTTTTTACCATTAGATCTGGTCGTACATTTAATATTTTTCCTATTTAAATAATACCGTTGATATTTTTTTGGGAAAACGAAGTATATACGAATGATATTTAACTACTGTTTCATCTTTATCCATTATTTACTTCTAAGTTTAAAATCTTTATTATCGGCCAAGATTACTCTGTTTTAACCACCAGTATAAACCCTAAGTCAACAGTCAACCAGCACTTACCAATCATCCATGGCGCAGCTAAAGTATTGTGAAAAGCACAATCAGGTGGGTTTCTTGAAGAAACCAAACAAAAGTGAAGGTTTCGAACAGATAGTTGATTTTTTGAGAGGCTCTTCTCTCAGGTATGCTTTAACACACAATCCAACTATCTATGATTCCCTAGTCAAACAGTTTTGGGGGACTGCTACCACCGAAACTCTTGCTGATGGGAATCTACAATTAAGGGAAACAATAGATAACCATGAGTTCTTTATCACTGAAGCATCCATTAGGAGTTGTCTTCAATTGGATAATGCTTCAAGAGATTATATGTTGTCAAATAATATGCTTTTAGAGGGTATGAGAAATATTGGATATCCCACTGATGGTTCATTTACAATTTGGAAAAACTTTTTCTCACCTCAGTGGAAGTTTTTACTTCACCATTTGCTTCATTGCCTAAGTCTCAAGAGTGGTGGATGAGATCAATTTGGAAGCAATATTGCTTCTGCATTGGTCTGTCTTTCACTTGGAAAGACTTTTAACTTTTAAAAACTTATTTTTGAGGGCATGGTAGCAAATGTAAACAGCAAACATAAGTTTTTGATGTACCCTCGTTTTCAACAAATGGTGCTCAATTTTGAAACTGAAAATAAATTGCAGACTTACATGTGTGTGGCTTTTAAAGATAAAATCTTTGCAAACATGAAAAGGAGTTTTTCAGGGGCACATAGGCCATTATTACCTGCTATGTTGTCTGGTGCTACTAACCTTGCAGGTACTTCTACTACTGAACAAGTGGCTCACTCCCCATCACCAACACATGAGAAGCCAACCCAGGAAGTTCCAAGATCCCCCACACCACAACCAAGATCACCAACACCTCAACCCAGATCACCTACACCCACACCACCTTCACCACAACAGCAAACCCAAATTCCAATTCCAACCCAGGAGGAGGAACCTACTTAAATGACTATGGAAGGTCTTCTACAGCTGGTGCCTACATTGGTTCAAAGAGTATCAGCTTTGGAGAAGGCAAACAAGGCTTTGAGTAGTGTTGTTGTGACTTTAGTCAAGAAAGTTAAGAAGATGGAGAGGGTTATGCAAGAGAAAGGAGTTGATTTTGTTGATCAGGAAGGGATTGAGGATGAAAATTCTTCCAAACAGGGGAGGAATTTGAATGAAGAACAAGTATTCAAGACCCCTGCTCAAGACAAAGATGATGAGATCAGTCCAGATGCTAAGGAAGCAGCAGAAACTTTAGCTCAATCTTTAAGTAAAATTCAACTTAAGAAGAAGAAGCTGAAAAGAAAGTTGGTTGTTGATGATTCTGAAGATGAAGAAGTACTTAAGTCTGGGGAGGATGTACTTAAGTCTGGTGATGCAATTAAGTATGGTGGTGATAAGTCTGCTGAACAAGATAGGTCTGCTCAAGAAGATAAGTCTGTTGGCACACAAAGGAAAGGAAAGCAAATACTCATTGAAACACCTAAGCCCAAGAAATCAAAAAGGCAACAAAGAGAAGAAGAAGAAACTTTAGCAGAGATTGCAAGGATACAAGCAGAAGACCAAGCTGAAAAGGAAAAGCTTGAAGAACAAAAGAAACAAGATGAGTTGCTTGCAAGAAAGTTGTCAAAGGAGTCTACTGATGATCCTCTTATGTCAATGATTCAGGATGATGATGAGTTAAGGGCAATGTTGGAGGAGCTTAAAGCCATTGAAGGTTTAACAACAGAGGAGAGAGCCAAACAACTAGCTGAATTCATCAATGCTAAAAGGGATTCAGATACCTTGGGTGATTTTATGGAAAAGATCAAGTAGACTCAAAAGAAGAGTGGTGCTAGAAAAAAGCTCTCTAAGCAAGAAAAGATGCATGATATGAAGATGTACTTAAAGAGTATGATGCATTCAACCCTTGAGAAGATGAGAGGTAAATCTTATGAGGAGATTGAAGCCATGTACCTCAGAGAATATGAGAGGGATCAGAACTACAAACCAATTGATTATGAGGATGCTATCAGAAGGAGCTTCAAAAGAAAAAAGGTGACAGAGTCTGAGCCTGTAATTGAAATTGAAAAAGTGGTTGAAAAAGAATCTGAGGCTGAGAAGGCATCTGGTGCAGTAAAAGAAGAAGTAAGAGTTAAAAAGCCCATTATCAGGTGGACAAGGAGAAAGAGTATTGCAAGGAAGGGCAAGTCAGTATCCAAGGAACAAATGCAAGAGGAAGAAGAATCTTCATCTGAGGAGTTTACCATGGGATCAAATCCTAAGAGTTCTGCACAACCAGCCAAAATTGTAGAGTATCAGATAATTAAGACTGGGATGAGGGCAGCTTATCAAATTATTAGGGAAGATTACACTGAGGTGGTATATGTTAACTTTCCAGGGGTTTTAAATGATTTGAGTAGAGATGATCTTAAGGAGCTGTACAAGTTGGTGAATATCAAGCATGGGGATAATAGACCTGAGGAAGAATTTGAAAGGGTTATTTGGGGGGACTTAAAAATCATGTTTGAGCCACCATCAAGGACAGACACAGTTTGGAAGCTTCCTTATCAACAAGAGGTTGTCAGATGGAGATATTTTGATAGTTGTCAGGTACATTGTCTGAACTTGGAGAGAGCTTATATTTACATGATAGCAGAGGTTGAATATCCCTTGCCACCTAGAGTATGTAAAGTGATGCTAGAAAAGGGGTTGCTAGCAGATAAAAGGGATGAGGTATATGATCAGATTTTGGAATTAATTAAGATACAATCCCAAAAGGAAGCAATTTGGGGTGTTTGAAAGAATTTTCAAGATGACAAGTGGGATTAATGGAACTTCCTACTTGGTGAAGGTGCTTTGTACTAACACAACAAATGGTATGGTAATCAACTCACCATATATGTGATTGTGAAGAGTTGGCTAGCCCACAAGAGTATGGCTTGTGGTAAAGGCTGTGGGAAAACCATAATTGGTAATCAATTCACCAAGGTGAGGTGCATTCCACCAAAGAATTGGCTAGTCCAAAAGCAAACGGCTTTTGGTAAAGACGAAACAAATCCGTTGATAGCTGATGGTTTGCTAAAAATCGTATGGTTATCAATGTACCATGGTCTTACACACCAAAACATTGGCTACTCCAGTAGTTAATGGCTATCTGGTAAAGAGACATCAAATCCATTAATTTTCAATGATTCACCTCTCACAGGAGTTCACACACCTGGAAGTGATGAGAATAGTATGAAACTTTAAGAATTGATGTACATGTAGTCATTGTTGCTGAAAAGATCAAATGGGTTGAAGATCAGATGGTGAAAAGCTTGTTAAAGTTTGCACAAGTTCAAATATGCTGATATGAAGAGTTAGAGTTCAAGATAATTACAAGAGTTTAAGAGTTCAATCCTCAGAAAGCTTATCAGAAAGGAAGTTGAAGTTCATGGAGCATGAAGATCAAGTTAGGGGATGATTGTTGGGAATTATCACAAGAGAAGACTTATATATGAAGAACAGACTTAAGTCTGCTGAAGTACTTAGTTAAGTCTGTTAGTTATGATCATGTCTTAGTTAAGTCTGCCAATACAATGTTAAGTCTGGTAGGCAGTTTGCATAGTTAAGTCTGGTCGACAGTGTTTAGTTAAGTCTGTTTATGTTTTATAGTAAAGTTAGTTAGCTATAAGTTATGAAAGGATACGTATGAATTAGTTATCTTATTAGAAGATACGTTTATCCTTTTACACGTTTTGTATCTAGGGTTTTCCTTAGTGTATAAAAGGAACCCTAAGGCATTGTGTTTTGTATGCACCTTACACAAGAATTACGAAGTTAGAAAGATTAATAGAATTACGAAGTTAGTATATTGTGTTCTTCATTGTTATTGTTAAGATTCCACATAAACAATCAACAACCAGTTTAGAGTTTCTCACTTAGATCAATTTGGATTTATTCAAGTTGTCTATTAAGTAACAAAGACTACTTAGATCCATAAATCATGTGGACCTACGAGATAGTCTAACATAGCTTACCCACCTTTATCGTTTGCTATGTGCATTTTCTTCATCATGCATTTCTCATATATATTTTATATGTTGCACAAATCTAACCTTGATTTAGGTTAAGAGTCTAAATTTGATCCATGGATCCGCTACCAAATAAGGGCAATAACCTAGGGGACACAACAACCAAAGGGGATTGGAGTAGATAATTTAACTTCACTAGGGATGATGCAAGCTCACATTTTCGGGGAGAAATGAAGCTAACTCCAAGGACACACCCTTTTTGTTTCAACAAAAGGGGGAGAAGAGTGTAAACTGAGAAGGTAATGTAAAAGGTAGTACGGACACAAGTAACTTTTTACATTTTACTATCTATCACATTTACATATTTTTTTCATCTTCAAAAAGGGGGAGATTGTTAGTACAAATATTACGATATTTAATCTATACAGTCTCGTTTGTTTTGATTGATGACAAACATGTAACTTGTAATACATAACGTAAAATGTACAAGTTACTCGTAATCATATTTTGTCTCAACATACATTCAACACCTCTCAACGTCTCAAGTCCTTGTATGCTACAACACAGGTTCGCACATGTTTGTTATGTGGCATTATGATCAAACCCCTTAACAAATCATTTAAAATGTTTAAAATACATTTAGATTCATTAATTATTTTAATAGGTTAACCATTCTATTTCGAATCTCATTTTACATTTTGCATTCACAAGTATTTTATACAAATACATCTTTTGTAAAATGTCTAAAAAATATATACTTTTATTTGTACAAGTAAACTATTTATAATATTCATACAAGTACTAAAGTTTACTTACACTTGATAAAATACATTTTATTTTGACAAGCACTCAACTAAATATTTTATTTTACAAAGGGTTACTTACATTTTTCATATACAAGTAACTTACCTTTTTAAGTAAGTATATACATTTGTTTAAATATATTTTTCATAAAAAGGAAAACACTCTTTTATTACCTCATGCATAGTGTCATCTAAATCTCTAAAGATCACAAAAGATATTTTGGAAAGATTTGATAAAGATTTTGGAAAGTTTTGACAAAAGATATCTTGGAAAGATTGTGAAAGATTTAAACAAGATTTTGTAGATATCGTGTCAGTCACCCGCGAAAACAAAAAATAACAAGGACGGAACCAAAAATTGGTTCCGTGTGATCCGTGGGTTTCTGAGCTTGTTGGCTATAAATAGCAGCCAATTTTTTACTCATTTCTTAACCACTTGAACACACATTCTCTTTACTATGTTATCATACATTTAGATCAGTAGTAACATATATTAATCACCCTCATTATCATGATCATAATGCTTCTAACTTTCATTATGTTTTAAGCATACTCCCAAAATGATCCTGTGAAGCAAGCTCAGAGATCTTGAGTCATCATCCACCGCAAGCATACATATATGAAGATCTATCACAACAAGTGTTGGGATTTAAACCAACAGTTGGTACTGCTCATGCATAAATTAGTACTGCTGAAGATCGTTCAAGAATACACTATCAGTACTAAGCTAGTTGGTACTGTCGGAACAAGAAGTTAGTACTGTTTATAAGATAAAGATGAAAGTCGTGTGAAGATATATATGGAAAAGATGTAATGTATATCTTATTAATATAGATTTATACGGTAGATGGTTTACTTGTAAAGGACTCCTTGTCCTATAAAATGAGATCCTAGGTTAAGTTTTATGTACATGCATTATTATTAGAGCTTCAAGGTCTTATTGTAATTCGTGTGATATTCCAAGATCACTCGTAATATATTGAAGCTAATTGTTTGGTTAAACATTGTGTCATTGTTTTACTGTTACATTCATATAAACACATACATCACCAAACACAAAATATTCTAAGTACTTGGTAGTAAATTCCGCGTGCTACTAAGTATATACTCAAAGTATCTTCAACACAATCCGTGTGTTTAGATCCGGTCAAGTGGTATCAGAGACAGGTTTCTGATACTTTGATTTAGAAGATCTAGAAGTACTTACTCTCTTGCAACCAAGAAGATGGACATGGAGACACCTCAAACCTCAATCCTTGCTAAACTCCCCATGCTGAAACAGAATGAATACGATTTATGGCGGCTCAGAATAGAGCAATATTTCATGGTGCAAGACTATGCATTATGGGATATCATAATCAATGGTGATTCCTTCAAACCAACTACTTCTGAGGAAACACGTGCGGATGGTTCCAAGACCACAAAGCTCAACACTGAGCCAGTCACAAATGATGAGAGAGTAAAAAAGAAGAATGATCAGAAGGCTAGGAATTTGTTACTCATGGCAATTCCTAATGATCAAGTGTTAAACTTTAGCCACTATGAGACTGCTAAGACACTTTTTGAAGAGTTGTGGAGAGATTTGGTGGCAATGAGGCCACCAAGAAGGTACAGAAAACCCTACTTAAGCAGAGTTATGAGAACTTTAGTGCCTCAAACTCTGAATCACTTGATCATATCTTTAATAGACTTCAAAAGATTGTCAGCCAGCTAAATGTTCTAAAAATTGTGATTCCACAAGAAGATCTCAATATGAAGTTTCTCAGTAGTCTACTTGCTGAGTGGAACACCTATGTGGTTGTCTGGAGCAATAAGCCAGAACTGGAAAAGATGTCACAAAATGAATTGTACAACAATCTCAAGATTGTTGAACAAAAGGTGAAGAAAGGAGGAAGCACTAGTTCTAGTTCTGGAAACACAACATTCTTATCATCTTCCAACAATAACAGTTCTGATGATATTGAAGCAGTTGGTACTGCTAGCCCTAAAGTTAGCACTGCTAGTGTAAAAACTAGTACTGCTGGTTTGACTGAGGGGACCATATATGCATTTGTGTCAGAACAATCTGGTGGGTCTCAAATCTTCAATGAAGACCTTCTTCAGATTGCTGAAGATGATTTGGAAGCTATGGATTTAAAGTGGCAGTTGGCCTTGATAAGTATTAGGGCTAAGAAGTATTATCAAATAACTGGGAACAAGATTACCTTCAATGGAAGAGATGTAGCTGGGTATGATAAGTCAAAGGTGGAGTGCTATAATTGTCATAAGATGAGGCACTTTGCCAGGGAATGTAGAAGTCCCAGACAACAGAGCAATGGGAATGGAAACAAGAGTTAGAATAGGAGGACAGTGAATGTGGAAGAAACTTCTTCCTCAAAGGCAATGGTTGCTGTGGATGGAGCTGGTTTTGATTGGAGCTTTATGAAAGAGGAAGTGGAACCAGCCAACATTGCATTGATGGCCTTTTCAGACTCTGAGGTACATATAGTTCAAAAATGCTCAAACACTTGTCATGCTTTAAAAGATTATGAAACTCTTAAGAAATAGTATGATGATCTTAGAGTAGAATTTAATCAAGTGAATTTTAGTCTGTCTAATCATAAAAGAGGACTAGCTGTTTTGGAAGAACAACTTGATTTTTATAGAAAGAATGAGTCTAGCTTTAATGATGATATAGTTGTGTTAAAAAGAGATTTGTAACTGAAAGATGACAAGATGAGTGGACTTGTATATGAACTAGAGACACTTAAGAAAGAAAAAGAAAATATAAAGTTAAGTGTTGACACTCTAGAGTACACATCAAAAGGGGTACAGAAAATAGTAGAGAGTCAAATACTTAATAAAGCTAAATCTGGTTTAGGTTACAAGTCTGTTGCACCCCCAAATAGAGGAATGTTTGTCCCTCCAGGAATTGATTTGGCTCATACAGGTTTAGAAGAGTTTAAGGATATGGATTTTCCTGGATATGGTACTAAAATTGGTGAGAATCCTGTTAAATTTGTTAAGGCTGAGGATTCTTATGTTAGTGCAAGTGATAAATCTCTCTCTGAGGAAAAAATGTCTTCTGGTAGGAACTCAGATGCACCAACCATAGAAGATTGGACATCTGATGATGAGGATGATCAAGTTAAGGTTAAAATTGATGTTGTTAAGTTAGAAGTTAAACATGCTCCTAAGGTGGTTAAAACTGAAAACATAAAACCAGTTAGGAAAAATGTCAAATATGCTGAGATGTATAGAACTAAGAACAGATCACCAGTTTCTAAAGATAATCAGAGGAATTGGAACCACTCAAAATCTAAGCAATTGGATGATGAGTTTGTTATGATTAGAAAAGTATGCTTTGTTTGTGGAAGTTTTGACCATTTGGCTGCTTATTGTGACTCAAACCCATGGAAAAAGAGGGTTTTTGAGAATTCAAGGGTGAATAGGAATAACAATGCTAGGGTAACTCAAAATAGTCCAACAAGGTTGACTGACCCTAATGTGAATCATAAAATGTCACCCAGAGCAATTATGTTAAGGTCAGGCATCAAAGCAGTTTCAACTGATAGATCAACAGTTCCAACTGCCAGACCAAACAAATGGTTCAATAATAGACAAACTGTTACAAGTGCAAAACCACTTTCAAATCATGCAAAAACAGTTAAATGGCCCGTTTATCAGAAAACATCTTTGAGTAATCAAAAATGGGTGCCTAAAGTTAAACCGGCAGTTCCTACTGCTAGGTCAGCAATTCCTACTGCTAGGCATATGAGTGTTAAGAGTCGATGGGTAAATGCTGTGAATGCATCAGCATCATGGGTTTGGAGACCTATCAAACCTAATGGTACTTCAATTGTTTTAAAGAGAATGAATTATGTTGATGCTAGAGGCAAACCTAAGTCTGTGATGGCTTGGGTTCCCCAAGGAAATTAATTCCTTGTTTATGTGCAATGTTAGTCATATGCTTATTTTATTATGAGGCAAGTGCTTTGCACTTTGTTTTCTTGTTTTTGGACTAACACTTGCAAGATATTGGAGATTGTGAGCTAAATGTTGTATGATTTGGACTGAATGGTGAGATGCTTTGGCGTTAAGTGTGTAACGTTTTGTGCACACAAAAAATGGTAATTGGTTCACCATGTCTAATCCACATAAGAACCAACTAGTCTAGATCAAACGGTTTCTGGTAAAGACTACTCAAATCCGTTTATGGTTGACAGTTTACCAAAAACTGGATGGTCCTCAACTCACCATATCTTAAAGTAAAGAGTTGGCTAGTACAAAGCAAACGGCTATTGGTAAAGATATATCAAATCCGTTAATAGCTGATAATTTGCTAAAAACTATAAGTGAACCAAAATGTTTTCAAGTTCACATACAGTTTATACTGTCTCTTAAACTATTTTTGATCAAAGGTTTCTACTAATGGTTAAAACTTGGTTTTATACTAAGTTTATGTTCGATGATTCACCTCTCCCAGGAGGTTACACACCTGGAAGTGATGAGAACAGGCTGAAATTACATTGAATTGATGAAAACTTGTACAAATTGTCATATTGGAGATTGTTCAGATTCATGAGATGGTGACAATTCTTTCAAACAAGGGAGGAAGAATCTAAGAATCTAAATTCAAGAGATAGTGATTCAATAAAATCTGTAACTCAGGGGAGGACAATAGATTTCAGGAAGGAAAACTATGTTTAAAGAAGAGAATCAAAAGAGATTTCAGAGTTAATTGATGCTGGAGTACTTGCTATTTTCTTTCAAACAAAGATGATGCTGAAGTGTTTCAAGATCGAAGATAAGTGTTTGAAAGAATTCCCCCCATCAAGATAAAGTTAATGTTTAATTCAAGAAACTTAATGATTTTAACAAAAATCATAAGTTTAGGGGAGGATTGTTGGGAATTAAACCAACAGTTGGTACTGCTCATGCATAAATTAGTACTGCTGAAGATCGTTCAAGAATACACTATCAGTACTAAGCCAGTTAGTACTGTTGGAACAAGAAGTTAGTACTGTTTATAAGATAAAGATGAAATTCGTGTGAAGATATATATGGAAAAGATGTAATGTATATCTTATTAATATAGATTTATACGGTAGATGGTTTACTTGTAAAGGACTCCTTATCCTATAAAAGGAGATCCTAGGTTAAGTTTTATGTACATGCATTATTATTAGAGCTTCAAGGTATTATTTTAATTCGTGTGATATTCCAAGATCAATCGTAATATATTGAAGCTAATTGTTTGGTTAAACATTGTGTCATTGTTTTACTGTCACATTCATATAAACACATACATCACCAAACACAAAATCTTCTAAGTACTTGGTAGTAAATTCTGCGTGCTACTAAGTATATACTCAAAGTATCTTTAACACAATCCGTGTGTTTAGATCCGGTCAACAATCTTAGGGAACTTGTGGTCTTCATCCATTAAGGGCTTCCTATCAATGGAAGTTCATTTAGATTAGTCATTCTTATCCATTAGACATTTGTGTCATGGATCATCATTGTAAACATCACTGTATCATCACAATATATTCACCAAACTAGATTAGATGGTTTATGCGTGTGTGCCATAAAACACAAGGTTTGTTATGTTGGGCCATAAAACATAACAGGTTTGGTTGTACCCAAAGAAGGACTCGACATCTAGCTTAGTGTCAGAAATATTGTATAGGCGACGTCAGGTTGGTTCTACCTCGAACTAGAACCCGGTATTTAGCTTTGTACCGGAAAAAGTGTAAGTGAAGTTTGTAAGGTTTTCTCCGCCAAGAAGGGAGCTTGTTGATTTAGTGAAGTAACTCTCGAGTTGGGTACTCGAGGAGTGGAGTAGGGCGGAGAGAAGCTCCGTGACCGAACTACTATAAATCATCGTGCCCGGTTTGCACTTTCTTTTACTTATTGCTTTACTTTTATTCTTGCACCATACTATTGTTTGTGTTGTGGCTGTATGTTTATCCTTGTGTGACAACTTTGTAGAAAACTAGAAGGGGGGTTGAATAGTTTTTACCGATTTAAATTTAGTTTATCAAAAACTTTTAGATTGAAAGTAAGTGAAACCTTTGGATGTTGAGATATGGATAATGCACGATACTAGTAATGAAATGAATACATAAAAGTAAAGAGATAAAGGAAAGAAGTGTGACACAATTGTTTATAGTGGTTTGGCTACAAGGACACCTTCCTTGCCCTACTCTACTCCCCGAGTCACCTACTCGAGAGTTCGTAAATACTATGTCAACAAGCTCCTTCAACTGGTGGAGAAACCTTCACAACGTCGCTTACACTTTTTCCGGTACAAAGCTAAATACCGAGTCCTTAGCACGGTGGACCAAACCATCACAGCAATACAACTAACATAACCACTTTGAGAATACAAGAAGAGGTATCAACAACAAGAAACAACTGATTATCTTGAGGTGATAAGAGGTCCGAGCAACTTGAGAAGAGAGATGGCTCGTATGCAAGAAAGTGTGATCTCGTCATTTAACAAGAACCTAGAGAACACAAGAGAAAGAGAGAGCTACAAGAATGATCTTTAGATATGAGGTTAGAGAGATAAGAATGTAGAGAGAAGATATATTCAAGAAGGGTGAGAAACAAGAGAGAAATGGCTCACTATTTATAGGCAAAAACAGTCCACTGTTCGCCCGGTTCTGGCGGATCCCTTCTCAGAGGGATCCGGTCATTGTAATACAATGGAACCGGGTATCTGGTAGTACCAGGTCAGGTTATGGGTTACAATTCCGGATTTTGGGTTACGGGTTAAGGTCCATGGGTCACGTGATGTCATGGATGATGTCAAAGACATCTTGGGTCATGGGTTATGGACTTTGGGTCATGGGTTTTACCCATTGTGATGTCATGCATGATGTCAAAGAAATTAATGCACATGGGTCATGGGTTATGGGTCAAGCTCCATGGGTTATGGTTTTGGCCCATGGATAATCCAAGACAAGTTATACATTTTTACTTAGTTATTTTATAAAATGTATTTATTGATTTCGACAAAGTGAGTTAGAAAAACTTATTGGCTTTAAAACATTACATATTTTATTTATTTCGATAAAATGATTTTACTTTTGTTATCGACAAAACATAGAAAGATCATAAAATATCAATAAACGTTTTTACGGTTTATTTTTATTAACAATTTCCCCCTTTTTTTTGATGAAAAAACATAAAATAATTTTGAGGAAAAATAAAACTTGCAAGTTTTAAATTGAAAGTTTTTACTCTTTTCTCCCCCTTTTTGTCGAAACAAAATGAGTGTCAAAAGGAAACTAACTCGTTTTTTAGAAATGATGTAGATTAATAAGTATGCAATGCTCCCCCTTGATGAGGACGTCAAGTGAGAAAATGGAGTTTGAAAACCTACAAGAAAGAATGTAAGTGACGAGATCAATAAAACAGAAGAAATAGAGGTAAGACGAGCGGTATGAGAAAGAGATGCACAAGGTATTTAGAACTAATCCTTGTAATAAAAATGACCAAAATGTAGTTGTATATAGGCCACAAACATTTGTAAAACTAAGAACAAGGAAGTGTTCTTATAAGAAAAAGAAAATGAAGAGAAAACTAAGAAAATATATATTATTGGCCATTTGATGCTTGTATATGGGCTTAGTGGTTTCGGTGGGTCATTATGTCGATGCGTTCAAGGATATGGTTTAGAATGAAACGCATTTCGTCCCTAATTTCTATGGCTACTTTCCTAGAGCTTTGGCAATGTTCACAAAATAGATAGTGTGGGAGGTCAGGTAGGGATTCATCCATCCAAGTTGGTTGGTTTGGTTGCGAAAAAGATGGTGGAAAGTTTGGTATAGTGAAGTCAAAATCCATGATGTCGGGGATATGTGGAGGTTGATTTGCTAAATGTTCTAGGGAAGTGATGGATGGTATAGGAGGTAACTCTTCAAGGTCATTGAAAAGAGCATTTGGTGAGGAAGGAGGTGTGGAGAAGACTAGCTCTTTGGGGTTGATGTTGGGTAAAATAGGAGGTGTTGATTTAGATGGTTGACTTGGAGCGGGTGGAGGAGTTGAAGTTGGTGGTGGAGTTGAGGTAGGTGTCCTAAGGAGGTCTTCTAATGAGTTGAAGAAAGCAACATGGTTTCACACTTACACGTGCGGTTTTTCTTGTTTTTGGTAGTGTAGGGATGTTGGAAGTTGGTAGAGAGAACTTGGTTTGTTGTATGTGATGTTCAAAGGTGTTGGTAATGTTTTGAAGTGTGTTGATTTCTTTGACTAGATCATCACGGTTTTGAGAGGATTGTGGTCTTTTGGAGGCCATGGTTTCTGAGATTGAGAGATGAGAGTGATGATGGAGAAGCAAGCATCTTAGGCCCTTATTTATAGATAGATATCAAGTATTGTAATGAATGCTAAAACCACAAAAGAATCCAAAATCTAATGATTAGATATGAATTGAATGCAAGTAATCATGAGACCTTAACTACTAAGACTTAAACTCAATAAACATAAAGTAGCAAATATAAAATAGAGGAGAATTGAAGTAGATTTTGCCAAATCATTGGCTAAACTGCCTTATGTGCAGCCGGTTCCCATGGATACATCCCAGAAAGGATCCGGCCTGCGTAAATGCAGGGATCCGGGTATTTGATGTACACAGTCTGCAGTTTTGCATAGAAAACATATTTGGACTAGTGTGTGCCTATATTTAAACTATGTGGAGTTTCAGTTATCTCGACTCTATAGGAGAGAAGAAGAAATGTATATATATATGAGATAACCCAAGTGCTCCTTAGTTCAATGTATCTACGTTTAACTGTACCCGAAAATACATATTGATTATGTATTCCCTTTAGCATTCAAGAGATATATGATATGATGCATGATAAAAGGTTTTTACGTTGTATTAACTATGTAAAACAAATGTGAGTGTCCTAGACGTGAGAAGTTTTTAATTTGAAAAACAAATGAGGTATTGTTTTAGGATCGTGTTTTGTAGAAAGTTTGATGCGAATATATGTAAGTATAAACCTCGTCAGTTTGAACGTGTATAATTTGTGCAAGAAATAGAGATCCTAGACTCAGAAGGGAGGATTAGACATACATAGCTTGTAGATAGAGAATTTAGATGGAAGATCAAGACGTTTGTTCCATAAGGCCAAGGCCTAATCGCAGTAAGTTGAAAGGTTCACATTTTAGTGGTTTGGTGAACATTATCTCTAAGGAAATGATGGCGTATTTCAATGTGTTTAGTGCGGGAGTGCAGAACGGGATTCTTGCTAAGGTCTATGGCACCTTTGTTGTCGCAGAGGATGGCAATGTCGCTTAGATGAACATCGTAGTCGACAAGAGCTTGTTGGCATGCTTTCCCTGCTGACACATATTCTGCTTCGGTGGTAGAAATAGCAAGCGCGGTTTGTTTCTTTGAAAACCATGATGTTAAACAACATCCCGTGAATGTACAAATGCCACTTGTGCTTTTGCGATCAACATAATCACCTGCATGGTCATAATCTACATATACAATAGTTTCTACACCCGTACCTTTTAGATACCATAATCCCAATTGTGTTGTACCCTTAATGTACCTAAAAATTCTTTTGACCGCTTCGAGATGTGAAGATTTTGGATCTTCTTGAAATCGAGCACACATACATACACTAAACATAATATTCGGCCGACTAGCCGTAAGATATACTAGACTACCTATCATGCCACGGTACTTGGTATCGTCAACGGACACACCGTTCTCATCTCTAGTAAGTTTAGTGTCGGATGAAATTGGTGTTTTCATAGGTTTTGCATCTTCTAATCCAAATTTCTTTAACATTTCTTTAATATATTTAGATTGATTAAAGAATATACCATTTTCTAATTGTTTTATTTGTAGACCAAGAAAGAAATTTAAATATCCCATCATACTCATTTCAAACTCGTCGTGCATGATTTTAGAAAAATCGTCACACATGTCTTGAAAAGTAGATCCGAATATAATATCGTCTACGTAAATTTGAACAACGATAATATGTGATTGGTTTTTCTTAGTAAAAAATGTATTATCTACTAGATGCATTGTTTATTTATTATCTATAAGAAAGGTTTTAAGTCTACCATACCAAGCTTTAGGGGCTTGTTTAAGATGTTAGAGAGCTTTCTTGAGTTTATATACATATTCTGGTTTTTCAAAGTCTACGAAACCCGAAGGTTGAGCTACGTATACTTCTTCGTTTATGAACCCGTTTAGAATAGGACTTTTTACATCCATTTTATAAAGTTTGATATCTTTAGCACAAGCATAAGCTAGAAGGATTCTTATAGATTCTAATCTAGCTACGGGAGGATAGGTCTCATCAAAATCTATTCCTTCTTGGTGATTATAACCTTGTGCAACAAGTCTAGCTTTGTTGCGGGATACAATCCCATTTTCATCTAGTTTATTTTTGAAAACCCATTTTGTACCAATTATGGTTTGATTTTTAGGTGGTGGAACTAGTTTCCAAACATCATTTGAGACAAATTGATTTAGTTCTTCTTGCATAGCTATTACCTAACTATCATCTTTAATAGCTTCTTTTACGTTTTTGGGTTCTAATGAGGAAACAAAACAAAATAGATTACTTTGGTTTTGAGCTTGAGACCGTAATGTTCTTTCATTTAATTTTCCTATAACTATTTCTAGTGGGTGATCTTTAGATTCTTTGATGTTAACTATTTCTTAATTTAATAGTTCATCTTCCTTGTCTTTTATTTCACTACTTTGATTTAGGAGGAGGACTTTCGTCAAGCTTGACATTAAGAGACTCTTCTACTTTCATGGTTTCTTTATTTAAACTACATAGGCTTTACTATTAGGTGAATATCCTAAGAAAATACCTTCGGTGGATTTAGGATCAAATTTGGTTAGATAATCTTTTGTGTTTAGAATGAAGCATTTGCTTCCAAAGACATTAAAGTAATCTAACGACGGCTTTTTACCTTTTAATAACTCATAAGGAGTTAATCCTAAGAATGGTCTAATGAGAATTCTATATAAGATATATGTTGATGTGTCGGCGGTGTTACACCAAAATTTTTGAGGTATTGATTGTTCATTAAGCATAGTTCGACTCATTTCTTGTAAGGTTCTATTCTTTCATTCAACTACCCCATTTTATTGCGGAGTACGTGGAGCCGAGAAATTGTGAGTAATACTATTAGCATCACAATAGGCTCCGAATTGTACTTCCTTGTCAAACTCCCGACCATGATCCGTACGTATAGATATTATTGGACAACCTAGTTGTTTTTTAATTTTCTTACTTAGAATTTCAAAGTGATCAAAGGCTTCGGTTTTATTTTTCAGAAATCTAGTCCATGTATACCTAGAGTAGTCATTGACTATTACCAAAGTATAGAAGTTACCTCCGTAACTTTGAATAGCAGATGGACCAAAGAGATCCATGTGTAAAAGTTCTAGACACTTAGTTGTAGAGACCATGTTTTTAGCTTTATGACTAGCATGGACTTGTTTTCCTACATTACAAGCATCACAAAAATGATATTCATATTTTAGTTTTGGTAAGTTTCTAACAAGTTCTTTAAATGATATCGATTGAATAATACGCATATTGGCGTGACCCAATCTTCGATGCCAAAGGGTCGAAGTATCATCTATTGAAGTTAGACAAAGTTTATCTTTAGAGTTTCTGATTTTCATTACCAAAAGACCATTTTTCCTAACCCCTGTTCCTATGGTTATTCCGTCTTTTAGTATTTTACTACCAGACTCACTAAATAAGACTTCACACTTTTTATCAACTATTTGACTAATACTTAATAAGTTAAAACCTATGTTATCTACGTGACACACATTATTGATGGTTAAAGAGTTATGTGAGATCGTACCTTTGCCAATGATCTTACTTTTCCCATTACCAAAAACTATGTTACCTCCATTGCAAGCCTTGTAAGATGAAAATAGGCTTTTATTACCCGTCATATGCCTTGTGCATCCGCTTTCTTTAATCCATTCGTTTGGTTCTAGATCAACCTTTAAACAAACCTAAAAGCACAAAGAAACTCAAGCGTTTGTTCCCCAATATCTCATGGGTCCATTAGCATTAAACAAACCATTCATTTGGTTCACAAAAGGAAGATAGTTCCAAGGTCCAAAATTTGGAGTTTGAAAATCATTGTAAAGACCATTGTTCCATCCTATTCTATTTACGTTACTTTTAGGAGAAGGTGCGTTTGGTTTCCTAAATGTTGTTGTTGGTCGAACATTTTGTTTTCTTAAAATTCCTTTATTCTGATGTGGTATATTAGCATTAGGTGTTTTCTTTTTGGTTATGACTACAAACTCTTTTCTAGATGATTTGGACAAGTCAATTTTTTATTTTTCTGCATCAGATGCTCGGATCCTTTGCTTAAGCCTATCCGGATCCCTTTTGGAGGGATCCGCTAGATCTGTCACCTCAGAAGCAGTTGGATCAGCAGACTTAATAAATTTAGTTGATTTTTCTTCGGTAGTCGAAGGCATACAATATGTAAATCCTACTCCTTTTGTATTTTTTTTGACTTGTTGTGTATCTATTATATCTTCTAAGCATTGTTTAGTAAGTCTAGCAATTTTAGAGTCTTGTTTATCAATTATTGTTTGAAGACTTACACAAAGTTCACATTCTATTCTTGCTTCTTTTCCTTTTTCAAGCCGTATTAATTTTTCTTTAAGATCTAAAACTTCTTTTTCTAAGAATTCAATTTTACTTTTAAGAAATTTATTTTTGTTGATGTGTTTAAGACTAATTTTGCAAAATTTATTATATTCTAAGCTTAGAGATTCATCATCTAAAGATGAGCTACTATAATAGAGAGAATCAGAATGTACCTCATTAGATTCTTTGGCCATGATACAAATCTCATCTTTTTCCTCTTCACTAGGATACCAAGAGCCGCTAACGAACGCCTTTTGCTCACCATTAGATTGTTTAGGACAAGCACCTATAAAGAGATTTGGAACACCACATCCAAAGCACTTTCGGTCATCTTTAACTTTCTTTTCTTCCTTGAATTTTGGGAAGCCTTTCTTGTCATCTTAAGGTTGTTTTACGAATCTTCCTCTTCTTCTAAAGAACTTCTTAAAGTCCCTCACGGCCATGGCGTATTCTTCATCACTATCCGAGGGCGAAGTGTCTTCATCACTAGACTCCTTTTTAGCTTTTAGAGCTAGTGACTTATACTTCTCCTTCTTCTCCTTTGAGACCTCGGAGTCTTTAGCTAATACAACCTCGTACACCTTGAGGTTCCCAATTAGCTCATCGAGAGAAAGGATTGTTAAATCCTTTGATTCTTCGATTGCCGTTACCTTCGGTCTCCATTTAGCCGGAAGAGCCCTTAAGAATTTTCTGACATGATTACACTTGGAAAAATATTCATCAAGTGCTATTAGTGAAGTAATAATAGTATTAAGCCCACTAAATGCATTATCAATACTTTCATCATCCGATTTTGAGTATTGCTCATATTTTTGAACAAATAAATCAATTTTATTATTTTGCACTTGTATGTCTTTTTGATGAGTAATTACTAAACAATCCCAAATGTCTGTAGCGGTTTTATGCATAAAAATTCTTTCATATTCCTTTTTGGGTAAGGCGTTGTATAAAACCATTTTTTCCTCATTATTTTTAGAAATCATTTTCTTTTGTTCGTCTTTTAAAACCGAGGACCCAACCACATTTTTGTCGGTAGAGATATTCTCAAATACCGGCACATAATCCCCATCAACATTAATATTCCGAAGATCAATATCTTTAGACTTCACATATGTTTCAAATCTATTTTTCCAATATATGAAACCATTAGCTTCAAAGAGTGGTGGTCTTTGCATAGATTGCCCTTCCTTGCAGTTTTCAAAATCCATTTGATCGAAAAAGTTTTAAAATACAATTTACTTAAAAACTTTTTTATAAACCTGCTCTTGATGCCAATTGTAGAAAACTAGAAGTGGGGTTGAATAGTTTCTACCGATTTAAATTTAGTTTATCAAAAACTTTTAGATTGAAAGTATGTGAAACCTTTGGATGTTGAGATATGGATAATGCACGATACCAGTAATGAAATGAATACGTAAAAGTAAAGAGATAAAAGAAAGAAGATTGACACAATTGTTTATAGTGGTTCAGCTACAAGGACACCTTCCTTCCCCTACTCCACTCTCCGAGTCACCTACTCGAGAGTTCGTAAACACTAGGTCAACAAGCTCCTTCAACTGGTGGAGAAACCTTCACAACGTCGCTTACACTTTTTCCGGTACAAAGTTAATACCGAGTCCTTAGCACGGCGACCCAAACCAACACAACAATACAACTAACACAACCACTTTGAGAATACAAGAAGAGGTATCAACAACAAGAAACAACTGATGATCTTGAGGTGATGAGACGTCCGAGCAACTTGAGAAGAGAGATGGCTCGTATGCAAGAAAGTGTGATCTCGTCTTTTAACAAGAACCTAGAGAACACAAGAGAAAGAGAGAGCTACAAGAATGATCTTTAGATGTAACACCCCCGTTTTTGATAATCGAAGCAGAATTATAAGTTGGGGTATTACTTCAAGTATCACAGTCATGAAAATAGAAGACGACTCGAAAAGAGACGTTTTAAATAAAATGTTTATCATTCATTTATTTAATATCAGAGTACATAATACAGGCCCCAGAGGGAAGTTTCGAAATACGTTATAAAAGTTACATTATTCATTGAATGATAACAAAATGGACACTCCTTTTTATAAGAAAAAGTCCACAGCCACTTCGTGCCAAATCAAACTTCTAAATTACCTGAGGTAAAACATGCTAAAAAGTCAACACAAAGGTTGAGTGAATCCATAGCGTTTAAAGTTATAATCAATTTGAACACAAGCTAAATGGAAAGTAATTCAGAAATATTGCAGTTCGTTATATATTGCCCTAAGTCTCGTGACACGCAAAACATTAACTGGGGATCATCAATAGTAATGAGCTATTGATGTATACTATACCATAATTAAATGAAGTAATTTTGCCTCTGAGTAGGAGATTGCTGGTCTCTTTATTCATCTCAAATAAAATACTTTAGGTCACGTCACTGTAACACAAAAGGGGTCGTCACACCCAATAGATCTATTTACCATATTCGCGCTCACCCGAAAGTGATTACAGGTTCATGATAGGAGGTCTTTTAGGCAACAGGTAACTTAGGCATTATTAATCAGGAAAGCATACAGAAAAATACTCGTGTTCGTTTTTGTTTTGTAGCATGTATCTTCCCACAAATTTGAAAAACGTATAAAAAGTGGGACTATGAACTCACCTTTGTAGTCTGGATTGAAAACAAAATTAAATCGAGTTGATAAATGTCTCCGGCACGCAACCTGGGTTGTTATGTCAAGTTTCAGTAATCATATTCCAGTATATATATAAGTTTTTAATATTCGTTTCGTTTCATTTTTGGTTGTCGAATAAAGGTTTAATTGAGACAACATGAAGTCTCTTCAAAAGTTGGATAAGAATTTTATCTTATTTCTCATTCTTATGTTTCCGTTTGTTCGTTATCGAAATAAATGTATTTAGTTTTTATTAGTTTTTATTATAAATATATTTAGAATATATTAATAATAATAATTATATAAAGTTACGCTTTTTACCCTATAGTTTCACATATTGACAGTTTATACCCCTGAACTTTCATAATATGACATAAAATGACAATTTTAACCCTGAACTTTCATAAAATGACAATTTTTACCCCTCAACTTTGGTGAAATGATAGTTTTTACCCTTGTAGTTTCGAAAATGACACTTTATACCCTCATCGTTAGATCGTTGGCAAAAATGGTCCTTGGTTTAATATCTTTGAGAAATTTACATTTTTGGCCCAATAAAACTCCATCTTTCAAACCTAACACTTTTTACCCCTAAACTACAAGCCGATTTCATTTTAGGTCCTTGTTATAAAAACAGTTAGAGTTTTGACAGTTTTTACCCCTAAAGCATTTTCGCTATTACATTTGTGGTCCTTATTTCATGTTTTACGCAAATTTAGGTTGGAAAAAGGGACGATTTGCTACGACTCTTTTATGAATGTTATATTAAGTTATTAAACAACTTATTCATGGCTTATTAGCTTATATTTCAAGCTTATAAGGCTCGAAATAATTATTGATGGTGCGTTAAAATCAGTTTGCGAGGGACAGGTTTTGGACTCGAATAAAAGCGAGGCGAGGCAATCATTTCACAACGTTCTTTTTCCTATAATTAGTTAGCTAGGTGGTCTGTGTTGTGGCAAAAATCCAGAATTTTTAGTGGTTGTTTAAAGGTCGAAATATTGGTCCAAAGTTGGGGCGTTGGGCTGGTTTTGCGACAGAAACAAGAAAAAGAAAACATGTTGGGTTTTTGATTTTTAAACTTATGGCCTAGTTTTTATTGCATGTTAATATGGTTATAAGCTCATTTAATCTACTTCTAACATATTTTATTGTTTCTTGATTTGTAACGCTAAAAATATATATTAAGGGTGTGTTTGGTTTTCGTTCGACAAAAGAAAAAGAAAAGGGAAAACTTGGTTTTTGGTTCTTAGGTTCACGACATTATTTTTAGTACATGTTAACACGTTCATAAGTTTATTTAATTTAGTCTCTTAGGTATTTCATGGCCTCTTGATTGGTTATTCAAAAAAAAAATTAGGGGTGTTCTAAATTTGCTCAACAAAAAGGAAAAAGAAAAAAAATTTGGGTTTTTGGTTTAGCTAACTATTAGGCTATATTTAGTGATGATTTTAAGAGTATTTAATGTATAGAAAAGGAATGAAAAAGGGTTGACTATACTTACTTGTATATCTAGTCGACTAGGGTATAATTATGGCGATTTGGTTTGGAAATGAGGCACTAGTGATTTTCCTCCTCCTAAGCTTCCTCAAGGTCTTTCCTTAGCTTATATTTGAGTGGGTGATCAGTAGCAAAGTGAGTGTGTGACTGTGTTTATGTGGGTCGAATGGTTTGAGTGAAAATGGAACTATATGGGTCGACATTTATAGGAAGAAGGAGTTAGGGTTTCTTGGGTTTTCTAGAGGGTCATGTGAGGTATGAGGGAGACAAGGAGATGTGGCTAAGCTATGTTGGGTGACACTTGGAAGGAGGGGGAAAGAAAGAGTGATGTGGAAAAACCCTAACCTTGTATGTTACCAACATTTCCATTCTATGTTAAATATCTAGGGGACAAGGGTGATGTGTAAAATTTTGGGACTTAGGAGGGAGTGAATGGTGTATAAGTCACTTAGGGTTTTGTAAAGAATTAGTTTAGTTAGGGTTTAGTTAGGATTTGAACTAGGGATATGGAAATGTGGATCGAATGGCATAATAGGGTGGTACTTTGGCTATAGGTTGTTGTACTCTAGGGTTTAGGGGAGTAACTAGATTAGTTTACGGTTTATTTTAAGTATTAAGTAGAAAAATAATTTAGGGTTTGTTTTATATATATATGTGTCGAATTTTAAGTAAAAGAAAAGGAAATTGATTTGTGCTTTAAGGAGTTGTACCATGAGCTTAATAGGGTTTTACTAGGGTTTATGAAATAGTAAAAATATATTTTTAATGTTTGGTTAGGTTATATTAGTTATATGTTGATTTTATTAAGTTTAAATGTATATAAATGTAATTTTTGGGTTTTATGCATAAGGCACTTGTACATTAGGTTTAGGGACTTGTATTATAATTAGTGAGTTTAAGAAATTTATTTTTAATGCCTGTGTATAATAGATTTGTAAAATGTGCTTTAAAATGAATATATTTAAGGTTATAATAGGATTTTTATTAATATTTAATTTTTATGCATAGATGACTTGTACATTGTCTTGAGAGACTTGTACATTTATATTTTGTAAGAATCTTATATATATTAATTAGGGTTTGTGATTTTATTACATAAAATCATGAATTAGGGTTTGTATCAGGAGTTAAAGTGGATTTAGGGTTTCTGTGTTTTAGTAACTTGTACATTGGTTTAAATGAGTTGTACTTTAGCATTTTAGGGTTTAGTTATTCATAATTGTTGTTATAATAATTTAGGGTTTCGTTAGAAACTCTAATAGATAAGGAATGTTTAGTTTGTACGTTTGTTAACGAATTATCTTAAAATGGCAAATGGTATATCGTAGGATTTTATTTGGAAATGTTTATATAAATAATCATTAAGTAAGTTAAGGTTGGTTTGCGTGAGAGCACGTTTATCGAGGATGTGAGTTACGTCACATTAGATAGTAGTTATGATCAGATAAATAAATAAAAAAATATACGTAGAAAAATGGTTAAGTATTCTTTATTAGAATATATAATAGTTTATTACAAGGAGAAATTTTCACAGTGGTTACAGTATCCCCCCGTTGAAGGGAATCTCGTCCCGAGATTCAGTCTGTGTTGGTGGAGGTATGAGGAAAAGGTGTGGGTATTTCGCTCGGATTTGATCTTCTCGTTCCCAGGTGAATTCTGGTCCTCTTTTAGAGTTCCATCTAACCTTAACGATGGGAACACGGCTTCACTTTAACTGTTTGATTTCTCTATCCATGATCTCCACTGGTTCTTCTACAAAATTGAGTTTGTCATTGAGACGAAGCTCTTTCATGGGAATAACAAGCGTTTCGTCTGATAGACACTTCTTCATATTGGAGACGTGGAAGATAGGGTATATTTTACTAAGCTCTACAGGAAGTTCTAGTCTATAGGCTACTGGACCGATTCTCTCCAGAATCTTGAATGGTCCGATGTATCTGGGATTCAAATTTCCTCGCTTTCCAAATCTAACCATGCCTTTCCATGGTGACACCTTTAACATTACTCTGCCTCCAACTTCAAACTCCATAGGCTTCCGTCTTACATCTGCGTAGCTCTTTTGCCTATCTCGGGCAGCTTGCAAATGTTGCTGAATTTGCACGATTTTATCGATAGTTTCCTGAATTATCTCTGGTCCGGTAAGTTGGAATTCTCCGACTTCCGCCCAGCGAACAGGTGATCGGCACTTTCGTTCATAAAGTGCTTCAAATGGTGCTGCCTTAATTCTGGCATGGTAACTATTGTTGTATGAGAATTCTGCCAAAGGCAGATGTTTATCCCATCCTTTACCAAAATCTATTACGCATGCCTTGAGCATATCTTCCAATGTTTGAATAGTTCTTTCGCTTTGACCGTCGGTTTGCAGAGGATAAGCAGTGCTCATATCCAACTGAGTACCCGAAGCTTTCTGAAGCTTTTCCCAAAATCTGGATGTGAAACGAGAATCACGATCCGAAATAATGGAAATTGGTACCCCATGTCGTGAGACTACCTCTTTCAGGTATAATTGTGCTAGATCTACTATTTCCTCAGACTCCTTGATTGGCAAGAAGTGAGATGATTTCGTAAGTCGATCAACAATGACCCAAATAGTGTCATACCCGCTTGATGTCCTAGGTAATTTGGTGATGAAATCCATAGTTATCCTTTCCCACTTCCATTCAGGAATCTCAGGTTGAGTCAATAAGCCAGATGGCCTTTGATGTTCAGCTTTAACTCATGCACATGTCAAACATTTACTGACATACTCAGCAATGTCAGCTTTTATGTTTGGCCACCAGTAAAGCTTTTTGAGATCCTGATACTTCTTTTCAGATCCTTGGTGGATTGAATATTTGGACCTATGTGATTCATGCATAATCACATTCCTTAAATCACCAAAGAGTGGTAACCAGCTCCGGTTCTTTATGCAACGAGTTCCATCATGACGAAGTTCAAATGCCTTATCCATACCCCTTAAATTCTCAGCCTGAATATTTTCTTCCTTTACTGATTCAGCTTGTGCATTGAGAATTTGGGATGGCAGGTCCAAGTTGATAGTCATGACTAAAGCTCTAATTCGAAGAGGCTTAATTCGTTCCTTCCTGCTTAAAGCATCTGCTACAACATTTGCTTTTCCAGGGTGGTAACGAATTTCACAGTCATAGTCACTTAATAACTCTAACCATCGGCATTGCCTTATATTTAATTCTTTTTGGTCAAGAATATGTTGAAGGCTCTTGTGATCTGTAAATACAACACACTTCGTGCCGTACAGATAATGTCTCCAGATTTTAAGAGCAAACACAACTGCTCCTAGCTCGAGATCATGAGTCGTATAATTCTCCTCATGAGGCTTGAGCTGTCGGAAGGCATAAGCAATAACATTATTTCTTTGCATCAAAACCGCGCCTAACCCTTGGTGTGATGCATCACAATAAACAATGAAATCGTCGTTTCTTTTGGGTAAAGCTAGAATTGGTGCTTGACAAAGCTATTGTTTTAACAGTTGGAAAGATTTCTCTTGATCTTCTCCCCAAACATACTTCTTGTTCTTCTGTGTCAATTCCGTTAAAGATTTAGCAATCTTCGAAAATCCCTCGATGAATCTCCGATAATAGCCAGCAAGTCCTAAAAATTGACGCACCTTAGTGGGGGTTGTAGGTGTCGGCCAATTTTTGGCTGCTTCTATTTTGGAAGCATCCACGTGAATACCGTGGCGGTCAATCACGTGCCCAAGAAACTGTATCGTGTGAATCTAGAAATCACACTTGGAGAATTTAGCGTACAGTTGTTCTCTCTTGAGTAGTTCCAAAATAATCTTAAAATGCTCCGCATGTTCTTCTTCACTCCAAGAACAGATAAGAATATCATCAATGAACATAATCACGAATTTGTCCAAATAGGGTTTGCAAACACGGTTCATGAGATCCATAAACACGGCTGGTGCATTAGTCAACCCAAATGGCATCACTTGAAATTCATAGTGACCATATCTTGTTCTGAAAGCTGTTTTAGGAATATCTTCTGTGAGATCCTGTAAAAATCCCTCGTAATAAATCTCACTGATTTATGATAATCTTAACTTACTGTTTAATAAAACCCATTTTTATGGGGAAATTTAAACTTTTCTCTTATTGCTATCGATATCACGTTATGTTTCGTGATATACTAAATAGCAACATTTACTCGAAACACAACTAAATCACGGGATTCCATTCTCACTAAATTCAAAACTTCACAAAGAATAATAATGGGTAATGATAAATCCCTACACAAGATATATGCACTGTTCCTAATTTCCCAAAATTATCACATTTAACTAACATAAATTTCTACTAAATCCTTCGTTAATTCTTTGCAAACCAAACAGGCCACATCATCCGTTCAGCCCATCATCACCACTATACGGATTCAGCCCAACTCCAAAACCCATGCATTCTTTGTTATTTCATGCAATAACCGACAGCCACACACCTTCAAAACGACTCGATATCTTTCGATTTTTAAACGTAACCCTCGAATATTTTTACACAATCTCGTTCATGACCCACTAGACTATTCGAGTACCAAATTTCAGAAAATCAAATCGAGTTGTGATATGATTTCGAACACCAATATGTTTGTCCCATTTCAACAAAACCCGCATATATCAAAATCACAAAACCCTACTAATTCGAACCCCGACTTTTCCTACGTTACACAGATAATACTCTTAACACATTTTGATGTCCAAAAGATGGCTAAGACTGTAGCATAGGTTGTGTCTCGCTAAAACCACTTGGCACCCATTCTATTACAAACCGATCGCATGCATATGCATGCCAACAACTAAAGATAAGATTTCAAACACTTTGCAACTTGACATAGAATCACATACGAGATATTATTGAACTTGTCTCCTAGCTAAACCCCCACTCATTCACTCGGTTAGATACTTTCATACTCAACCAAAAAATATCAACCGAATATGGATATATGCCAACCACAAGAGACAAGATTACAATCCTTCCATACTTTCTAATGATTGCTAAGTCAGAAGCATGCTAAAGATAATGATCATCCAACAGTAACACTCCATAATTGAGTGTGAGAGCCTTTGAAGGAAAACGCGTGAAATACCTCTATATATTTTACCCTCTCCTAGCAGCCCATATCACTCATTTCTCACTTATCTTACTCTCACTAAAAACCTTAAAACCCAGAAGCAACTCTTGTCTCACCATAGGAAGCTAATCGAGTAAGGAAATAAATACGTAAAACGTATTTAGCTCGCCAAACTTACTGTCTCCTTCTTCTGTTTCGTTCGATCATCACTGCCTTTCTTCACCACCTTTAAAAAGGTGTAGTAAGTATCCTATAACTCTCATGCTCTCCTTTCTCACGTAGTTTAATCACCCATGCATCCTTACTTTAATTCATTCGAACGAATTCATTGGTTTTTGCATATTACTATCACGTTGGTTTACTTGGGTTTATTGCATGAAACCCACATGATGACAATCTCCACTAAGGACGAGTTAAAAATCACTCACACACTAGTGCACGTTAGAAATACATGCATTGCATCACTTCTTTGGTATTTCACTCGAACGTATCTTTCTATTCACATATTGTTTTGGATTCATAATAACCAAAATGCGTGACATGTAGTCACTAAGGAGGATTTAGAGATCATTCACACTTCACTCTCATGCATAAGCATCGCATTTCATGCAATCATCGAACAAGTAAAACATTTTATACCACACGCCAAGACTTAACTGGAAAACACTAAACCATTTTCTAAATAATTTGTACAGTCGAACCAACCCAAGTAGGCTAGAAATCAAGTCCATATCTCGCGATCTAATTGAACGACCACGTTCTATTTTTACAAGACCCATTTCACAACGTAACTAGCTACACTTTTCGTTTAAACACCTTGTAAAAATAAACAAGTTTCGACCCTTTAAAACAAGCCAAACAAATCGTATAAACCATTTTTGAAACAACTAAAACTAGCGCTAAGGACTTTATAGTCCATTTAAACTGTTTTACAAGCAATGGAACAAGCTGACTTTTTGACACTTTTTAATATGAAATGAAACGTTAAAATAAGCACTTTTGAAAATGCCAAAACCCCAAAAACCCACGGATTTAAAAAGTGCTAACGGGCTAAGTCATACGGCTCGTTAAGGGCCCATTTAAGTGAAAATTAAGCTACTAGCCGAATAAGCTGATGAAATAAGCTTCTTTTATCTTAATTATAACCCATAAAAACTAGCCCACTTATTCCTTATCATTTTGACATTTTTGGACTAAAAATGTGACGCACTTGGACTAGAAGGACTAAAGTTGTCAAATCGAGAAACATGAGGATTGAAGCTGTGAAAACAGTTTATAAAGGACTTGAATTGACCATTGAATTGATTTCAAGCCTTATATGGATATTTGGACTATTTATGGACTATTATTGAAATTTGGGCTAACGCAGGACTAACGACGTAACGCAAACACAGTTAGGATAAAAAAGTGTAAAATCTGGAAAAGAACAAGGATCTACTGTTTATACTTAGCATTCTTATTTCATTTTCCATTTTCATCACTACATCACTTCATATGCATTTTATACATTTTAGTTATGTATATTTAATTTTCGCTATTTATTAAACGATTTCACTTGCATATCATTTCATCATATTTTGAGGAGATAGTATTTCGAGTCAAGTGACATAATAATCAAGATAATATCATGTATGGTATTACATTGAGGCATTTTAAGCATATCACACTCACATCATCAAATCGTTGTACGGTTTCTCACTTTCACACCCATCGTTAGTTATAAGTCGAATCTTAGACTTCCCTCATATTCATGTTTCGTATCGAAGACATTTCCGTGATCGTTTCCATAGATCTTATAATTCCATCCTGTCAGTTACACTCCAGGTGATTCGTGGCCCCTACTTTTAATATTTGTTTTAATAACTCTTTTGGGGGAGATACATGCTTCAACTGTTTTAAGTATTTTTATACTTTGAAAACACTCATGATTTATTCAAAATCATCAACTATGTTTTGCATGTTTTGAATCACCCTTTGACGGGGATATATACTCGTTATATTTGCAAACTGCTTGCTTAGCTTAAATTCTATATTTGAAAAATAACATTTTCGAACTACTTGTTGTAACAAGATACTGAGACTCATTTTATGCATTCATATAACAACTGAATGTACTATTAACTTTACTATGATATTTCTACATTTTCAACAAGAAATAATTGCCAAAACTAAAGTAAGCATATTCTAGGAAACCCTGAACCCTATATTGCCTAAGTTTAACTATATTGCCATAAAGTCCCTCGATCATGAGCCATTAATCACTGTGGTGAGCGCGAATATAGTGGACAGCTTCGAAACCTGTAAAGGCTGACGACCTATCCCACTAAATACTGGATGGAATGCCTGATGGCTAGTCGTATTTAGTCGCGATACACTATATTTGACACATAATAGGATGAGGCAATCACCTATTACTTAGGGCAAAACCATCAGTAACCCTGATGTGACTTTCGCAGTTTTACGGTACTTTTGTTAACGTTTTCAGCGTCATGAGGCTTAGAGCAATATAACCTTATGAATATATATGTCTTCCTATATATATTCGGATACAGTTGTATTTAGTAACGACCACTCCACACTGATAGACATCAGACTTTATACTATTGTTTTCACTATGTGATTGGAATATGTATCATGTACTTGGAACTTAACTATTATCATAGGTGACTTAGTTGTATTTTATGATAAAGACAACTCAATGCTTGGCATATCCTTACTTTTAAAAGTTGAACCATTATTTCATTGCAAGCATATAACAACGAAACTCATTTTCATTTAAACTTGAAACTTATGATCATCTGAGTTCATAAATGATTTACTCATGAATTTTTACCAAATTGCAAACTTGCTAGTTACTTCAAGAAGTACTAGTATTTACTTCAACTATTAACTCTTGAAGTCATTGAAAGAAAGATATTTTCTATCAAACTCCACGAACTCACCAACCATTGTGTTGACATTTTAAGCATGTTTATCTCAGGTAAATCAACGGAGCAGGACAAGACACGGAGTGGGCATTAAATACTCTGATAACTTAAATGGTGTGAAAATCAAATATGTCATTCTTTCCAAATTACTATACTTTTGTGGGATTTTCAAATCAGATATTTCAACCTTTGTACCAAAACTATTATTTTGAATGACATATAACTTTCAAAACGCCCTTTTCAAGCCGTTTTCTGAAATTTTTGACTTCGATCCTCAGTGTAACACCTAATTACTTTCCGCTGCCACAAAACCAAATTAGGGGGTGTTACAGATTGGCATCAGAGCCACAGGTTATAGAGAATCAAATGTTTTCAAACATTGAACTATAACTACACTTTCAAAATGAATGATTTTACACCATACCATTTTACGCCCTCCGTATCTGCAGACTGCCGTGCTCAATATATTACCTACTAAGATTGTTTTGTACTAATCTTTGCATGCTTAATGTTTACTCTTTACACATTACACACCGTATTATTTTACACTCAATGTTACACCTTGAACATGTGAATATTCATAATTACTATTGCTACAGTATCATGTCTTCCAAACTAGTCAATATCACCAAGACTACCTCTCCTACTACACATGCGTCACCTACCTACCAAATTGCACCAGATACTGAAGATCCTTATGTAAAAATGTCACAACCCCAGCATGACATAGAACTCACTCAGAAATCACCTCTGTCATCACCTACTTACTCACCTCCACGTCAGAAACTGAAAAGAACAACCGAATCCTATTCAGATGAAGATTTGATTGGTGGTCAACCAACATTTGAATCTGGACAGAGTTCACACCAAGAAATGACTTGGAAGAAGATCGAACTAAATTCTCCCTTACCCAATATCTCAGATTTCTCCATGCCAGATATCCCAGAGAATGTATCCTCACCCAATTCTCCTGACTACAATGTAGACACTTGTGACTCCATATGGACTCGCCTTTACCAAAACACCAGCATACTAGACACTCACTCTAAACAGCTAAAAGAGTTACAACCATTACGATTCGAATGGTACGATCGTAACATTGATACCCTGTTTAAGAGGACAAATGCTGAAAGACGAGAAGTGTTTGATCTAGGAGTAAATGTTGGTAACATGAAGGACAATTACGAACAAGAACTTAGAAACTTGGATGCCAGAACCCGCTGTTTGGGAAGAGGCCACACCCAAACACACATTAGGATTGAGGACATTGAAAGAGCATTATGGTTAGCTAGAGACACAGCAAGAACCCAAGGCCAAAAGATTGCAGCCTTGGAAAACATGTTGGCTAATCAGATGAATGCATGCCAGGAACGTTTCTCAGCCATGGAAGCTGCACAACTGGATCTTGAGGCAGAAATTAGACATCTACGTCAGAGACGTAACTAATCTTAAGTATAGTTGTTGTACTCAATAAACCAAATAGTTTTGGTTAGTATTCCATGTATTTCTCAATAATCCTATAACTCTCAAAAAATGTAATCGACTTTTTTTTTAAGCTATGACAGTCTCTTTCCATTATATCTTTCTATTGTGAACAAATTCCTCCCACCAAGCCCTATTATGGTGCTAAAAGTGCAAAGAGCCATGCAAAACCTCACCATTTGTTACTCTTTTAGGTAAACAAATGACTCTACACAAATCAATGAGACATTAATAAGAGACCTTGTGTTGGTTGTTTTGCAAAAATCAATCGAACAAGTTATTAGAGTTATGTCAATATTGATGACTGTATTCAAACTTACTATGATATTATCAATGATTGTACATCAAATATACCATGACTAAACAATAAACCCTAGAAGTCCAAGAACAAATCTTCAAAAGAGAACTTGATGAATGAAGAAAAAGTTGTTGAACTTCAGCTTTTGTCGATGAATTCATTTGTTCCTTAGCAATCCCATATCAAGAGATAATCATTATTTTACGATGCTACCCAGACACATCGTATTTCTATGATACTCATTTAGTTCTGATTTCGTATTAAGATCACATTGTTAGCAATAATATGCAAATACGTTATTATTTGACATTATTCTAATGATAAAGTGAATACTAAATCAATGTTTCTTGTTATAGTCATTGAAGATGGCCAACATGAGCAACACCCATACCCCCTCAGCACTTACCACAACCATGACTCCTAAAACCATCGAGGGATTTGAAAACAATATCGTTACAGTGGTACATGAAGTGACTACAATAGTTCAATCAAGAGATAACGACGTAGTAAGAAAAGAAAGAGGGAAGGCTATACCTTGTAAGCATGACTACGAAAATTTCATGGGGTGTAAGCCAGTCTACCTAAAGAATTCATGGAAAAGGACTAAACCTATACGCACATGTGCCCAAAGAATTAAGCAAGATATTGCACTTAAGAAAAATAACCAAAAGTGAAAACTTGAGGAGAAAAGATCCTTTATCCTCAATGAATGTGAGTTCCACAATGATGTTTGCATCCGCAATCATCTACAAGACCGCATTAACTATCTTCGCCAGCAAAGGCCCAAATCAGAAGTTGGAAGAAACTGCGTCACCACTTCTGCTAAAAGAAACAACTACCATGGAAAACAACCTCTGTGCCCAAGATGTAAGTTGCATCACACCGGACATTGCATTGCTAAATGCAAAAGGTGCCGGAAAACAGGCCACAATACAAGAGATTGCAAAGCCATATAAGGGAATGAGCAACCATCATCCATAAAATGCCATGAATATGGTGAAATGAATCATTACAAGAGTCATTGCCAGAACTACAAAGCCCATTAGGAGCCCAAGATTTGTACAAGGGAATAAGAACTCGTCAAAGAATCTCAACCATGTCGAAGAATGACCTCCATGTTAAGCAGATGAATGGATTCCTGCTGTAAAATAAATAAACTCTAGTCTAGAATTATCTAAGTTATATTTCCGTTTGTATTTACCTTAGGTACGATTGATGTAACCTAAGTGTAACAGTTATCCTTCTACCGTATGAGAACTTTACCTTGTAATATTTCCATAATAATTATAATCTACGTCTATTTCAATTTCTATTCCACCTCTCTACTCATAATCATTATGTAACAATACACTGATATTACCCTAAGGATTTAATTAACTCCATTTTGACCAAACCATAGGTTGATACCACATTTTAAGAAATCCTCACCTAAAACTTAGGTCTATATCAAGAGTATCCAATTAACACTTTAGAAATTCCTGACTTATCCTCGGAATATGAACAAAAACTTTCCAAATTCTTTTAAAAATAATCAGAGGATGTCTGACTTTGTGACGAAACCATGATAATTAAACCATATAAAACTCTTTGAAGAAACATAAATATCATAATGACTGAACTAAGCGTTACATCATTTGGTCCTCAATTATACATAGCCTAGCTACCTATGTATAATTTAGGAAGAATCATGTTATAAATAGAACGGTTATCTTTTCAAAGTTTTTAATAACAATTTTCATTCCAAAAACAGAATTTCGAGACAAAATAAATTGTTCATAAACCTCACTTTTAACCAAACCCAGTAAGATCTACACTTATTACCCTTTACCTTATTATAAGAAGTCGAGGAAAATACGAAATTAGAAACTATAAGAATTCACAACGAGGAAAACACAAATAACATAAATTTTATTAGAACCCACGAAAATTAATACATAGCGAGACGATTAACATCGGAAGTGCTAATAATACAATAAACACAATAAAAGGCATAGAATCTTCAATAGGTTGGCCCACCATAGCAACAAAAACCACCACCAACCCAGCGATAGCAAGAGCCACCACAGGATGAATCACCTTGATTATTCTGCGTCGCAAATGCAACCAAACATTAAAAGCCGCAACGAGACTAAATCGTAACACATAAAAGTAAATGAGTTTTATTCCACACTTGTTAAAGGTTACATAGAAACACAACAAGGACCTATTACAATCGACACTAGTTTAAAATCTATTACCCCCAACACTTGTCCACCGCAACGGCTAGGATGGTGAGGGGTACGATAACCAGCAAATACCCGATCAGGTGGCCAGAATCTTCGTCGGGAAGGAAAGCTAAACAGGCGGCGGCAAAGGCGATGAACACGGTAGCGAAAACAATGCCTAAAGGCGGCATCTTGTTTTTGTGAAAAGTGAAATGAAAGAGATGGAGTGAAAAGGTGAAGTGGGGAGGAAAAAGGGGAAAAGTAAATAGGGTATTAATAGGGAAAAACTATTTGATGTGTGCGTGCGTATGCTCGAATTTATACCCACGGTATGTCGTTGTGGTTTTAGCAGTATTCAAGTTTTAAATTTATATTTAGCCGACTTATCAATAACACACACACTTTAACGAGCAGTGTACCCGGTCAGTATGTATATAATGGTAAGTAGAGTGTCGATCACTAAGAGTGGAACGTATTATCTAGTTATTCTAATCAGTATTTTAATATCTTAAGTTAGCTATACAACCTAATTTAACGCAAGGGGGTTCAGTCTGAGAGACTGGCACGGTTTTGTTGCAATTAAATAATAAACTAAACTAATAGGCACGAATCAGCGAATAGCACACACATACACAGATAAATACTCGAGACAATAAGAAGGCCTGTCCTGATAGTTAAGTAGCTTGTCACTTGTTTTATTTCTAGTTTTATATGAAGTGTATAGTTCGATGCAACGCACCGAGATTAAGTCCTTTCTCGTTGGTTCTAATTTTATCGGCGAGTAAACCCTTAATGATTACTTATGACTATCCTATTTATCTTTCTTCCTACTTTTCTACAGACGATAGAATGCATAGGCGATCTAATAAATAGGCGAGGGCAGAGGCATGGCGACCCGATCAACGCTCAGCTAGACACAGAGGTTATCAATGCACTAATAAAAGTCACCAAAGACATCAACATATAAACTTTAATTAATGGGAAAGCAGTTTTAAGGGAGTGCAACCTTTCCGTTGTCACATTACACAAGCCACCAATCCTGATGAATTAAAGTTTACTAACACAATAAAACAAAACTACTTAATGAATTGAATACATGCAGGACCTTCTTACAGCTCTTGTATCTTCGTTCAAGGTGTGTCTTGTGCTGCTATCTCGACTGAATTTGTCCTAGGGTTTCTGTGGTCTTCGGTCTTTTTCTCTATTAGCCTCCTGAAATTCGTCTGGTCTTGGGGTATTTATAGTTTCTGTCTGAGGGTTAGATGCGGCGCATCTAATAAGTAGATGCGGCGCATTGACTTAACTTCGCGTGGGGTTCAAGATTAATATATTCAGAAATATTCGTACACCGCCAGAAGATGCGGCGTAACTCCATTCTCAGATGCGGCGCATGTCCTCTTGTATCTTGGATCGTATCTTGTGAAATCTTGATAGTGATGCGCCGTATGTAATAAGCAAGATGCGGCGTATCTGGAGCAGAATGTCTTGATCTTGTACATTTCAGTAGACTCTTAACTTCATGCTTGTTTTGCTCCATAATTAGTCCAAAATTGCCAAGTTTCACATAATACTTGTTTTTACCTGAGAATTACAAAAGTAAACATTAACGTATCAATTCTCATACATAATATAATAAAACAAGTCAAATAAATAGGATAAATGATGGTAATAAAATATACTTATTTGAGTTCATCAAATATCCCCCCACTTGAACTTTACTTGTCCCCAAGTAAACCTTAGAATTAATCTTATGAAAATGTATCCTAAAAGATATTAGGATTTATTTTTATATTTAAGCATGTATTCATTTTTGTCATAATCACACAACCAAACACTTAACGAATTAGAAGTAAAATAAAATAATTTCGATAAAAGCAAATCTAATCGTTTAACTGTCCAGTCGTGACGAATATTCTATCATAGGCTTGGCAAGTATACACATCTCCCCCACTAAAGCAAAGGAATAACAAGTCTAAAGCGGTAAAAAGGGTTTGTTGGTTAAGGGTTAATCATTCTCCTTAATCTCTATCGATCTCAAATTCCAGAAAAGGCGACAAAATCACAAATACATGATCGAATCCACGAACACGATACTTGCAATTGCTCAAATCCTTAACTCGAATAGGCTAAAGATAGGACCAAGTAATCTTCACCAATAATATTATATCAAAAAGGGCGACAAAATCATAAATACATAGCCGAATCCACGACTACGATACTTAAGATTGCTCAAATCCCTAATCTCAATAAATCAAAGGTTTGGATGACGAATGATATAGCGTATGGATAATATTTGGGATATAAATTGGTGTAAAAATGAAAAATAAACAAAACAAATAAATTAAAATCCTAAGTGTGGTTAATCACTATCCCAACCATCCCATGAATAAGACTCGTATCATAGAATAACCCACGCTTTAACACTTGAAACACACGCTTTAGGTAGACACGAATTATACTCAACAAGATCTCAATCAAAGAATATCCTTTAGTTTACGTTCCCATAACGTTCAACTCCCATTCAATCCATAGATATAATATACAACAAATAGTGGTGATATCGACCACTTAGTACAAAACTTTACATAAGTTGGTAAAAACAAACTTCCAACTTTTCCTTTTTCTTTTCTTTTTTTTTTTCAAACATAAACATAGATGTGTAAAATTTCACTACATCATTATAATGATAACTCTGGATAATTTTTCCATACTTTTCATAACTTCAGAAATAACGGTAATAGTGAAAGTAGTAAACACACGAAAAATAAACTCAAAGATATACACTATTTACTTTCACTCCAATTGCATTGTGCAATTTCCCGACCTAACCAAAGATAATGAATTACGCACGCGAACACAGGTAATGTAAGGAAACACACTTTGCCTAAAGCAATTAACCAACCACGGATTTTAATCTACAGGGTAGGCTAAGGTGTAAGGGTGTAACGAAACATTTTAAACATTGGTGTAAGAAACGAAAGGAATGGCTCTGAGTGTTTTTCTAGGGGTATCTTACTCTAAAAATGAGAGTAACAAAAGGGTTTATACGGGGGTTAACTAACCAGTGTAGTTAGCTAATAACACATAACATATAAGGCTATTTGGGTGTAATCCTAGAATTTACCAATTTAGACAAGTCATTCCAATTATATAAATAATACTCATTATGGTGGTCTCGAATAGTATACAAGCCAAGTTCTAAAGTTTACAAGTCACCAGCACACTCATAGATTTGTGAATTTTGAAAAATCACAATTTTTGAAAATAACGTCATGTGTGCAGCTATGCAACTTAGATCTTCAAACAAAAACATGCTAAAAAAAATTTAAATTTTGATATATTAAGCACATTTTAAGCATATTTTGAAAACTTTAGGACAAGTAAGTGTTCTAATTCTCCAATCCCCCCACTTAAGTTAAACAACGTCCTCGTTGTTTGTATAAAAGGTTAAAAAAACTGGAAAATAAAAGAATTAGAACAGAAAAACTCCCCTGAGATTTGCTCGGTATGATCCTCCATTAGTATAAGAGCACAAATTAACTTCTTGTGGATGAGAACGTTTAAGCTTCATAATTGATGTATCCACAGGAAATGCAGGAATCTATAATACCACCAAGACTTTAAACACACCTAAGTTAAGAAGGTTCAAACTTGCATAATACATTAGTAGTTAGAAAAAAATAAAACATAAAAATTAAAATGAAAATCATCAGGTCAGTCGATGCGCCGTATCTTATGGAAGAAGATACGCCGTATCGAGCCTGGAATAATTACGAATCAGAATAGAAGATGCGTCGCATCCTTAACCAGGGATGCGCCGCATAAAAATAAACTGACAAAAAGTTTATAGTTCAAAAAAATAAAATGCAGAAAAATAAAAAGATATGATCTGTACAGTTGATACGCCGCATCCTATGATGGAGATGCGCCGCATCTACTGCAGATCTGACAGACTCAATACAAAATCAGAAAATAAAATAAAATATAAGCATGGGTTGCCTCCCACGAAGCGCTTGTTTTTGTTCGAGTCACGAGCCTGACTCCACCCTTATTTACTGTGTAATAGGGTGTTGTTCCCCCCACTTAGGATCAAGTGCGGGTGATAGTAGCAATAAACACGAAAAGAGTGTAAATTTGCTAGTAAAGATGTAAGAAATAAATAAAGATCATACCTCGGCAATAGATGTACATCCTTCCTATTCTTACCCGGTTTGGTTGATAAATTGGATGACTTGACCATTCCATCTGAAAGAGTAGTGTGTTGAGGAAAAATGAGTCTCCTTTCTTCTTGGTTAGTCTCTTTGGTAGTAAGGCATCCCTTGACTTCCGCAGAAGATGAGAAAGGGTCTTTGGCAAGTAAAAGTTCGAGTTCCTCAATAACCTTCATAGGTTCGAAATCATCATCTTCATCAATCATAGCAATGTTTAAGAGTTCATCACCAAACTCTTCTTCGAGCTCCACCAAATACGGGTTGATCACAGGTGCTTCAATAGGTAGTGTAATAAATTTCACCTCATCATCTTTTTGTTTTGCAACCTGTTTAGGAAAACTAGCAAGATTATTAGTAACGGGATTAATAATATTAAATAAATTTGTACCACTTTGTGTTGTAAGTGATTCCAATTCATCTTGTGAATCTCCATCTTCAACTAGTGGTCTTGCAATTTCAGTATCGTCCCGAATTTCATTTTTAAACAAGTCATCCCAGATTTCTTCAAAAACCCTTGTTGGGTCAAAATCTGGTTGAGGCATGTCATCATATACAATTGCGTCAAATGGTTCGAAATCAAAATTAGAATACTTTTCATCTTCATCCATTGGATTGTCTAATGGTGGCAATACGATTGCAGAATATTCTTCAATGTAAGGTTCCGTATACACATCATCTTGTGCAATCTCCGGAGAAAAAATACTATCAAGAACAATTGCCGGAATTGGTTTCACGGTATATGAATCTTCTTCATCATCATTTGACATACACCAAGTGTGTTGAAATGGCAATTTGTTTCTTTCTTTCCTTGACTTTTCTTCTCCAAAAATCTAGTATTCTTCCATAGTGATTTCTTTCGTCTCAATGACTTGTGCACCATATCTTGCTCTTTTCCAACCGTAGATCCCATTATTGCTCAAGGCTCTTTCCTCTTCAAGTCTGATATATTCTTCTATTGTAATATCCGGATTGTCCATCTTCCTGAAATAAAACTAACTCGTGCAAAAGAAGAGTGAAACAATCAAGGTAAAATAAAAGCTGCTGATATCAGCTGATGATGCGCCGTATCCTATAAATGGGATACGCCGTATCTTAGTACGTCAAAATTTAATCAGACTTTTATTCAGAAAATAGATACGCCGCTTATAAATTTAGAATGCGCCGTATCAGTTTAAATTATCAAAAATCGATATTTATTTAAAATTAAATGCGTCGTATTAACAAAAGTTAATGCGCCGTATTTTCGTTACGTTTCAAAATACAAGATTTTTGATTCAGAAGATACGCCGAATCGACAGAGATCGATGCGTCGTATCTGTTTAATAATTCGAAAACTGTTTTTAATTAAAATAATAGATACGCCGTATCTGCAAAAGCAGATGCGTCGTATGGCGTTATCGCTTAGAAAAAATTTCTTATTAAAAACAGATACGCCGTATCTTGTGGAAAAATGCGTCGTATCAAATTTATTAAACGCATTGTATTTTATAAAAATTAAACGCAATACGCCGTATCTAAGAAAATAGATGCGCCGTATCGTTTATATTAGCTCAGTACAACGATAGCAGAATACAAAAAATACGAAGAATAAAAACAAATAAAAACAAACGAAAATAAACAAAAATAAAAACACACAAAAACAGAAAATATGCAAAATAATACAATGAATGCAATTTACCCTAATATACAACAGAGTTAGCGGTTAGATTAAAAATTAAAAAGAAAAACCTAATTAAAATACTAATCAAATTAACAGATAATAGCAATTCACTCCCCGGCAACGGCGCCAAAAACTTGATGCTTGCGTGCGTATGCTCTAATTTATACCCACGGTATGTCGTTGTGGTTTTAGCAGTATTCAAGTTTTAAATTTATATTTAGCCGACTTATTAATAACACACACACTTTAACGAGCAGTGTACCCGGTCAGTATGTATATAATGGTAAGTAGAGTGTCGATCACTAAGAGTGGAACGTATTATCTAGTTATTCTAATCAGTATTTTAATATCTTAAGTTAGCTATACAACCTAATTTAACGCAAGGGGGTTCAGTCTGAGAGACTGGCACGGTTTGGTTGCAATTAAATAATAAACTAAACTAATAGGCACGAATCAGCGAATAGCACACACGTACACAGATAAATACTCGAGACAATAAGAAGGCCTGTCCTGATAGTTAAGTAGCTTGTCACTTGTTTTATTGCTAGTTTTATATGAAGTGTATAGTTTGATGCAACGCACCGAGATTAAGTCCTTTCTCGTTGGTTCTAATCTTATCGGCGAGTAAACCCTTAATGATTACTTATGACTATCCTATTTATCTTTCTTCCTACTTTTCTACAGACGATAGAATGCATAGGCGATCTAATAAATAGGCGTGGGCAGAGGCATGGCGACCCGATCAACGCTCAGCTAGACACAGAGGTTATCAATGCACTAATAAAAGTCACCAAAGACATCAACATATAAACTTTAATTAATGGGAAAGCAGTTTTAAGGGAGTGCAACCTTTCCGTTGTCACATTACACAAGCCACCAATCCTGATGAATTAAAGTTTACTAACACAATAAAACAAAACAACTTAATGAATTGAATACATGCAGGACCTTCTTACAGCTCTTGTATCTTCATTCAAGGTGTGTCTTGTGCTGCTATCTCGACTGAATTCGTCCTAGGGTTTCTGTGGTCTTCGGTCTTTTTCTCTATTAGCCTCCTGAAATTCGTCTGGTCTTGGGGTATTTATAGTTTCTGTCTGAGGGCTAGATGCGGCGCATCTAATAAGTAGATGCGGCGCATTGAATTAACTTCGCGTGGGGTCCAAGATTAATATATTCAGGAATATTCTTAAACCGACAGAAGATGCGGCGTAACTCCATTCTCAGATGCGGCGCATGTCCTCTTGTATCTTGGATCGTATCTTTTGAAATCTTGATAGTGATGCGCCGTATGTAATAAGCAAGATGCGGCGTATCTGGAGCAGAATGTCTTGATCTTGTACATTTCAGTAGACTCTTAACTTCATGCTTGTTTTGCTCCATAATTAGTCCAAAATCGCCAAGTTTCACATAATACTTGTTTTTACCTGAGAATTACAAAAGTAAACATTAACGTATCAATTCTCATACATAATATAATAAAACAAGTCAAATAAATAAGATAAATGATGGTAATAAAATGTACTTATTTGAGTTCATCACTATCCGTTATTTTACTATTCACGATCATTAAGTTTCAAAATCACTACAATTAAAAATCCACTAGTCTCGACCGCTCGAACACTGAACATTAAGTGTTAAAAACTTCCTACTCTCGACCGTTATTTTCACCATTCATAGCTTATGAATGCATTAGTTGATTTAACGTTCAAATTTAATTCGTCCGGTACGAATAAATCAAATTGGATCTCGTTTCCTCAATATTCAAATAAAAATCTCTCGACAACAATTTCCATAAACTCTCATCTCAGGACACTACATTTTCAACACATATCATAGCCTGAACTTCGGGACAAAGTTCAAAATTTAGGGGTGGATACTGTGAGATCCTATAAAAATCCCTCGTAATAAATCTCACTGATTTATGATAATCTCAACTTGCTGTTTAATAAAACCCATTTTTATGGGGAAATTTAAACTTTTCTCTTAATGCTATCGATATCACGTTATGTTTCGTGATATATTAAATAGCAACATTTACTCGAAACACAACTAAATCACGGGATTCCATTCTCACTAAATTCAAAACTTCACAAAGAATAATAATGGGTAATGATAAATCCCTACACAAGATATATGCACTCTTCCTAATTTCCCGAAATTATCACATTTAACTAACACAAATTTCTACTAAATCCTTCGTTAATTCTTTGCAAACCAAACAGGCCACATCATCCGTTCAGCCCACCATCACCATTACACGGATTCAGCCCAACTCCAAAACCCATGCATTCTTTGTTATTTCATGCAATAACCGACAGCCACACACCTTCAAAACGACTCGATATCTTTCGAATTTTAAACGTAACCCTCGAATATTTTTACACAATCTCGTTCATGACCCACTAGACTATTCACGTACCAAATTTCAGAAACTCAAATCGAGTTGTGATATGATTTCGAACACCAATATGTTTGTCCCATTTCAACAAAACCCGCATATATCAAAATCACAAAACCCAACTAATTCGAACCCCGACTTTTCCTACGTTACACAGATAATACTCTTAACACATTTTGATGTTCAAAAGATGGCTAAGACTGTAGCATAGGTTATGTCTCGCTAAAACCACTTGGCACCCATTCTATTACAAACCGATCGCATGCATATTCATGCCAACAACTAAAGATAAGATTTCAAACACTTTGCAACTTGACATAGAATCACATACGAGATATTATTGAACTTGTCTCCTAGCTAAACCCCCACTCATTCACTCGATTAGATACTTTCATACTCAACCGAAAAATATCAACCGAATATGGATATATGCCAACCACAAGAGACAAGATTACAATACTTCCATACTTTCTAATGATTGCTAAGTCAAAAGTATGCTAAAGATAATGATCATCCAACAGTAACACTCCATAATTGAGTGTGAGAGCCTTTGAAGGAAAACGCGTGAAATACCTCTATATATTTCACCCTCTCCTAGCAGCCCATATCACTCATTTCTCACTTATCTTACTCTCACTAAAAACCTTAAAACCCAGAAGCAACTCTTGTCTCACCATAGGAAGCTAATCGAGTAAGGAAATAAATACGTAAAACGTATTTAGCTCGCCAAACTTACTGTCTCCTTCTTCTGTTTCGTTCGATCATCACTGCCTTTCTTCACCACCTTTAAAAAGGTGTAGTAAGTATCCTATAACTCTCATGCTCTCCTTTCTCACGTAGTTTAATCACCCATGCATCCTTACTTTAATTCATTTGAACGAATTCATTGGTTTTTGCATATTACTATCACGTTGGTTTACTTGGGTTTATTGCATGAAACCCACATGATGACAATCTCCACTAAGGACGAGTTAAAAATCACTCACACACTAGTGCACGTTAGAAATACATGCATTGCATCACTTCTTTGGTATTTCACTCGAACGTATCTTTCTGTTCACATATTGTTTTGGATTTATAATAACCAAAACGCGTGACATGTAGTCACTAAGGAGGATTTAGAGATCATTCACACTTCACTCTCATGCATAAGCATCGCATTTCATGCAATCATCGAACAAGTAAAACATTTTATACCACACGCCAAGACTTAACTGGAAAACACTAAACCATTTTCTAAATAATTTGTACAGTCGAACCAACCCAAGTAGGCTAGAAATCAAGTCCATATCTCGCGATCTAATTGAACGACCACGTTCTATTTTTACAAGACCCATTTCACAACGTAACTAGCTACACTTTTCGTTTAAACACCTTGTAAAAATAAACAAGTTTCGACCCTTTAAAACAAGCCAAACAAATCGTATAAACCATTTTTGAAACAACTAAAACTAGCGCTAAGGACTTTATAGTCCATTTAAACTGTTTTACAAGCAATGGAACAAGCTGACTTTTTGACACTTTTTAATATGAAATGAAACGTTAAAATAAGCACTTTTGAAAATGCCAAAACCCCAAAAACCCACGGATTTAAAAGTGCTAACGGGCTAAGTCATATGGCTCGTTAAGGGCCCATTTAAGTGAAAATTAAGCTACTAGCCGAATAAGCTAATGAAATAAGCTTCTTTTATCATAATTATAACCCAAAAAAACTAGCCCACTTATTCCTTATCATTTTGACATTTTTGGACTAAAAATGTGACGCACTTGGACTAGAAGGACTAAAGTTGTCAAACTGAGAAACATGTGGATTGAAGCTGTGAAAACAGTTTATAAAGGACTTGAATTGACCATTGAATTGATTTCAAGCCTTATATGGATATTTGGACTATTTATGGACTATTATTGAACTTTGGGCTAACGAAGGACTAACGACGTAACGCAAACACAGTTAGGATAAAAAAGTGTAAAATCTGGAAAAGAACAAGGATCTACTATTTATACTTAGCATTCTTATTTCATTTTCCATTTTCATCACTACATCACTTCATATGCATTTTATACATTTTAGTTATGTATATTTAATTTTCGTTATTTATTAAACGATTTCACTTGCATATCATTTCATCATATTTTAAGGAGATAGTATTTCGAGTCAAGTGACATAATAATCAAGATAATATCATGTATGGTATTATATTGAGGCATTTTAAGCATATCACACTCACATCATCAAATCGTTGTACGATTTCTCACTTTCACACCCATCGTTAGTTATAAGTCGAATCTTAGACTTCCCTCATATTCAAGTTTCGTATCGAAGACGTTTCCGTGATCGTTTCCATAGATCTTATAATTCCATCCTGTCAGTTACACTCCAGGTGATTCGTGGCCCCTACATTTAATATTTGTTTTAATAACTCTTTTGGGGGAGATACATGCTTCAACTGTTTTAAGTATTTTTATACTTTGAAAACACTCATGATTTATTCAAAATCATCAACTATGTTTTACATGTTTTGAATCACCCTTTGACGGGGATATATACTCGTTATATTTGCAAACTGCTTGCTTAGCTTAAATGCTATATTTGAAAAATAACATTTTCAAACTACTTGTTGTAACAAGATACTGAGACTCATTTTATGCATTCATATAACAACTGAATGTACTGTTAACTTTACTATGATATTTCTACATTTTCAACAAGAAATAATTGCCAAAACTAAAGTAAGCATATTCTAGGAAACCCTGAACCCTATATTGCCTAAGTTTAACTATATTGCCATAAAGTCCCTCGATCATGAGCCATTAATCACTGTGGTGAGCGCGAATATAGTGGACAGCTTCGAAACCTGTAAAGGCTGACGACCTATCCCACTAAATACTGGATGGAATGCCAGATGGCTAATCGTATTTAATCGCGATACACTATATTTGACACATAATAGGATGAGGCAATCACCTATTACTTAGGGCAAAACCATCAGTAACCCTGATGTGACTTTCACCGTTTTACGGTACTTTTGTTAACGTTTTGAGCGTCATGAGGCTTAGAGCAATATAACCTTATGAATATATATGTCTTCCTATATATATTCGGATACAGCTGTATTTAGTAACGACCACTCCACACTGATAGACATCAGACTTTATACTATTGTTTTCACTATGTGATTGGAATATGTATCATGTACTTGGAACTTAACTATTATCATAGGTGACTTAGTTGTATTTTATGATAAAGACAACTCAATGCTTGGCATATCCTTACTTTTAAAAGTTGAACCATTATTTCATTGCAAGCATATAACAACGAAACTCATTTTCATTTAAACTTGAAACTTATGATCATCTGAGTTCATAAATGATTTACTCATGAACTTTTACCAAATTGCAAACTTGCTAGTTACTTCAAGAAGTACTAGTATTTACTTCAACTATTAACTCTTGAAGTCATTGAAAGAAAGATATTTTCTATCAAACTCCACGAACTCACCAACCATTGTGTTGACATTTTAAGCATGTTTATCTCAGGTAAATCAACGGAGCTGGACAAGACACGGAGTGGGCATTAAATACTCTGATAACTTAAATGGTGTGAAAATCAAATATGTCATTCTTTCCAAATTACTATACTTTTGTGGGATTTTCAAATCAGATATTTCAACCTTTGTACCAAAACTATTATTTTGAATGACATATAACTTTCAAAACGCCCTTTTCAAGCCGTTTTCTGAAATTTTTGTCTTCGATCCTCAGTGTAACACCTAATTACTTTCCTTTGCCACAAAACCAAATTAGGGGGTGTTACAGATTGGCATCAGAGCCACAGGTTATGGAGAATCAAATGTTTTCAAACATTGAACTATAACTACACTTTCAAAATGAATGATTTTACACCATACCATTTTACGCCCTCCGTATCTGCAGACTGCCGTGCTCAATATATTACCTACTAAGATTGTTTTGTACTAATCTTTGCATGCTTAATGTTTACTCTTTACACACTACACACCGTATTATTTTACACTCAATGTTACATACTAATCTTTGCATACTAATCTTTGCCCTTTTCAAGCCGTTTTCTGAAATTTTTGACTTCGATCCTCAGTGTAACACCTAATTACTTTCCGCTGCCACAAAACCAAATTAGGGGGTGTTACATCTTCTTCCCTAACACGCAGCTGATGATAACCTGATCTTAAATCGATCATCGAGTAAACACTCGATCCTTGCAGTTGGTCAAACAGATCATCGATCCTTGGTAATGGATATCGATTCTTTACCGTAAGTTTATTCAACTCACGGTAATCGATACACATCCTAAGAGAACCGTCCTTCTTTTTGACGAATAGGACAGGAGCTCCCCAGGGCGAAGTGCTTGGTCGAATAAAACCTTTATCCAATAACTCCTGCAGTTGATTGGATAGTTCTTGCATCTCCGATGGTGCTAAACGGTAAGGTGCTCGTGCAACTGGTACCGCTCCCGGCACCAAGTCAATCTGAAACTCTACCTGACAAACAGGTGGTAGTCCAGGTAACTCTTCAGGAAAAACTTCCGGAAAATCTCGTACTACAGGCACGTCTTCCAGTCGTTTCTCATCCGTTTTCTTCTCAGTTACCTGAGCTAAAAACGCTTGACATCCTCTGTTGATGTACTTCATGGTCTTGAGGCAGGATATAATGCTTAGTCTGGTCTTACTTTGATTACCATGGATAATCAAAATTTCACCCTCGAAAGGGATGTGAACCACTTACTCGTTGCATATGATCCTTGCATGGTATTTGGATAGCCAATCCATACCAATGATTACATCGAAGCTACCGAGTTCGATGGGCATGAGGTCGATGTCGAAAAGTTGATTTAGTAAGGTTAAGGTACAGTTTCGGATTATAGAGTTAGTGCCTACTAATTTTCCATTCGCTAATTCGATTTCGTATGTGTTGTTTAAGGCAGTGGGAGTAAGTTTAAGTTAGGAAGCAAAAGTAAGAAATATAAAGCTTTTATCGGATCTAGTATCAAATAATACTTTAGCTAGATGTTGATTAAGAGGAAACGTACCCGTGACTATGTCAGGGTTCTATTGCGCATTACCATCTCCTAGCACATAAGCTCGTCCACGGGCACCATTGTTCTGATTGGCATTTGGCTTCGGGCACTGATTCTTGTATTGCCCCTTCTCACCGTATCTGTGACAAGTTATGATTACTAGCTGCAGATTTGCTCATGTTGCTTTACAGTCCTTGGTTTGATGTCCAACCTTTTGACACTTTGTGCACTTAACAGCGCACGGACCATAGTGGTCCAACGAGCATCTATTGCAGAATGGCTTTGTTCCTACATAACCACTCCTCTCAGTAGGTGTGGCTGTATAGGCTCTGGTAGTTTCCTGCCAACGATTCTGTTGGTGGTGTTGGTTGTTACAGTTTTGGTGGTAGTTGTTTTGATTGTGACGGTTGTTGTTGTTATTGTGGGGGTAGTTGTGGTTGTTGGGATAGTTCTGATAGGTGGTTCTTCGGTCATCAAGCTTTCGCTTGTTATCATTATTTCCTTGGGTGGAACTGCACTTTATCTCACGATCCATTAGCTGTTGAGCTATGGAAATGGCCTCTTCGAAAGACTGAGGCTTTGACGCAGTAACATTTCCCTCGATACTTCAAGGTAATCCTTCTGTATATTTCTCCAATGTCTTCTCAAGATCAGGCACAATAGTTGGACATAGGAGTACAAGTTCCTGGAACCTCCTATTGTATGCCTTAAGATCTGTTCCTTTTGCAATCAACTGGTGAAACTCATCTTCTAGCTTTTTGATTTCAGTACGGGGACAGCACTTCTTCAACATTTTCTTTTTGAGATCTTCCCATGTAAGTTGGTGAGCTGCTTCAACTCCCATGGTTTGGGCAGTAGAAGTCCACCAAGACAGGGCATCTTCCAAGAAAGTTTCGGTAGCAAAGGTAACCTTACAGTCATCGGTACACCCACTTCTTACGAAGACTATTTCTGTACGCTCAAACCAACTAGCCAACTCAGTTGCTCCTTCTGTTACTTTGAAGAAAGCT